>CM035131.1:25414736-26014736 GCA_020205605.1 Panax ginseng | reverse complement strand
AAGTAAACTTCACCAAATTTGACAGTTTTACCTGCCAATTTGAAATTCAGACTCTTGAGTTCTCTTCTTCTCTCTCGATCTTTTCTTTCCTTCTCTGTAAAATCTCAACAATGGTAACCCTAAATGCGAACCAGAGTTCTCCTCTTCGTGTAACTCCAATCACATCTGTTCCACCTAGCCCTAGCCCTACTAAAGAAGCCTCAAGCTCTAACCCCAAGGTTGCCACCCCCAGTATGAAGGTCCCGCCTCCAAAACCCCTTCCTACTCCCTCTGAATTCTTCAGAAGCAAAGAGCGTTATTCTCACGCCAATACCCCTTCTGACATAACGGAGATCAATTTATGAAAGATCCGGACTCGATACCACACCAAGTGAGAGCCCCAAGGTCTGAAGAGAAAATGTATCAAAGGCTAGAAGGATGGACGGCTGTTCCTGTGACTATCCTTGAGAAGGGAATCCGATTCCCTCTTCATGCCTTCATAATAACCCTTCTAGGGTTTATTGGCGTTGGGTTCGCCCAATTGGTACCGAACTCTTACATCCATATTCTTGCCTTCATCGCATTCTGTCATGAAGTCGGTGTTGATCCCACTCTTGATTTCTTTTTCACCGTCTACAAAATTGCCCAATCCAGAGAAAAGAGATTTAAGGTTTTAGGCAAACAATCACCGAAGGCAGGAGAGAAATTTGACAGACGTTCCTTGGTCTCCACTCCTTCAAGCAACAAAGGATGGCATAAAGGATGGTTTTTCATTATGGGACCTGAAATTACTTCCTTGCCGAATTGGGCTACTGACGATGTAGTGTTTGCTGACTTCGGTGACATCCCTGAAGAAAGGGTGAGTGAAATGATAGAACTCTTCGAGAAATTCCCTTCAAAGGAATGGAACTACTTGTTTCTCACTAAGAAAGCTTGGTTGTATGACCATAAATGTAAGTTCTGAATTCTTTGTTATGCAATTATTTATAATGTGAAGTGATACAGATTCTGACATATGACTTTTTGACTTTTGCAGTGTCTTTGATTAAGCCAACATCCTCGGATGTGAAAGACTTGAAAGATTTTCTATCTGGAAAATCTTCGGAAGCTGTTGAAACTCCCCTGATAGAAGCTGCACCCGAAGACAATCCAACCCTTGAAACACATACCACTAAACCTCAAATAGACGAGCCAAAAGCCGATGACCTCATTCCTCTGGAAGAATCCCTTCAACCACGTCGAAAAAAGAGAGCTATCCAAAAACCTAAATCCAAACCAACACCAATAGAACCTGAAACCATCCCAGAAACTGCACCAACTACCAATCCAACCTCTGGCCGAGGGAGTTTACTTGATCTACCCATAGACGATCAAAAACGACTCCTTTGAGTCAAAAAATTAAGAACCAAAGTCACCCGTCTAACAACCGATGAACTTCGAGTGCCTTCAGCTTCACCGGATCCAACTCCTGCAGCTCCCGTAGAGATACAAATTTCTGATGAGGAAGAAGAAGTTGAACCTATGCCAGCACTATCCCGGAAGAGGAAACACCCTTCTAATAGCCACCCAAGCTCAGCATTAGCTCCATCACCACCTCGTGATCCCATTCCAGTTCGATCCCCTTCTCCTGAAAATATCTATACAGACCCCTCGCCAATTCGTGAACAACCAGTACCTTCTCCTGAACGATCTATACCTTCTCCTCCAAGGCCCTCATCTTACGAGTTTCAGAATGAGGCAATGGCATCGCCGACTCTATGGCCCCGATTTAATGCCAATTTTCCTTTCCAAATCTCAATACCTTCATCCGGGAAACTGATGATCACCAATTCGGCAATAACTCAATCGGGGATCTGATCGATGAAGGCATGAGCTATATAGCGCAGGTAAATAACTTTCCCAATCTTTATACTTCTTTTCATGCTTAAGTCATATATCTGAAATTAATTGAATAATGCTGAACATGTACAGGCCAATGCTGTTTTTGGGCGTTTATGCCCTAAACATCTTGAATCCAAAGCTACAGAGGAGGCGTCCAGAAAAGAGAATGCAATATTGCAGTCTGCCTTGGCGAAGGCAAGACATGACTGTGATATTGCTCTCTTCAACAATGAATGCCTTCAAAAGGATTTAACTCAGATCAAGGAAGAGCTTAAATTACCTAAGGAAGAACTGAAGTCGTTCAAAGAAGAGCTGAAGACAACTAAGGCCAGCCAACAAGATCTGACCAATATGAACGTCGATCTTATTCACTACAAGAAAGCCGGCTAATTCTGACGGATCTATGTTCGACGGACACATTTCCTCGAATATAATATATATTCCGACGGATTATTCAGTCGAAGATACCTCAATCGAAAATACATTAATTTCGACGGATGTTCGTCGAACATTTATGTATCCTATTGGCCCCAATGTTCACAGCATATGTGTTGTTGTATTTTGCACGACAATTGTTGTAATAAAGTTGTAGTTGTTTTCTGTACCATGTATTTGCTAATCGAAATGGGTCTGATGGAATGGACCTATTTTGGGGTCGTTACATTTGGTATCGAGCTTAGGGATATGATCTCCATGCGGAGATCGGGATTAGAACTAAGAGGGAAAGATGAGTAAATCCTTCGCTTGTGTGTCCTACCTAAGCTTATTTGTTGGTCACCATAATATCGAGGATATTATGTGATATGTTAATTTGTTCAATTAACCCTTGTTTTGAAGTCAGTATTCTAGAATGATATCTCAAATACGGAGATGAGCATTGGAGAAATTATGATGACGGGGAAGATGGAATCGAAATGAAATCAAGGTATTCTCAACTCTTTGAAATACCAGAGTGCGTAAATTTCGGGGACGAAATTTCATAAGGAGGGAGATTGTAAGACAATCGAATTTTATGAAATAAAAGTATTCAATTTTTCTTATAATTACAATTCAAGAAATGGTTAAATTGATAAAAGTTAAAGTTAAGGGTGATATATGAAATTTTTCAAAAATACGCAAGTGGTTATAAAATATTCATTGTTGTTTGGAATATTCGTTGGGTCGTGGAATATTCTTTCATTGGGGATATTCGACGACGCTGCCAGCCTTTCTTTTGGGGGCCCATAACTGAAAAGCGATTGGAGGAAGAAAACAGCAAGAATAAGTTGTTTATAAATAACGAGCGTTGTTATCGTCAATCTTGTTGGAATACCCGTGGTGGTTAAAACACGATGAATACGCCGTTGTTGCGATGGAAGACACTCAGATTGCACCAATTATTGACTCTTACGTAAGAAGGCACTACTACTCAATAATGGTTACGATAATTATTGCTCAAGATTTTATTTTATTGATTCAATAATTGCTGCATTGATATTTTATATTACTGTTGTTTCAATAAATTGTCATTACACAGTATTTTCCATTATCGGAGCAATAATTCATATTATCTGAATAATATTATTAGATAACATTATTGGTAATGTCTAGAAAGTTCTGTCTAAGGAGAGGTTTGGTCACCTAATTGGCGCCCAATGAAGGAGAAATTCTTATTGAAAGCCCCTCTTTCCAGGAACGCACGGTTGTCAATATTTTGATTCTGTAATATTATTTGTGAATAATTAATTATTGATTCATACGATGAGGGAAATATTGATTTTATGAGGATATAGATGGAGAAAATTTTTAATGTGACAATTGTTGAAAATTAATATTTTATCTTTTTCTGATAAAATAATTCAATTAAATATATTATTTTAATAATATATTAATGATGTTATTTTTACGATGAATGTGGGATATATGATTATATATGGAGGAGGAGTATTTTGTTATCAAAAATATTTAAAGCATGTTTTATGTGTCGGTGGACCCCATTTCTTGACTGAAATTTGATTATAGCCTGTAAAATCGCTCATTTATGGATTTCGTTCAATTTTTGTTTGGAATTTGGAAAACCTTTCTTCTGCAAAGTTGTAGAGAATTGAATATTCTATAAAAACTCGCGAGATTCGAATTTTCGGACAAAAGGGCTATTTATTATGAATTATTGAAGTTCCGAAGCTCCGAAATAATTGATTTTTGGAAGTTTAAAATATTTTTAATATGAAAAACGTTTTTTACATTTTGTTTCCCTCATTTAACATGTGTTAGGGCTGAGTTCTGATGTTGAGAGCATACGTATGAAGTCTTGGAAAAAAAATATAATATTATTATTTTTAATAAATTTTCGCTTTGGTGTTCTAAGCGATTTCCTATAAATAGGGTGCTTAGGTTATAATTGAAAATCACACCGTAAATTGAAGTTTTCTCTCTCTATATTATCGAAATTTATTCTTGTGAGTATTTTGAGTATACTTTGAGTATTGCTATACTCTGGTGCAAGTTCGCTTCAATGTTATTCCAATCAAGTCTTCCGCTTTTTTGAGGTAAGGGATAATAAGGGATTTTAAGGGTTATTATTTCGAAATTCTTCTGAACCTTCAAAAATTCTGTAAGAAATTGAAATGATAATTTGTTGAGTTTTGTTGATTGTGTCCAAAAATGGCGATATTTGGATGTATAGATTAAGAGTTATGAATTTTATGAAGAAAGACTATTTTAAAAGAAAATCCTTATAACTCCTTGTGGTTAATTTCAAAATTGATGAAATTTTTATTGGGAGTACATCTATATAATATCAGTATATCGTGTAAATTTTAGAATTTTTGGATAAAAGTACAATTTATGATAAATGTCTGAATATTCGGTGGTTTTGGCCATTTGAAAAATAGTAAATGACTTTTAAAAATTCTGAGAAAAATATATGTTCAATATAGGACTATATTCTTCTAAATCCCAGAAAAGAAATATTTTTAAAACTGATTTGGTATTTTTCATGAAAATGTTCTAGTTATAAGTAAATGAATTAAATATGTTATGTGAATTAAGAAAATTGGAAAATATGATTTTATGGCTTGAGAATTATATATGAGATATATGCAGATTTTTGATGAGGGTTTTGGCTATTGGTGATGAGATCTTATGAGGTTGGCATTTTAAGATGATTAAATGCATTTATTAGTAAAGTGTAAACAATTAAAATAAATTGTTTATAAGTTTAAGAAATGATTAAAATATTGTGGTAGTATTAATAATATTAGATTATGAGATTATTAAGTGATTTATAACATTTTGATTAAGTTGTTATGAAATCATTGATTTATGAATCTTACTTTTGAGATTAAATCTATATGTTGATTATATTGTTTTTATATAACATTTTTATAACCCTAATGATGATATTTCTCTTTGACTTGAGTGTAAAGATGGATAGATTATTGGTATGATCGTGACTATAGGTTCTCTTTGGCCAGTAGTGCAAAGTTGAATTGTTGACCGGTATGATCGTTGACCATTGAATTTATAATTGAATATCTTTAGCTTAAGTGCAAAGGTGAATTGATCAACATATATGGTTATAATTATGGTTTATATAAATTCTGAAATGATTATGTATTTCTTTGAGATATGAATATCTTTGGGTCGTAGTGCAAAGATGACCTGTAGTTGAATATCTTTGGCCTGTAGTGCAAAGATGAACTGTTGATGAATATCTTTGGCCTGTAGTGCAAAGATGAACTGTTGATGAATATCTTTGGCCCGTAGTGCAAAGATGAATTTATTAGTATGATTATGAATGAGAACTGTGATTTGGTATAACCATGATCTTTGATATTTCGTAAAGACAAGTGATGAAAATTATCTTCGTCTCCGAATGAGAAAAGGATTTTAGAACAACAATTACGATTATGAGTTATACATGTGATTGTGGGCGTGAATTGTTGATTGATGTTACAGAATAAAACATTGTTGGTGGACTTTTAACATGGAGAAGATAATAGACTTTATAGTCTATTTGACTCTTCTAATGGATTGCTTGTCCACCGCAACTATGGTTTGAAATTTTTATCATCTACCATATGTTCTAAATCTACGATTTATTATTGATGAAGGCTATTGATAATTTAATTATCTTTAGTCATGATATTTTTTTTCGAGCTAGTTGTGGTTTCACCCTTTTGCTTCACAATTCCTTTCGAATAATAAAAGTGTAAATTTGAGTCGAGCGGGGAATAACAAGGGAATAGAACGATGGTCTATAGATGTTGAGGTGAGGTGAATTTAACTCTAAGGGTGTTTTGCCACTATCATACAAGATGTCTAATAACATACAACCTCGTGTCATCATAAGATGTGGTTGTGTTTCATCCACTTCTTTGAGTATATCTACCAAAGACTACCTATATGATCTTGGAGTCTATTTGAAATTTAACTCTCAATTAGAGACAAGAGAGATAATGATATGTCAAGAGAAAACTCACCATCGGGAAGAATATGATAGTAATCTTCTCATTTTTCTTTAGAATCTATTAGGTCAACCAAGGATAATTCTCGTGGCCATATGATATCTATCATAACCTGAAGCATGGCCTCCCATGTACGAAGGTTTCCTTGAGCACTTCCCAAAGATTCTAATTTTTAAAACAGCTTTTGACTATACCTTTATGTAAGGTGTCATTATGAGGTGTCATCCCACTACTTGGGACATGAGTCACAATTGATATATATTTGTATCCAAATTCACAAAGATATGTTGTTGTTGTATTTTGCACGACAATTGTTGTAATAAAGTTGTAGTTGTTTTTTGTACCATGTATTTGGCGACTCGTAATGGGTCTGATGTAATGGACCTATTTTGGGGTCGTTACATTTGGTATCGAGCTTAGGGATATGATCTCCAAGCGGAGATCGGATTAGAACTAAGAGGGAGAGATGAGTAAATCCTTCGCTAAAGGTGTCCTACCTAAGCTTATTTGTTGGTTAATCATAATATCGATATTATGTGATATGTTAATTTGTTCAATTAACCCTTGTTTTGAAGTCGTATTCTAGAATGATATCCAAATACGGGAGATGAGCATTGGAGAAATTATGATGATGGGAAGATGGAATCAAATGAAAATCAAGGTATTCTCAACTCTTTGAAATACCAGTGCAATGTAAATTTCTGGGGACGAAATTTCATAAGGAGGAGATTGTAAGACCCCACTAGAAAGCCGCGTGAGCATTAGTCAATCCAAAAGACATGACTAGGAATTCATAATGCCCGTCATCGAGTTCTAAAGGCGCCTTTGAATATCCTCGCCTCTAATCTTCAAATTGATGATATCCGAACAAAGATCGATTTTTGAAAAGAATTGTGCTCCTTGCAAATCGGTCAAACAAGTCATCAATACGAGGTAGAGGATACCTATTCTTGATGGTGACATGGTTCAATTCCCGATAGTCAATACAAAAGTCGCATACTCCGCCTTCTTCTTCTTTACGAATAAAACAGAGAGCACCCCAAGGAGATGTACTTGGACGAATGAAACCGATATCCAACAATTCCTCGTAGTTGGACCTTTAACTCCACGAAGTTCAATAGAGCCATTCGATATGGGGTTTTAGAAATGGGCTTTGTACCAGTTCAAGGTCAATAAAGAATTCAACTTCACGCTCGGGGTAGGCCGGAAGTTCTTCAGAAATACGCCGGAAAGTTAATAACAACAGAATATTATTCAATTTTGACGTGTCTTTATTCAAATCCATAACATGGGTTAAGAAAGCTTGACATCCGCTTTTCAATAAACGAATCGCTTTATGATTAGATATGATGGTGATTGATTTTAATGGTTTAGTTGCTCGAATTTGAACAACAGGTTGATTAGGAATATGAAAACTAACAACCTTTCGAAAACAATCAATTTTGGCATGATGAGTAGTTAACCAATCAATCCCTAAAATCACATCAAAAGCAAAGTATCTTTAAAGAGATAAGGTCAACAAAAGATAAGGGTGCCAACTTGGATTAGACAAGATTTATAAATAGTGGATGTGATGAAAGTTTCTCTAGCGGAGAGTTTCACGAGATAGGTAAAAGTCTAATTTTTCTGGAGTCAGATTTAAACGTTGAACACAAGCAAAAGAGATAAAAGAATGGGTAGAACCGGTACCTAGTAAGGTATAAACTTCGCAAGAATTTATAATTAACTAACCCATGCTAACTTCGTTCGGGTTCCTCGCATTTTGACCCGTCACGACAAACGCTCTTCCAGGAACCATTGACTTTGACTTTTCTGGGACATCCTTTTGAGTCACTATTCCTACCGGATCGGGTTTCGATACTGCATAATCTCGAGCAATATGTCCTTCTTTTTCACAATTATAGCATACCTTAAACTGTTGTGGGCGCTTTGGATATATCGTCCCTCTTTCCGATTTGTAACATACGACCGGTGGTCTTTTCTCCTCCTTGGAACCAGGGCTCTACTTCTTGCGCCGACGCGTCTTCACATGGTCGTTGTTGAATCTCCTCTTTTAAAATCTCTTCCCGATTCGCTTTTCTATTTTCATGGCCATGATTACCACCGTAGTGGTTACCATTTTGTCCGCTTTTTCTTTCTCCACTTGGTTATTGTTGTTTTGTTGATCGCTATCTCCTAGATGATCCTCGATTGTGGTACCTCGGTTGACCACACTCGTTATCTCGCTTTCTAACAATTGAGCCTCATTAACAACATCTGAATAGAGAGAAAATTTATGAGAGATGAGATCTTGGCGACGATCTTTGGGTTTCAAACCTCTCGAAACATCCGCGTCATCGTTCCTCATTCTCCACCAAATGAGGTGCAAACTGATAACTCGCAAACTTCACCTCGTCTTTGAGACACCGCGCCATGTTGTTTTGCTCCATCCTAATAAACTCCACTTCCTTCATATGACGAACACTTTCGTGAAAGTATTTGTCATTAAATAGTTTCAAACGCCTCCCAAGACATGTTGAGTCTTGGTTGGATGGGTACGCTTCACGCACTCCCACTAGTAGTCCGCTTCGCCACTAAACATAAAGGTGGCGAATGGAACCTTCTGTTCTTCCGTGCATCCCAAGACATCGAATATCTTGGTAATTTGCTTGACCCATGTTTCGCCATGATCGGATCTGCTTTCCTTAAATTTTGGTGGTCCCAACTCTTTGAACTTCTTGGGCAGTGACAACCCGTGAATTGCTATCATTTCCTCCTATGTTTTGAACACGAGTCTCCTCGTCTCGATTTTGCATGAATCGCAAAAAGCTTCTAAACATTAAATCGTTCATCGTCGATCGGTGGTGTTGTTGTTCACAGGAGGAACATTTCCACTGTTATGCGCTCTCCTCGTTGGTGAGTATAAAGGTCTCCTTGGTCTCATTTCCATTGTTAATATTCTCAGTCGACATTCTCAAATACTGTCATAAAACAAGGGTTAATTAAGGAAATCAATATATCACATAATATCCCTATATACTGACCAACTATCAAATAAGCTTAGGTAGGACACACTAGCGAAGGATTTACTCGTCTCTCCCCTCCTAGTTCTATTCCCCGATCTCTGCCAGAGATCATATCTCTAAGCTCTGATACCAATTGTGACGCCCCCAAAATAGGTCTACATCACCCATTCTGAGTTGTCAATACACGGTACAGAAACAACTACAACTTTATTATTACAACAGTAAAACTGTGAGTTTAAATACAGATATTGCCATCTAAACAATATCCACATACAAATAAATCCTCATCATAATTATTGATACATTATTTTACAAAAATAGTGAGGACTACTAAACAACTCTCTAAAACCATCATTCCATACCCCCACTGCACTCGCTACATTCTCGCCTCCCGAGAAGAAAAATGGAACAAAAAGGAAAAGGGTGAGCTCAACTAGCCCAAGAAAGAATATTATGACTAAGATAATACGTAACAAATTATCGTTAGTATTCAACAGGGAAAAATTTAATAGAATACAATAGACAACAAGTTTTAAATCAATACTGCAATGGAAAATATTAATTCATAGAAGAGTTACGTAGAGGATGAAATCTACTAATATCTATGAATTTAATAAATCCATCATCAATATTTTTATCCTCGTAACATCAATCAATATATATCCGAAATCATATATTCATCCTCAGCACTACAAGCCAAGGACATTCACCAGTTGGTCATGTTCATCTAAACACCTGTTCATCTTTGCACTACGGGCCAAAGATATTCATCAGAAATCATTCATCTTTGCACTACAGGCCAAAGATATTCATCAAAAATCATTCATCTTTGCACTACAGGCCAAAGATATTCAATAATATCATTCATCTTTGCACTATAGGCCAAAGATATTCAATAATATCATCATTTAAGACTGAGGATGATGAAAAATATATATATATTTTTAAAAGAAACGAATCCAGTGAAACAAAATGACAAGGATTAAGGATTAAGGATTCGTACTTCGTTTTATCCACGTCCAAAAATACCTCAAAAATAATCATAGTGGTGTAAAATTCAAGAATGATCAAAACATGGATACAATCAAAGCTAGTATCCACAATAGATATTTTGGACGAAGAGAAAATTTTCATTTTTCGATGAATAAGGCTTAGATTCGTGAATAATAGATCAGTATACGTGAATAAAGTCTTGATATCGTGAATAAGAATCTCGAGACCAAAATTCCAAATTTGATAAAAACTTCAGATCAATATTTCAAAGATAATGATATTGAAGAAATAATATCATTACGAAAAAAATAATATCCCTTACCTCGGAAAGACAAAGATTTCACCGAAATATCGGATATAAAGCTATAACTTGAACTTGCAGATCAGATAGCAATACTCAAATTATACTCAAAATACTCACAAGAATACGCTCGATAATATAGAGAGAAAACTTGAGCTTAAAGTGTAATTTTCAATTCTAACCTAAGCACCCTATTTATAGAAAATGCTTAGAACACCAAAGCGTAAAAATTTAATTAAAATATTAATATATATTAAATTTTCCTACGCATTAATCGCCTAAGATCTGAAATTCAGCATTTTCATCACATGCAAGCCCCACCTTTAATGACAAAAACATTTTCATAATAAAATAATTAAAACTTCCAAAATCAATTATTTGAACTCCTAACCTCAATAATTCACAATAAATAGCCCTTTTTTTGTCGAAAAATTCAATCTCGAGAGTTTTATAGGAAATTCAATTCTACAACTTTACGTAAGAAAGTTTTTCCAAATTTCAAATGAAATTGACCAAAAATCTACAAACCAAGCGATTTTAGAGGCTATAATCAAATTTCACCAATAAATGGGGTCCACCGACATGTTTAACATGTTTTAAACATTTATTGCAACAAAAATACTCTTCCTCCTCGTACTCATATATCCCACATTCGATGTAAAATATCACCATTATTATATTATTAAAATATAATAATATATATATTTAAATGAATTATTTTATCGTAAAAAGATAAAATTTCAATTTTCAACAATTGTCACATTAAAAATTTTCTCCATCTATATCCACATAAAATTAATATTTTCCTCATCATATGAATCAATAATTAATTATTCACAAATAATATTACGTAATCACAATATCGATAACCAGGCGCTTCCTGTGAGAGAGGGGGCTTTCCAATAAGAATTTTTTTCTTTCTTGGCGCCAAGCAATTAGGTGACCAAACCTCTCCTTAAATGTAACTTTCTAGACATTGCCAATAATGTTATCTAATAATATTATTCGGATAATATGAATTATTGCTTCGATAATGAAAAATACTTTGTAAATGACAATTATCAAACAACAAAGAATATAAAATATCAACACAACAATTATTGAACCAATAAAATATCGAATAACAAGAATTATCAGTAACCATTATTGAGTAGTGCCTTCTTCACGTAAGAGTCAATAATTGGTGCAATACTGCGTGTCTCTTCAGTGCAACAACGCGTACATCGTGTTTTTAACCAATCGGTATTCCAACAAAGGTAAATCTGTGAATAATTATTCTGTTGTTATTTTTAAACAACTTATATTTGTCATTTTCTTCCTCCAATAGCTTTCCAGTTATGGGACCCACACATGGGCGCTACTGGGCGTCGCATTTAATATTCCCAAGACAATGCGAATATTCCACGACCAAAACGAATATTCTCCGACAACAATGAATATTTTATAACCACTTGCTTATTTTGAAATATTTATGCGTTTTTACCCATAACTATCCACATTAATCACATCAACCCTTACTATTTCAAAATAATAATCGGAGGAAATTAAATTTCATTTATTAATTATTTGGGGTCTTACAGTTATCGTCAATCATCGTTGAATACCCTATGGTTAAAACACACGAATAATCTGGCGTTGTTACATAGTAGCACCACTCAAAATTGCACCAATTATTGATTCTTACGTAGAGAAGGCACTACTCAATAATGGTTACGATAATTATTGCTCAAAGATTTTATTTTATTGATTCAATAATTAATCGCATTGATATTTTATATTACCGTTGTTTCAATAAATTGTCATTTCACAAGATTTTCCATTATCTTGAGCAATAATTCATATTATCCTAATAATATTATTAGATAACATTATTGGCAATGTCTAGAAAGTTCTACTCTAAGGAGAGGTTTGGTCACCTAATTTAACTTGCCAAGAAGTGAGAAATTCTTATTGAAAGCCCTCTTTCCTCGAACCGCTCATTGTCAATATTGTGATTCGTAATATTATTTGTGAATAATTAATTATTGATTCATACGATGAGGGAAATATTGATTTTATAAGGATATAGATGGAGAAAATTTTTAATGTGACAATTGTTAAAAATTAATATTTTATCTTTTTCGATAAAATAATTCAATTAAATATATTATTTTAATAATATATTAATGATGATATTTTTACGATGAATGTGGGATATATGAGTATATGTGGAGGAGGAGTATTTTGTTACCAAAAATATTTAAAGCATGTTTTATGTGTCGGTGGACCCCATTTCTTGACTGAAATTTGAGTATAGCTTGCAAAATCGCTCATTTGTGGATTTCGGTCAATTTTTGTTTGGAATTTGGAAAAACTTTCTTCTGTAAAGTTGTAGAGAATTGAATTTCCTATACAAACACGCGAGATTCGAATTTTCGGACAAAAGGGCTATTTATTATGAATTATTGAAGTTCCGAAGCTCCGAAATAATTGATTTTTGGAAGTTTAAAATATTTTTAATATGAAAAACGTTTTTACATTTTGTTTCCCTCATTTAACATGTGTTAGGGGCTGAGTTCTGATGTTGAGAGCATACGTGATGAAGTCTTGGAAAAAAAATATAATATTATTATTTTAATAAATTTTCTCGCTTTGGTGTTACAAGCGATTTCCTATAAATAGGTGCTTAGGGTTATAATTGAAAATCACACCGTAAATCAAATTTTCTCTCTATATTATCGAGCGTATTCTTGTGAGTATTTTGAGTATATTTTGAGTATTGCTATACTAATTGCAAGTTCGCTCAACGTTATTCCAATCAAATCTTTGCTTTTTTTGAGGTAAGGGATAATAAGGGATTTTAAGGGTTATTATTTCGAAATTCTTCTGAACCTTCAAAAATTCTGTAAAAATTTAAAATGATAATTTGAAGAGTTTTGTTGATTGTGTCCAAAAATGGCGATTTTTGGATGTATAGATTAAGGGTTATGAATTTTATGAGGAAAGACTATTTTAAAAGAAAACCCTTATAACTCCTTGTGGTTAATTTCAAAATTGACAAAATTTTTATTGGGAGTACATCTATATAATATCAGTATATCGTGTAAATTTTCAGAATTTTTGGATAAAAGTACAATTTATGATAAATGTCTTAATATTCGGTGGTTTTGGCCATGTGAAAAATAGTAAATGACTTTTAAAAATTCTGAGAAAAATATATGTTCAATATAGGACTATATTCTTCTAAATCCCAGAAAAGAAATATTTTTAAAACTGATTTGGTATTTTTCATAAAAATGTTTTAGTTATGAGTAAATGAATTAAATATGTTATGTGAATTAAGAAAATTGGAAAATATGATTTTATGGCTTGAGAATTATATATGAGATATATGCAGATTTTGATGAGGGTTTTGGCTATTGGTGATGAGATCTTATGAGGTTGACATTTTAAGATGATTAAATGCATTTATTAGTAAAGTGTAAACAATTAAAATAAATTGTTTATAAGTTTAAGAAATGATTAAAATATTGTGGTAGTATTAATAATATTAGATTATGAGATTATTAAGTGATTTATAACATTTTGATTAAGTTGTTATGAAATCATTGATTTATGAATCTTACTTTTGAGATTAAATCTATATGTTGATTATATTGTTTTTATATAACATTTTATAACCCTAATGATGATATTTCTCTTTGACTTGAGTGTAAAGATGGATAGATTATTGGTATGATCGTGACTATAGGTTCTCTTTGGCGATGGTGCAAAAATTGAATTGTTGACTGGTATGATCATGACCATTGAATTTATAATTGAATATCTTTAGCTTAAGTGCAAAGGTGAATTGATCAACATATATGGTTATAATTATGGTTAATATAAATTCTGAAATGATTATGTATTTCTTTGAGATATGAATATCTTTGGGTCATAGTGCAAAGATGACCTGTAGTTGAATATCTTCTTTGGCAGTAGTCTAAAGATGAATCTGTTGATGAATATCTTTGGCCAGTAGTGCAAAAGATGAATCTGTTGATGAATATCTTTGGCCGTAGTACAAAAGATGAATTTATTAGTATGATTATGAGCAGAACTGTGATTTGGTATAACCATGATCTTTGATATTTCGGTAAAGACAAGTGATGAAAATTATCTTCGTCCGAATGAGAAAAGGAATTTAGAACAACAATTACGATTATGAGTTATACATGTGATTGTGGGATGAGAATTGTTGATTGATGTTACAGAATAAAACATTGTTGGTGGACTTTTAACATGGAGAAGATAATAGACTTTATAGTCTATTTGACTCTTCTAATGGATTGCTTCGTTCACCGCAACTATGGTTGAAATTTTTATCATCTACCATATGTTCTAAATCTCCGATTTATTATTGATGAAGGCTATTGATAATTTAATTATCTTTAGTCATGATATTTTTTTATTGAAGCTAGTTGTGCTCACCCTTTTTTCTTCACAATTCCTTTCGTGTAATAAAAGTGTAGGCGGGTCGAAATGGGAATAACAAGGAATAGAACGATGGTCTATAGATGTTGAGGTGAGGTGAATTTAACTCTCGGAAGGTGTTTTGCCACTATCATACAAGATGTCTAATAACATACAACCTCGTGTCATCATAAGACGTGGTTGTGCTTTCATCCACTTCTTTGAGTATATCTACCAAAGACTACCTATATGATCTTGGAGTCTATTTGAAATTTAACTCTCAATTAGAGAGCAAGAGAGATAATGATATGTCAAGAGAAAACTCACCATTGGGAAGAATATGATAGTAATCTTCTCATTTTTCTTTAAATTCTATTAATTGAACCAAGGATAATTACGTGGCCATATGATATCTATCATAACCTAGAAGCATGGCCTCCATGTACGAAGGTTTCCTTGAGCACTTCCCAAAGATTCTAATTTTTAAAACAGTTTTTGACTATACCTTTATGTAAGGTGTCATTATGAGGTCTTTATCCACTATTGGGACATGAGTCACAGATTGATATATATTTGTATCCAAATTCACAAAGATATGTGTTATTGTATTTTGCATTTCACAATTGTTGTAATAAAGTTGTAGTTGTTTTACGTACCATGTATTTGGCGACTTTTAGAATGGGTCTGGATGGAATGGACCTATTTTGGGATCGTTACAAACTAAGTACCACTTACTTAGTTTATCATCATTGGCAAAATAAACTAAGTATAGCTAGAAGTGAATGTCGAACAATAGTCTCTATAGATAACCATTTAGGAAGGAATGAGGTTGTTGGTCCAATGACTCATGCTAATGATGAGTTAGCTGTATTCACATATCCGGCTAAACCATTTGGCCCTGAGACTCTGAGTTACTTAAGCGACAAAGAGTTGAAGATTGTATCTACATACGTGCTTCTAAATATGCCCGGAGTATCATCATACATCACGTAAGTCTAAGCTTATTTGCTCCAGTTAGTACAATTTACAAGTGTAGTCATCTCTATATATGTTAAAGACATTTTACTAATATCGCAGTTCATTCGAAGAGGAAGCATATGCTTCTAACCCAAATTTTACTACAGCAGAATTGGAAACATTCACTAATGCTAATTTACAACAATGGTTTAAGAACATAGTTGAAGCGGAGAGTATTTCTGAGAGTTTTATAGATGTCATCCAAGGACCTTACAAAGTTGCTAGTTCTTTTCCTGGTTGCATCGTGAATGGGTATAGATTTAGAGTCGATGACTTGCATGAACTCACATTAGTCAATTCTGGGGTTGTGGTGTTAGGAAGTCGCTATCAAGATTACGAGTCCAATTACTATGGTCGCTTTCTGGGATGTAGTTGTGCTCAATTATCACGGCGGCAAAAAAGGTAGTTACATTTAAGTGTAAATTTGGTTTGATACTTGAAAAGGGGGTTAAAGTTGATCGTAATAGAATCACAACCGTGGATATCAAGTTGGTGTTAAATTACGATGGCGTTATGCGTGTTAGCAAGTCAAGTGACTCAAGTGTATTACGCTCCTAATGTCGTAAATACTCGAAGCCCCTGGTACACAGTAGTCACTACTAAAACACGCTCATTTAATGCTGATAAAATGTTTGGAATGAATGAGGCGTTGCAAGAAGATGTAAGCAACCCATTGGCCGTAGTGATCCATGTTGAAGATGTGGTGAGTACTGATGTCATTGACGTACCTAACGATGAGGATGTCGAGGCCACCGACAGATGAATGATTATTTAGTCGTTGAGGATGATAACGATGACGAAACTGATCTTGAAACTGAGGATGAGGAAGATACCGAATCCGAGAATGATATACACGTTGATTCTGATAGGTTTGATGACGTGCGTAATTGAAAATGAGCTTTCATATTAGTCCTTACCACATATTTTAAAACCTTACATATTTGTAATCTACCAATTTTGTTATTGCAGTAGGATATTCATGGCTAGACATATCTGGGTGGGAGGTCGCCGAGGTGGTGGGCGATCCCAAGATCGGGAGACAAGAGCTACGATGGAGGCTCTTCTTCAGGCGCGAGTAAGTTATCTTAACTAGGATTTAAATATATCTCAAGCTGCATTAATTACAATGATTATTGAAGTACTATGTTAAATACAATTATTACAGATGCACCTCATCGACGACAACGAGGGACGAACCTCGGTATCTTTGGTCGTCCGCCGGCAGTGCCACTTCTATCCGTTATTGCAAAACACAATTCACATAACACATATTGTTATACTTTTTCTGTAGTATACTAGACCCGGTGGCTAAGCACACCCTACATGCGATTTGTTTAACGCATCTCCCGAGAGGGTGCATGCGGTTCGGTCGAATCATGCAGATGCGATGCCACTTTTATTCGAATCTGCTTTTATGGGGAGTTCCACGTAAGTTAAGCATATTATCACCACATAGTTGTATTGGGATGACGAAATCAAATGTTCTTAATTTTAAATAATCTTTTTTTATAGGTTTATTATCGATTTGACCCGAGCATCTCTCAGTCAGCTGGCGATGCTGTGATTGAGCATCACGTCGCTGCGAATTACTCTGTATGGCTATATGAGATGCGACAGAAGGCGCTTCGAGCGATTATGGACCAAATTTCGGACCACCATCGAGAGATCATCACCAAGATAGTCTCCGATTTAGCCTGGGAGGCTATGTGTGCACACTGGGAGGCTGATGACTTCAAGAAAAAGTCAAAGTAGGCGAAGAAGAACCGTGGTCAGCTCCAGATAGTACACACCACTGGTTCTCAGTCGTTCGAGGAGGCGAAGACGGTAAGTGCGTTGTATTTAGTTATTTATGTGTCAAGTTCTCACACAAATACTTAAGACCTGTTTTATGAATGTTTGTATTAGGCATGAGGGAGGACCTTGGGCCGAGATCCTACCATGCTAGAGTTTTGGGATCGAGCCCACACGCTTAAGGACGAGCGTGCTTTGTCTCAGGCAACTTTAGCTATACGGGTAAAACTCATCTTACTATTTAGCTTTTAATAATATTCAATCGTAAATAAAATGATATAATTAACATACGATACGGAATACATTACAGACCGATTTCGAAGCTTGGATTTGAGCGTATAAATGAAGCTAGAGACTATTAGGAGGGTTCTGAGTAGTTAGATTCCGCCACCCCTCTTCCCGATATTGTATTAGATCGGGATGAGGAGTCGAGACTATGGGTCGCATCTCGTGATCCCCTACTAGCGATGCATCGATGAGATATAGAGTGTTGGGTCCGCCGAGGATACTCACATATACACTTCCGGAGGTAATATTTTTTATGTTTCACAAAATTATCCGAATTTATCACATTATATAAATTATTATTAGTAATCAATTTGTATCTCTTTATAGGCTCCGGCCATGGCCTTGATGTCCAGAGAAAGACACATGTCGGACCATCTCATACGGGCGCTAGCTTGGATGACGATATCTTTCGGCGGCTGATAGGGGCCGTGTCGGATAAAGTTCCATACTGATCCTGGTCTTTTCGACGTCGTGCTTGCCTTCCGATTCTCGTCTTCACCAGATTGCTCGAGGATATTATAGAAGGGCCCTCTGCGAGAGTATGGGATTACCACGGGAGCAATTCGACGCTTGGAGTGCCGAGATGCTCCGGATGGTGATTACCCTCTTGGAGGAGGCTTTTCGTCCTCCCCCACCTACTCATGTATTCTTATTGTTTATGTTTTTCAATTAAGGCTAGTTTGTTAATTCTCACATATATATATACGGACTAATAATTTATATTTTTGATTCTATCAATGAAATTGGCGATATGGCGTCAAGTTTGGCGATGACGACGAGAGCACGAGGTGATTTCCATATACGAGGCAGCGTCGTTCACCTCACTTAGATGAATGATACTTTTACTAGTTTATAGTTCATTTGTATAGTTTGTAGAACTTTTGTATATATTGTATTGTCTAATTGCGCCTGTACAACTATTGTAAATTATATTATTTAACATTTATGGAACATTAGCTTATATTTGTAATTGGTTAGCTTATAATACGTTTTGGTGGATATTTGAATGTGAATGATAATGAGTTGAAGATTACGTTTTAGTGTTACGTTGTATATTTGAATGTGAGATACAGGTTTATATTATTGTGTATTGGGTGACAGGTTACATGTACATTAATGGGTTTAAACACCTGGAAACTGAACTTTTAAAATCTGCAGTTAAAAAAAAAAGGAGTAACTTCTGACGGAATAAGGTAATTTCGACGGACCGTCCCTCGGAGATAATAAATAACCAATTTTTAATAAATACCGAGATGGCCTAGTTTTCAGTCGTACATAAGATAACTTCGACGAAATATTTACATTGCATTAAATTATATCTCCGACGTAAAGTCCGTCGAAGTTTATTAATAGACAATTTTAATAAATAGCAACTAAATTTAGTTTTTCGTCGGAAATAGATTATGTTCAAGGGAATTAGTCAGTCGGACATAGTTACTGATATGTTCGATGAACAATTTCATCATATGTATTCTGTCGAAGATAGTCTAGGTTCGACGAACGTTCATCGGAGATACGTTCATCGTAGATAATAATCATCCGATGGAATTTTTGACGGAATTTATTTTCACGCGAATAGTTACGATGGAATCTCTGACGAATAATTCCATCGAAAATAACGTAGTTTCGATGGAATAGTCTTATATATGACGGAATATTCCGTCGGAATTAGCCGGTTTTCTTGTAGTGATTGAAAAGAACGAGGCTCTGAGGACAAAAAATGAAAAATTGGCTACAGCCAATCTGAGTTTGGCCAAACGAGTTGATGAACTCCAGGTGAAGGCTCAAGATGATAAAGAAAGACACTTGGCCAGGCATCGCAAGCTTCAAGACAAACTGAAGGCATTAGAGGAGTTAGGCCCTCCTCTGACCGAAGAACTGCGTAGACAAATCCAAGAAGAATATATTAAGTCCGATGAGCTGAATGCAGAAGTTCTGAAGGTATATTCTGAGGGCTATGAAGTTTGTCGAAGTCGAGGCAAGGAAAAGCTGATTGCAGCCAAAGTAGATCCGGCCCTGCTCGACTCTTCAGTTGGCGAGGATAATGCCTGAAGTGAATATTTTTGTTTTCTTTGGAATTGTTAAGAATCTTTGTAAAAATTTCTATCTTTATGTGATCGGTTAATATTATGAATAGTTAATTATGAATGAAATTTCAACTTTCTTTATCACAACTTCTGTTTAATTCGTTTCTTGTCAATAATTCAGTGTCAATCAACTTGAAAACTGTATAAGATTTTGTTGAACTTAACTTAAATTGTGAATCAGGTAAGACATATATAATAGTTAAGTTAAGAAATGACATAAACTGAACTTAAGGAACCGAACTCAACACTTGAATAAAATAAAGTAATGCATACTTATCGTTACCGAAGTGTGAGACATATCATGTATAAGGTGAATTCGGTTGAGCCTCCTTGCACCATCAGGATCTTGTTTACCACTCGGGGTGAAACAAGTATATAAGGACATTTGTTTACCACTCGGGGTAGAACAATTTTATAAGGACCATGAAACTTGTTTACCACACGGGGTGAAACAAATTTATAAGGACACACCTAACAATAAGGCTACCATCGAATGGTCAGCGAGTCCGACCGAACCTCCTTACTTCGGTGCATTTGTTTACCACTCGGGGTAAAACAAATCATAAAAGGACTATGGAATTTGTCTACCACGCAGGGTATAACAAACCCATGAGGACACTCCTACCGATAAGGCTACCATCGAATGGTCTGCGAGTCCACCCCGTCCTCCTTACACCGATGAAATTTGCCTACAACGAAGGGCCTGACAAATTCATAAGGACCGCCTGCCAAAAAGGCTACCATCGAATGGTCAGCGAGTCCACCCCGTCCTCCTTACACCATTGTGAATTTAGGACCAATAGGAAGAAGATCAATTATAAAAAAGTGAATCTTTTATTGATGATGATCCAACATATACAGACTTCCGGGATACCGACTCAATCTCTACAGAAAATACTTCCGAAGTCTACCAGCATGCCAAGTGTTCTTGATCTCGGATCCGTCCAATGCCCTTAACAGATAAGTTCCTGGCTTCGGAACTTCAACTACTTCATACGGTCCTTCCTAATTCGGCATCAACTTTCCCAAGTTCTGAGGTGAAGAAGCTTAGACTTCCCTGAGGACAAAATCTCCCACTTCAAATCTACGAAGTTTTACCCCCTTATTGTAATGTTTAGCCACTCTTCGCTGATAGGCTGCTAATTTGATTAAAGCTGTCTCTCTGACTTCTTCCAACAGATCCAAGTTGACCTTCAGTCCTTCATCATTGTAGATCTCCTTGAACTGACTAACCCGAAGACTGGTGGATCCAATCTCAACAGGGACTAAGGCATCAGTGCCATAAGCCAATCTGAAAGGTGAGTCCCCCGTAGTGGTCCTCAGAGTAGTCTGATAAGCCCACAACACGCTGAGAAGCTCTTTAGGCCATCTCCCCTTAGCTTCATCTAGTCTGCGCTTAATCCCATTCAGCAGCGTTCTGTTGGTCACTTCGACCTACCCGTTCGACTGTGGATGAGCCACTGGAGTCTTTCTGTGCTGAATTCTCAACTCCTTCAGAAATTCTTCAAACTTTAACCCCACGAACTGGCGTCCGTTGTCCGATATCACCACCTTAGGAATTCCGAAACGAAACACTACTGACTCCTTCATGAACTTCAAGCACTCTTATTTCGTTATCAACCGAAGTGGCTTAGCTTCTACCCACTTGGTCATATAATCGATGGCGACTATAACAAAACTGACCTGACCTTTAGCTTTTGGCAATGAACCCAGTATATCTACCCCCCAGACAGCAAAGGGTATAAGAGATAAGATCGAGTATAGCTCTTCTGGTGGTTGATGTGGGATCGGACTGTTGAGCTGACACTTCTCACACTTCTTCACGTACTATGTAGCTTCCTTGAATATAGTAGGCCAGTAGAATCCCTGTCGAAGTACTTTGTAGGCTAATGACCTAGCAACCATATGGTCGCCACAGATGCCCTCGTGAACCTCCCGAAGAGCATATTCAGCTTCAGATGGAACTAAACACTTCAATAAAGGTGATGAAAAAGCCCTTCGATAAAGATCTCCATCAATGAGAACAAAATTAGCTCTCTTATACTTGATCTTCTTTGCTAGCATTTGATCCGAAGGAAGGACGGCATCTGCTAGATATTCTATATAGGGAGTCATCCAACAGTTAGAACGTTTAATACACATCACTGCTTCATGTTGGATACTCGGCTGCTGCAGAACCTCCAAATAGACTGACCCATCAAAATTATTGGCGTCCGTAGTTGCCAGTTTTGACAGTGCATCGGCAATAGAATTGTCATTGCGCTCCACATCCTGAAACTCATAGGAGAGGAAATACTTAGGCCGATCTTTTAACTCTGCTAAGTACTTGATCATTCTGGAACCTCGAGCTTCATACTCCCTGAAACCTGCTTGAAGACCAACCGAGTCATCAGAAATGATCGACTTCGAACTTGAGACTCTTCGCCAATTAAACTCCCCGCCAACACGACTTCGTACTCTGCTTCATTATTGGTTGCTTTGAACCCAAACTTGATGGCCTGCTGCACTTTGAATCCCTTTGGACTTGTCAAGATAATCCCTACTCCACTAACGTCCGTAGTAGAAGATCCATCTACATATAACTTCCATGAACTCTGGTTGTGCTGAAGAACTGCAACTGCTCGGTCGGACACTTCAGCCTCTGGCAACTCTGCATCAGTTTTGGAAAATGAACACTCCACCATAAAATTAGCCAAGGCTTGCCCCTTTATAGCTGTTCGAGGATAAAATTCGATGAAAAATTGGGACAATTCCATTGTCCATACAGCCAATCTCCCCGAAACTTCTTGTTTGATCATCACCTTCTTCAGCGGTTAATCCGTGTAAACGACCAGGAGCCGACCTTGAAAATATTGCCTAAGCTTTCGACTGGCTATTATCAAAGCAAAGGCAAATTTCTCAATATTCGGGTACCTGGTTTCAGCATCCCTCAGAATATGACTGACATAGTAGACTGGATGTTGTTTCCCCCCAACTTCTCGAACTAGAACTGCTCTAACCACCAACGAGCTTGCTGCCAGATACAGGTATAGTGGTTCAGCAGAAACTGGCTTGACTAATCAAGGAGCCAAAGACAAATATGTCTTTATCCCCCGGAAGGCATCTTCACACTCCGAAGTTCACTGGAACGTCTTCTCATTCTTCGGTCCCTTCAACGTGCTAAAGAACGGCAAACACCTTTCTGCCGACTTGGACATGAATCTCCTCAAAGCTGCAATCCTCCCTGTCAGACGCTGAATATCTTTGAATGACTGAGGAGTCTTTAGGTTCAGAATAGCCTGGATCTTCTCTGGATTGGCCTGAATGCCCCTCTGACTGACCAGATAGCCCAGGAACTTCCCTGCACCAAGCCCGAAGGTGCATTTGGTGGGATTAAGCCTTAATTTGTGATGACGAATCGTCTGAAAGCATTCTTCTAGATCATCCAAGTGCTTCTGAACGATCATGCTCTTCACTATCATGTCATCAACATACACCTCCATGTTCCTTCCTAGCTGCTTCTGAAAGACAAAATTCATCATTCTCTGATAAGTGGCTCCAACATTTATAAAGTCGAACGTCATCTTCTTGTAGGCATACATCGAATGGTGCGTGATGAATGCTGTCTTCGGAATATCCTCTTTGTACATAGAAATTTGATGATAACCTGAAAAAGCATCCATAAAGCTTAGTAGTACATACCCCGAAGTCGCATCAATAAGTTGGTCAATGTGTGTCAGAGAATAGAATTCCTTCAGGCAAGCTTTGTTCAGGTCCGTGTAGTCGATGCATACTCGCCACTTCCCATTCTGTTTTTGGACCAGCACCACGTTTGCCATCCAATCCGGATAGTCAATCTCAAAGATGAAATCAGCAGCTATCAACTTCACAATCTCTTCATCGATGATCCTCTGACGCTCAGGTGCAAAAATCCGCGTCTTCTGCCGAACTGGCTTCTTTGATGGGTCCACATCCAAACGGTGCTCAACAATCTTTCGGTTGACTCCAGGCATATCCTGTGGCTCCCATGCAAAAATGTCTACATAACAGTGAAGAAGTTCCATAAGGTTTGTCCGGAGAGGTTCCGGCAGACCCAAACATATCTTCACCGTTTTGTCTTTCTTTTCAATAACCAGCTCGATCTCCTCGGTTTCTCCTGCTGGCATGACTAATGGCTCCGAACTGCTTTCGGTAAATGGCCCATCTCTATCGCCATAGTTTGTTTTTGCCTGCTGACCCCAACTCCTGAAGCAATCACTGCATTCCTATAACATCGTCTGGCCAGATCCAAGTCTCCTGCTACCTCTCCAACTCCATGTGTTGTTGGGAACTTGATCTTGAAATGGGGAATGGAAGTCACTGCTTGTAGGGCTGTCAAAGTAGGTCTACCCAGTATGGCGTTGTAGGTCGAATCTACATTCACAACATAAAATTTACATGTTATTTCTACCTGCTGGGGAGCTGTGCTGAAGATTACTGGTAGTTCGATAGTTCCTGCCACTTTAACCGGATTATTGCTGAAGCCATATAAAGGGGCCTCCTGCCCCACCTCCATCTTTCGCCCATCAAGATGCATCCTCTGATAAGCATGAGCGTACAAAATATCTACAGAAGACCCATTATCAATCATCATCCGCTTCATATCCACCGAACCCACTTGTGCTGTGATCACCAGTGCTCCTTCATGGGGTTCAATGGGTTCCGAAGGATAATTTGCATCAGTAAAAGCTATAACTGTCACTGGAAACGGTCTATCAATCTTCGGGAGGACACCCGCCACGGACATGACTGAATTCAGATATCCTCTCCTCTTCTTTCCTGCCAATTTCCCTGTCGTCCCACCGATTATTACATCAACGACGTGCCTTGGCGGCTGATTTAGAGCAGGTTGTACGGGTGGAACCGGTTGAATCACTTGAACAAATCCGACTGCGATTCTCATTGTTCTCTGCCGATGATCCTTCCGCCACATACATCGAACCAACATACCGATCTGAACCTTCCTCTTCACAAAGTCCTTCAGATTACAACATTCATTAGTGTCGTGACCAGCAACTTGATGATAGCCACAAAATTTTCGAACATTGCCCTGTCCTGGCTTAAAATTATCACGAGGTGGTTCAAAGAATGGCTGGTTCCTGATCTGATCTAATATCACCGACCTATCCATGTTCAGTTTGGTGTAAACCTTATTCACCTTCTGGGTAGGAGCAGGGGCGATTACTTCCTTGTCGCCATGTGTTGTTGTACTTCTTTGAGCTACCCTCTGGCCGATCATTATTCCCTCCAACATTCTTCTGATCACCCTCTGCCTTAGAAGTATCTGTCTCTTCCATCCGGTTTAAAGAAGGACGCTTCAGGCTATTCATAGCCTCCTCCACCACAATATAGCCTTCAGCTTTATCAAAAGCTTCGGCCAAGTTCTTCGGATGGTGAAACATCAACTTCTTCACCAGCTTCTCCGACTTCACCAAATCCAACCCATTCTAAAATAACCCAACAGTTTGAAGATCATTGAGGTCTGCCACTTTGGCAACTGCCTCCCTGAAGCTTTTTACATACAGGCCCAAAGATTCGTTCAAAAACTGTCGGACTTGCGCTAGAGAACCCTTAGGCTTCCCTCTTCTTCTATTGCTCCCAAAGCGGGCATGAAATTTATCACAAAGCTCGGACCACGACGAGACTGAATCGGCAGGCAAAGTCCCCATCCACTGCCTTGCATCCTTCCTCAACGTTGTGACAAACGTGTGACACTTGGCAGCATCAGTGAAATCATAATCTTCCATCAGCCTGTCAAACGCCTGACTATGGTCATAAGGATCCCCTGATCCATCATAACTCTCCATATGAGGCAACTTCTTGGTGGTATCTTCCTTTTCCTTAAGAATATCCAAGGAAAAAGGAGACGCCTTCTTTCCCGGAGTGTCTTTCACCTGCTAAACTTCAGCCAACTTCTTCCGAAGCTCCTTCAACTCCTTCATCAAGAAATCTACACCTTTCAGTTTTGAGGAGACTTCTTTCTCTGGAGATGCCTTCTTCTTCTGAGTGGATCGACGTCCTCTACCAGATCCCACTACTTTCGATGGACTTCTGGATTTACTTCGGCGTGTGGCCATGTCATCAGGGTGAGAGTATTCAAGACGGTGCTCTCTCCTTCTACTCTCAGGTGCATACTCTCTCGATCGGCTTCTTTGTCTACCACCATCACGACCTTGAGAACCGATCACGAGAAGTGCTTTCCTTGACACCTCAAGAGTTTTGCTCCTAGATCTCCTTCGCTGCTGAGGTCGTCCTCGAGAGGCATGAATAGAGTGCTCCGGTTCCTTCCCTTCTCGTTGTTGTACATCCTTAAGCCTACTACGCCTCTCGGACTGTACATAAGTGGTTGCCTCGTCCTTCAGATCGGCCATCCGAATCATCTGAACAACTATATCCTCCCTCTTTGCTTTAGAAGAACCTCTAAAGCCTTATCTGCTTCATCTTCCATCTTCGCCAACTTGGCAGCCTTATCCTCCCGACCACTTCGGTGATGAGTTCTAGGTGGTGAACCCTCCACCTGCCTCTGGTCTTGGTCACGACCTTTATCAACAGCAAATACCAACCTCCGTCTGGCTTCACCATGAGCTCTCGAACGAGAATCCCTAAAATCATGTTTGGAAGCGAAGGTTCTCACTCTCATGAGCACTCTTTGAAGGACCTGACGATCCTCCTAATGTAAATATGTTGGATGATGAACTCACAAATTTCGGTTGCCCTTTCTTTATATCTCGCTTCTACTCCTCACCATCTTTTCCGACGTATAACAAATGAAAGTTTGTGATTGAAAGCTACAAGACACTAGAACACAACCCTCCTTCTAGCGCCAATGTTAACGCCAAGATCTTCTGCCACATCCCAATCACGTAAGACGTCCTGATCCTGCACAGTAAACACGATCAACACCAAAAGCTTGACGGCCCGGCCAGGTTGGGATATACTTCGAAGTGAGAGTAAGTCTGAGAGATCACAAGGGTTAACAATGGAGGATAAAATATCTAGTGTATTGAGAGAGATAAAATTATCAGTTACCTTAGTTTAGAAGACTTCCTTGCTATGTTATACTCTCTAGTCCGGTTTACCGTGCCACCTACTACCGTCGACACACGGTTTCCCCTGCAGTGACCTCGCCATCTTGCATGCAGTTCGCCACCTTTTTTTCTCAGCACTGCTTATCCCCAGTGAGCTATAATCCCATCCACATTAATGATCTGCAGTCTCTTGGTCAACAACTATATCTTTCTCATCATTACCGGTCAAAGTAATAGATATTTAATTATTTGATGGATCAGCCCACTCAACTCAGCCCAAGTATATCAAGATCTGATCAAGAAAATCCACTGACCCGGTCCAATTGGCCAAGCCCAATAAAGATGACCCAAGAAATTTAATTAAATGAATGGGCTCAAACCGATCGGTCCAATAAATAAAATATCATGGCCCAACAACATCTAATTAAGATTAAGAAGTAAAGTATGCCAATATTCAAGCTAACTGCTTATGCAATCTGCATATATAAACCTCAATTTTGTATATCAAATCGTGAGAAAATTATTAGCCAGAGAGCTTTAGTTATCCTACAATTCTAAAGCTTGAACATAAAAATAAAAAATTAAAATTATTCGATTAGCAGTTTAATTGTGTGAACGAAGATTATTTTTAAAAGAGAATATTTTTGTATATTAACATAATGGGTCTCCGTCCGCATAATACAACCGTAGGCTCACCTATATTAAAGTGTCAATTGAGACTCTATTACACTGTTCGAACCGCGAATGGACATCTAAGATCTGTTGTAAGGATATCCTTACAACATTGATTATCGATCAGCTCCCATATATATATTTGGTTTGCAAATTGAGAATCAATTCTATACGGATTTCCTATTAATTTTACACCATCTAATAAGTATGACAATATAATTATGCGATTTTTCAGAGTAATTTTAATTATTAGCAATTATACAATATTATTTACCATGCTAAAATTTATTTCATTGAAAGTTGAATTCGTTGAACTAATCAAAACATCTTGATTTTCTCTCAAAATTACTAATTTATAAGTAGTTCTTGTAGAATTTTTTCTACGAACCAATGATATAAATAGGAGTTTGCTTCTCTTGATTACCTTTCTCTCCAATTTTCTTCAATCGTATAATATTTGTCAATAACTATCCAAATATCAGCGAGAATATCACAATAATGTGATTGATTCTGCAAAAAATTGGCATCATTATAAGAAATTTTAGCATTAAAAATCAATAACAATGCTTAACCACCCAAATTTTAAACTTGCACATATGCATGGGATGATACAAAAAAAGGTTATCTAATCAAATGATAGGTTTTGATATGTAATCAATACTTAATCAAGTGCAAATGAAAAATTTTCAAAATGGTGTTCTTCGATTGGAACAAGCAAGACATTAAATTCATTAAAAACTAGGGCTAAATACATTTCTGTTACATCAAGAACTGTCAAATTCATAATTCGGCATCCAAAGAATTTAGGCTTACAATTTATTACTCGTCTAAGAATCTGTTCGAGGTTTAGGTACTTTATGTAGTAAATTGTAAGCCCAAATTCTTTGATTAACGAATTATGAATATAATAGTATTTGATATAACAGAAGTGTATTCAGCCCTAAAAACTATGGATATTTGGCTTCTATTTCTTCATTTCAATTATGTAGTTGGAAAAAAGTGTTAATAGGGTTGCAGAAATTGAGGTCATTGAAATAGACTTTAGTAGGGAATTGAAAGAGCTTGTAACGATAGAAAGCGATGTATATAGTTCATGCATGAACATGATTTTATATTTCTTTTTAAAAAAATAATATAGATTAATTTACATATTATATTTTATATAGATTAATAAAAAAATAATATAGATTAAAAATAATATGATTTTATATTTCTTTTTAATTTACATATTATAGAATATTTGGACTTCATTTTATGATCAAATTCATATTATATTTGCTATACAATTTTAAACCATCATTAATTTGCTATGTGATTTTAAAACCCTAATTACCTAAACTTGATTGATACCTATTATACTTGTTGGGTTTGGGGCTACAAACAAGTTGATTCATGCTTAAATTAAGTAAAAGAGAAAAGGACAAGAGGACAACCATACAAGGAATTGTTGAAATGGTTGGTCTTTTTCAAGTACATAATTAAGTAAAGAAAATACTATATATATATATATATATATATTGGAGGCATAAGCATAAATTGAGGGATTTGGCCTTTTGTTCTTTTTTAAAAAATAGTGGTTAGAATTCCTAAATTTTTTTCTTTTAATAAATAAAAAAAAACTTTGAAGCACTTGCATCCAATTTTTTTTACTCAATCATTGCCTCGTTGTTTAGTCCATGGTTTAGTTATTTATAGTAACTTTATCTAAATTGGACAATATAATTTAAGTCCTCCCAACTAACCTTATCGTTCTTTTCTTCTACCTATTATGCTCAGCCATATATACAAGTTATGAAGTCTGATTGTACAATCCATGCGTGAAGAAAATTGGATTTTTTTCATTTTATTTTATTACCTATGTCTTTTTATCTCTTACATACACACATTTATATACTATCTCTGTTCTTAAAAGATTGTCATTTAAGATTTTGGCATATAGATTAAAAAAGTATCATTTACCAAGTAAAATTTGTTTGAAATTCCATCACTACCCCTTTATGGGAAGTTGAAACTATTAATACAAATGAGAGAATTTCTTGGGATCATGAGAGAATGTAGGGGTAATATAGAAAAATAAATAATTTATTCTCCTTGAAACTTATAAACGACAAACTTTTTAGAACAAATTTTTTCTTCTAAAACGACAATATTTTAGGAACGGAGGGAGTAATATTCAACAATGTTATTATCACATAAAAAAAATCATATAATATTCACATACATACACATGCTTACTATGGGCCCCTGCCTTACATGTGGAGGACACAAATATGCATGTAAGACCCCAAATAATTAATAAATGAAATTTAATTTCCTCTAATTATTATTTTGAAATAGTAAGGGTTGATGTGATTAATGTGGATAGTTATGGGTAAAATACACAAATATTTCAAAATAAGCAAGTGGTTATAAAATATTCATTGTTGTTTGGGAATATTCGTTTGGTAAATGGAATATTAAATCGCTTGTCGGAATATTCGTAAATGCAATGCAATGCACCATAATGTGGGCCCCATAACGGAAATCGATTGGAGGAAAAAAACGACAAATATAAGTTGTTTAAAAATAACGGCGTAATTGTTACCGCTTTAATCGCTTGGAATACCCGGTGGTTAAAACACGATATCTGCGCGTTGTTGCAAAGAAGACACTTTGCGGTATTGCACCAATTATTGACTCTTACGTGAAGAAGGCACTACTCAATAATGGTTACAGATAATTCTTCGCTCAATATTTTATTGGTTCAATAATTGTTGTGTTGATATTTTATATTCTTTGTTGTTTCAATAATTATCATTACACAAGATTTTCATTATCGAAGCAATAATTCATATTATCTGAATAATATTATTAGATAACATTATTGGCAATGTCTAGAAAGTTCTTCTAAGGAGAGGTTTGGTCACCTAATTGCGCCGCCAAGAAGGAGAAATTCTTATTGAAAGCCCCTCTTTCCTGAACCGCCACAGTTGTCAATATTGTGATTCTGTAATATTATTTGTGAATAATTAATTATTGATTCATATGATGAGGAAAATATTAATTTTATGTGGATATAGATGGAGAAAATTTTTAATGTGACAATTGTTGAAAATTGAAATTTTATCTTTTTCTGATAAAATAATTCATTTAAATATATATATTATTATATTTTAATAATATAATAATGGTGATATTTTTACAACGAATGTGGGATATATGAGTATACGAGGAGGAAGAGTATTTTTATTGCAATAAATATTTAAAACATGTTAAACATGTCTCATGGACCCCATTTATTGACCGAAATTTGATTATAAATTTAGTAAAATCTTGGCTTGTGAATTTCCTAATCAATTTACTTTGGAATTTGAAAAATCTTTCTTCCGCAAAGTTGTAGAGAATTGAATTTACTATAAAAACACGCGAGATTCAATTTTCTGATAAAAGGGCTATTTATTGTGAATTATTAAAGTTCGGAGTTCAAAAATAATTAATTTTGGAAGTTTTAATTGTTTAAAATAACAAAAACGTTTTTTATATGTTGTGTGAGCCTCATTAATCACATGCTAGGTGGCTGATTTCAGATTCCCAAAGGATGGCGTAGAATTTTTTTATAAATATATTATTATATTAAATTTTACGCTTTGGTGTTAAGCAATTTCTATAAATAGTGTTTAGGTTAGAATTAAAATCACACCGTAAATCAAGTTTTCTCTCTCTATATTATCGAGCGTATTCTTGTGAGTATTTTGAGTATACTTTGAGTATTGCTATACGGTGAAAGTTCAAGTTATAACTTTATATCCAATATTCCAGCTTAAATCTTGTCTTTTCCGGTAAGGGATATTTTTTTTTTTGTAATGATATTATTTCTTCAATATCATTATGCTAAAATATTGATATGAAGTTTTTTTTTATCAAATTTGGAACTTTTGGTGTCTGAGATTACTTATTTACGATATCTTGATCTATTCACGTATACGATACTATTCACGAATACGGCACTATTCATCGAAAAATAAAAATTTTTCTTTTCGTCCAAAATATCTATTGTGGATACTAGTTTTGATTGTATCCATGTTTTGATCATTCTTGAATTTTACACCACTATGATTATTTTTGAGGTATTTTTGGAGTGGATAAAATAAAAGTACGAATCCTTAATCCTTAATCCTTAATCTTTGTCATTTTGTTTCACTGGATTCGTTTCTTTAAAAAAAAAATATTTTTCATCATCCTCAGTCTTAAATGATGATATTATTGAATATCTTTGGCATGTAGTACAAAGATGAATGATTTCTGATGAATATCTTTGGCCCGTAGTGCAAAGATGAACATGTGTTTAAATGAACATGACCAACTGGTGAATGTCCTTGGCCTGTAGTGCAAGGATGAATATATGATTCCAGATATATATTGATTGATGTTACAGGGATAAAAATATTGATGATGGACTGTTAAATTCATAGATATTAGTAGATTTCATCCTCTACGTAACTCTTCTATGAATTAATATTTTCATTGCTGCAGTATTGATTTAAAACTTGTTGTCTATTGTATTCTATTAAATTTTTCCCTCGTTGAAGACTAACGATAATTTGTTGTATATTATCTTAGTCATAATATTCTTTACTTGGGCTAGTTGAGCTCACCCTTTTCCTTTTTGTTCCATTTTTCTTCTCGGGGAGGCGAGAATGTAAGCGAAATACGAGCCTGGGTATGGAATGATGATTTTAAAGAGTTGTTTAGTAGTCCTCACCATTTTTGTAAAATAATGTATCAATAATTATGATGAGGATTTATTTGTATGTGGATATTGTTTAGATGGCAATATCTCAGATTTAAACTCACAGCTTTCTTGTTGTAATAATAAAGTTGTAGTTGTTTCTGTACCGTGTATTGACAACTCAGAATGAGTGATGTATACCTATTTTGGGGGTGTCACAATACATATGTGTATGTGAACATTATGTGACCCTTTTTTATGTAATAGTATATTTTATAATATTTCAACGACCTGCAACGAATTTTGAATTTAACTTCTACTTTTTCCATATTGAAATGCAAAAAATATAATTATAATTTTTTTCCTCCAAAATGTTTGTAATTTGGAGAAAAAATCCACTATTTTTATATACAAATATGTTCTTTTTATTAATTGACTAAAATATACTGAAACTATTACAAACGATAGAAAAATTACGATACAAAGAATTGAAATGATAATCCTTCCAAATATGATAATAGATAATCAGGAAAAATAGTCAATTGTAGCAACAACTAGTGGACACCAGATAAACTATTGAAAAACAATCATAAAAATTTAATTTAATTTATATATCATTTGAATAACATTTATGATTTTTTTTCATAAAAAGAAAATTTAATTATGACATTACTTGCATGATGGAAAGAGAGTGAAATTTATGAGATTTTAGATAGAAATAAATAGAGTTTAACTTATTGCATTTGCATAAATAAAGGGGTTAAATTCCTTTTATATCTCTATACTTTTAAGTCAATTTACTCAAGTGTTAACATCTCGTTACGATTGAAATGAAATTTCATTTGTTATCTAAAAAAACATAGTAATTGCATGAGAAAAAAATTACTATTAAATAGGGGATGTGATGGTCCCTAACCATTTTGGATGATATATGGAGGTGGTGGGGGCGAATATTACCTTTGTGAATCAAACATATATATGCAAATGCAACTTCTTTTTGATGGTGAATTGCTCTTGATACCAACCAACAAACCAATCAGCCAGAAGCTTGCTATTATATGTAGAGAAGTACTCTCATGTATAAATATATAATTTAAATATTCATGCATCCAATTGTTGGTATTCATGATTTAATTTATGTCTTTTGGATTCAAGTTGGGTGGAGGTGGGACCATAAGGATAGTCGAGTTGGACCGTAAAATAAATCAAACAGTTTTAATTTGATTCATATTTGTTCGATAAAAAATTCGATTCGATCTCGTCTCGAAATATAAACGAATAAAATATGAACAGATTTTAAAATTCGATAAATTACTCAAACCTCTCAAATTGTAATTTTTTATTGATACTCATATCATATTCGCTTAAAAAGTTTAAATTGCTCGTGTTCGATTCGAGATCGTGCTTGTCTCAGTAACTAAATGAGCCTCAATCAAACCTTATTTCATACTCGATAAATTGTATGAATTAAATCTGAGCAATTCGATAATCTGTTCGATTCGATTTATTTACATCTCTAATGAATACCAATATTAGTTGGTTGGTAATTTGTTGGGTTGTACTTCAATTTCATACTTATTACATTGTACATGCATGTAATAAATTCATACAAACATAATTTTTTTTCTAATACTCTTTTTCAAAAACTTTAGTCCAAAGAGTTTCTTAGTTGAAATATAATGAAGCTTATGAAACAAGAATGGATAGTTGGCTAAGTACACACCAAAAAGGTGATGACGATGTGTTCACTATTATAAAAATATAATTAAATAGATTATGCAACATTGAGTAATCTCTATAGTTTGTTGACAGTTACCATGAGTCTCATTTATTGTGATAAGCAAGTTTAACATTTGATTTAAGCAGTATAATCACATTTGACGACAAAAAGTGAGATTCTATTTGTCTTTCTTCTTAGAATAAGGTTGTAAAATAAATTAAATAGTTCAAGTTTGATTCGTACTTGATTGGCTAAAATTTTGAGTTCAATTCGAAATATAAATGATTCAAATATGAACAAATTTTAAAATTCGATAAAGTAATCGAACCTCTTCAAATTGTAATTTTCTATTGATATTCGGATCATATTCGTTCGAAAAGTTCAAACAGCACAGGCTCGATTCGAGATCGTGCTCAACTCGGTAGCTAAACGAGCCTCAATCAAACCTTATTTCATAGTCGATAATTTTAATAACTAAATATGAACAACTCAATACTCGGGTTGACTCGATTTATTTACACCCCTATCTAGGCGTCCATTTTTGAATAGTAACCCTTGATGTATCACTCTCAAAAGTCTATTTAAAAAAAATTATATGTATCTTATGGTTAGGAATAGCAAGCACTACGAAAAAAAGGTCATTTGCGACGGAGCCCAAGTCTAGTCGAGAATAAATTCAGTGTCGACAAGATAGTCGTCGTCAATGAGTCCCGTCGGTAATTCCCTTTTCCAAGTTGGAGGTGGACGGATGTCTGTCAATAATGACATTACCGTAGTCGGCAATGTGGTAGGATTTGGCGTGATGATACTGACTGAGGCATATAACTAGTGTATGTTTATATTTTTATTTTCATGTATTTAACTACCTAGTTTTTGGATTGTACAGATTAAGGTCTTATATCTAGTTAGGTTGATAGTTTATGTTTTTAACTAGTTGTTGAGTTGTATAATAATTACATTTTGTATCTAGTTACATATTATAATTTATGTGATTACGTTGTGTACGAATTTGATAGTTGATTATATATATTTGATGATTATTGGTATTCATTAGTGAATAATTATATGTTGCTTTCGGTTTATAACATGCACAATTATGTATATATAAAAAAATATGGGGTTTTACAAATCTTTAATTTTTTTAAAAATGTTATTGGTGACGGACAATCCGTCGCCAATGACTCCTTTAATAATAAAAATAAAAATTCATTGCCAATGGCAAGAGTCATTGGCGATGGACTATCCATCGCCAATGAGTTTTTATTTTTATTAAAGGAGTTATTGGCGACAGACTGTCCGTTTCTAATTCCGTCTCCAATGATTCATTGGCGACGAACTGCCCGTCACCAATGACCTCTTTACGACGACGATCGCTCCCGTCACACGGGACAATGACATCCCGTCGCTAATGACCTCATTGTCGACGACACATGAGTCATTAGCTACGGACATATCCGTCGGCCATGACCCAATTTATTTTTTTGTAGTGAAGTTTTAAGTTTTAACTAAGTTAAGCTTCCAAATTGGTAGATATTGTACAATAGACTTGACAAACATGGCCCGAGTCCGCGGGTCGGTCCCCTCAATCACTTGCCGGGCGCAGTAAATGTAATTTTTAGCCTAAGAAAATGCGAGCCATTTGGCCTTATTCTGATTTTTGGTCTTACATGGTGGCTTGACCCGTGACTTCTTTTCTTTTTAAAATAAAATGTTGCTACTTGTGAGTTGTGAGGCTTGAACACAAGACTTGTAAGTAAATAAATAAGATTTCAAACCAACTGAACTACAACAACTATTTATTTGTAATGCAATCTTCAATATATTGTTTCTTTATTTTTGTTCAAATTTTACTATTCTTAAAAAGTAAAACCTAAATCGAGCCTAATTTATAATATTTATGAGCATTACTATTTTTCAAAAAATTTTATTTGATTTGTTAAGAACATGAGTAATTAAGCTTAATTAGATGCTTCTAGTCATGGGCATGGCAGAAACAACTTTGATTAATATATGTAGTAGTACAGTAGTTATATGTAAGTCGTTAATATATGTAGTAGTACAGTAGTTATATGTAGTTAATTAATTAATAATACTAATTTATAATACTATTAAAATTTTAATTGATTAAGATATGTAGTTAATGTAGGTAATTAATTAATCGTGTCTGTTTGAATTATTATTTATTATAAAGTATTTTATTATTTTTAATATTTATTATTATTACTTTTTTGGTGTATCAAGATTTTGCAAAAAAAAAAAAAAAAGTCCGAGGGATAGTAATTAACCAGTCCACGAACCTCACATTATCGATCTAATCAAAAACCCGAGCTATTTTAACTTGGAATTCGTTCTCGATCCTACCGACTCCAACCGTTTGCCATGTCTATTGTACAATATACTTATGTTAGTTTAATGTCAGTCCATTTGAGTTTCTAATTAGAGTTGAATTAATGAAACTGATCTCTATAAAAGTCGGCCTCTTTTTATATAATGAAAATAAACTTTTTCTCTAATTTATTACGTACAAAAGCACCGTACTTCGTTTAGTTGAAATACTTTTCGCGCTAAAATATAAGATCAAAATAATTTTTTGAAATCAATTTTAAATATTTTTAAATTCAAAATTAATATAAAATTATTAAATTTTAGTAAAAATTATGATGATTATTGTGACTTATCTAAAAAATATTACTACTAATAATATTTATTATTTTATAATTTAAATAAATATTATTAATTTTGAGTTTAAAAATATTTTATATTAACTTTTAAAAGTCAATATAATTTTATAATCTAAAACAAACGAAGTACAATAGAACCCCTATAAATTAATACTCGATAAATTAATAATCTCTCTAAAATAATATTTTTTTCTCAGTTCCGACATAGGGTAATGAGATAAATTAATAATTTCGATAAAATAATAATTTTTAAAAAGACCCTTATATTAATATATGGTCCCATCAAAATTATAAATTAATAATTCTTTTAAATTACAAATATCTAGTGTAATCTTGTAAAATATGATTTTATTCTCGTTTGTTTTGTCTTGAAATTCAAATTTAATTGAATTTCATCCTCTTTGTATCGCCTCTTTTCTCTAAGTTAGCCATAATGTACTCATGTTGTAAGACACCAATTTTTATGAATAAAAATAATTTTTTCTCAAAATATATTTTTGAATATTATGGTATGAATTTGATATAATGTTATAGTTGTGGGTAGTATTTATAAATTTTACAAAGTAAGCAAGTTGTTATAAAATATTCGATTGGTCGGAGAATATTTATTTTAACAGGAAATATTCGTACGACGGCACACTCATTGGTGGAGCCCACAACGGAAGTATTGTTGGAGTTAGAAAACGACATAGATATCTTTTTATAAAAATAACGGCGAAAGTTTTACTGTGACGCCCCCAAAATAGGTCTAATCCACCCAACCCATTCTGAGTCGCCAAATACATGGTACAGGAATTAACTACAACTTCATTATTACAATTGTCGTGCAAAATACGACAACACATATACTGTGAGTTTTAATAACAACTCTGACTCTCATCCCTTTACTTGGATAGCACCTCACATTGACACCTTACATAAAGGTACAGTCAATAACTGTTTTAGAAAATTAAAATCTTTGGAAAATGCTCAAGAAAATCTTTATACATGAGAGGCCATGTGTAAGACCCTAACTTTTACGAATAAATATTATTTTCTCTCGAAATATATTTTTGAATATTATGGTGTGGATATAATATAATGTTATAGTTGTTGGTAATATTTTAAAATTTTGCAAAGTAAGCATGTGGTTATATAATATTCGATTGGTCGGGGAATATTCGTTTTAACGGGAATATTCGTGCGACTAAGACAATCATTATCGTGGAACCCACAATGTAAGTATTGTCGTAGTTAGAAAACAACATAATTATCTTTTATAAAAATAACGGTGGAAATGTTATTGTTAAAACCTGTTGAACTACGCGGTAGTAAAAGTACGATGTCTGGCGTGGTTGCATAGTAACACTGCAGATTGGTTATTGATGCTTACGTGAGAAGTCACTCAGTTATACTCAATTATTGCTACACGATAATTGCTTGCATCATATCTCTCATATTATTGATTCGATTATTGTCACGATATTATCTCGCATAATATGTTATATTATTAAATCAAAATTGAGACGACAACGTTATTTATATTATTAAATTGCAATATTTACAATGTCTAGAAGTTACATCGAGGAGGTTTGGTCATCTAATTACGCTACCAATAAGGAGAAATCCTTATCGAAAAGCCCCTCTTTCCGGGAACGACACGTTTGTTAAATATTGTGAGTTATAATATTAATGATGAATAAGTTCGTGTTGATTAAAGATGAAATTGATAGTTCCATTGTGTTGGAATTATTAGTGTTAGTGGAAATCGACATTTATTCCAATATTAATTGATGTCTGGAAGTTTTATTGACCAGTTGGGTAATTAATCGAATAAATAAGTAATTAATTGCTATTAATTCACATGATTATAACTATTTGTTCACATGTGTGTACTATTGATTCACATTCTTGTACTATTAGGGGAGTTGGTGTAAGATTGATAATACTTGCATGACTAAGTTAAAAATGGAGGTATAGATGGAGGTACTATACTGTAATTCGTATTTTCACATGATTATAACTATTGATTCACATGATTGAACTATTGATTCACATTATTTACTATTAGGGGAGGTGGTGTAAGTTTGATAATACTTGCAGGACGAAATTAAAAAAAAAGAAGAAAAGTTGAAGGTATTGTACTGTAATATTTCGAGCCCCAAAACGTACAATTGTCGAAACTATATTTTCCTATAAATAGAAGTTCATTCTTCCTTCATTTCTCACCAATTCACTAAAGCTTTAGAGCAATTATTATAGAGAGAAATTATAGAGAGAAAGAAGAAGAGAAGTTTGCTACCTCACTATTCCAATATCAAGTTTCTTCTAAGGTAAGGGGTATTATTTTTTCGTATTCATGAAGAGAGTTATTTTTTCTCAATACTCGTAAGAGTTGTTATTCCATTCTTTATTATTATGTTGGAATAACCTATCTATGCAAAGTACCGCATACATGGTGAAATTCTTCTGTTATTCCATTCTTTATTATTCTGTTGAAATAACTTGTCTGTGCGGTCTATCGCATGCCTGGTGAATTCTGTTGTTATTCTTTATTATTCTATTGGCACATCTTGTCTGTGCGGATTACGCATGACCTGGTTCCATTCTTTATTATTCTGTTAGAACATCACATGCATGCGGATTCGCGTGACTGATTCCATTCTTTATTTTGTTAGAATATCACATGCATGCGGATTACGCGTGACCAGTTCCATTCTTTATTATTCTCGTTGAGAATAACTTGTCATGCGGCCTATCGCATGCTTGGTGAATTCTTCATTATTCCATTCTTTATTATTCTCATTGGAATAATGCATCATGTAGATTATCGTGATACATGGTGAATGATCCTTCGTATTCATTCCTTATTAAATTGTGGAAATGATCATACCACGTGGATTACTGTATGGCGGCGAAAATTCATTTGCGCTTTCATATATTCTATTATACTCGGTTGGTTAAAGTTTTGGCTTCTATACTCCATGATATTAGTAGAATATCCCGAATATTTCATACTTCATCCAAAGATATCTTTTCATGGGAATATTCTTCTGAGCATTCTTGAATTTTACTCCACAAAGAAGTATCATGTTGACAATTTGGACGTTATTGATTTCTGGATAAACTAAAATTTTAAATCTTTAAAATTTATCCTTGAACTTATTTTATTGAATTATTATGTCATTGTCATCATCCTCATGTTTATATTGTGATGAAAGTCATCTTTGGCTTACGTGCATAGATGGACTTAGTATGATTATGACCAAGAATTATTCGGTATAATCATGACCTGTAATGTTATAAATGATGTGGTAAAAGTCCTCAGTGGCCTGTAGTGCATTGATGTATAATTTTTGGTATGATTATGACCAGTGATTATTCGGTATAGTCATGACCATTGATGATTTAATGAATATCCTTGGCGTAGTAGTGGGGGATGACTCGGTGATGTGGTTTATTTATTAAGCTGAGTCTCAGTGATAAAAATTGATGAAAACATTTTAAATCATAGAAGATAATAGATATCATGCTCTACCTGACTCTTCTAATGGATTGCTTATTCCGCTGTAGTTAAACTTGATGTCTATTGTATTTTATCAGTTTAACATTGTTGAAGACTAATGATAATTTATTCTGCATTATCTTAATCATAATATTTCTTACTGGGTTAGTTGAGCTCACCCTTTTGCTTTCATTGTTCTCTTGAGAAATGAGAACATAAGCGGGACTAGTCGGAGAAGCGGAGTGATGGTCCGAGATTGTATTAGTAGTCCTCACTATTCTATAAAATAGTGTGACAGTAAATGTAATGAGGACTCTATTTGAGAGTGGATATTGTCTAGAAGGCAACATTCATGTTTAAACTCTCAGTTATGTTTTGTCGTATATTACACGACGGTTGTATAATTAAGTTTGTATTTGTATTCTATACCATGTATTTGGCGACTCAAGATGGGTGATGTATACCTATTTTGGGGGAGTCACACCATGCATCTAAGTTGTAATAGATATCGTATGACTCGGGAATTATCCTTGGTTGACCCAATAGACCCCAAAGAAAAATAAGAAGATTGCTATTATGTTCTTTCCAATGGTGAGTCTTCTCTTGCCATATAATTATCTCCATTGTCTCCAATTGAGAATTATATTTCAACCAAACTCCAAGATTATATAGGTAGTGCTCATAGATATAATCAGTAAGTGGATGTGCACAACCTTGTCTTATGATAACACGAAGTCGTAGGTCATCAGACATCTAGTATGATAGTGGTAAAACACTCTTCCAAAGTTGGGTTCACCTCACCCTATTCGGTTCACCAAAATCAACGGTTAAAGGACGTATAAAATACGACACATTTATCTAAAATTCTCAATAAAATTATTTTCATACTATTTTAGGGAAACCTCAATGACTTTATAGACCACCGCTCTATTCTATTCCATTACCCTCGCTCGACCCAAATACATTCTTATTACATTCGAAAGGAATTGTGAAGTAAAAAGGGTGAGCACAACTAGCCCAAAGAAAGAATATCATGACTAAAGATAATTAAATTATCAATAGCCTTCACGAAGAATGAATCAAATGATTTAGAACATATAGTAGATGATAAAACTTTTCAACCATAATTGCGGTGAACGAAGCAATCTATTAGAAGAGTCAAATAGACCATAAAATCATTATTATCTTCCCGTGTTAAAAGTCCACCAACAATGTTTTAACCTTGTAACATCAATCAACAGCCTCTCATCCACAATCATCATGTGAATAACTCATAATCATAATTGTACTTCTAAATTCCTCTTCCCATCCAGGACGAAGATAATTTTCATCACCTATCTTTACCTGAAACATCAAAGGTCATGGTTATACCAAATCACAGTTCTTGTTCGTAATCATACTAATAAATTTATATTTGCACTACGGGCCAAAGATATTCATCAACAGTTCATCTTTGCACTACCGACCAAAGATATTCAACAACATATTATCTTTGCACTACGTGCCAAAGATATTCATCAATAATTCATCTTTGCAATACATGCCAAAGATATTAATATCTCAAAGAAATATATAATCATTTTAGAATTTATATAAACAATAATTATAATCATGTTGATCAATTCACCTTTGCACTTAAGCTAAAGATATTCAATTATAAATTCAATGGTCATGATCATACTGTAAATTCTGAAATTTTACGAATAGAGATTTAATTTTCTCAAAATATTTTTTTTAATATTATGGTATGGATTTGAGATAATGTTATAGTTGTGGATAATATTTATAAATTTTGCAAAAAATACATGAAGTTGTTATATAATATTCGATTGGTGGGGAATATTCATTTTAACAGGGAATATTCGTAATGCGACGGCACAATCATTAGGTGGACCCCTAGCGGAATTATTGTTGGATTGAGAAAATGGCAAAAATATTTTATGAAAATAACGGCAGAAGTTTTACCGTTAACTGTTGAAACACCCGGTGTTTAAAAGTACAGGAATACGCATGGTTGCATAGTAGCACACGGTATTGATTATTGATGCTTACGTGAGAAGTCACTCAGTTTTGTTCAATTATTGCTTCAAGATTGTTGCATAAGATCTCACGTTATTTGATTTAATTATTGTCGATATTTTATATATTATTAAATCAATAATTGAGATGACAGAGTTATTAATATTATTATTTGCAATATTAACGATGTCTAGAAGTTACATCGAGGAGAGGTTTGGTCACCTAATTGCGGCCATGATATGGTGAAATCCTTATTGAAAGCCCCTCTTTCCTAGAACGACACAGTCGATTAATATTGTGAATTATAATAATGATGATAAATATTGTTATATATTGAGGTGTCTTTTTATGAAGTCACGAAGTTTATATATATATATATATATATATATATATATATATATTATATAAATTTTATTTTATTAGTATTATTAATGTAATAAAACGAAAAAGCTTTTATATATAAAATGTAATACTTTTATAAAGTTATTTGTTTTATTAGACTATAAATAGAATATATTATGTTCTATTAAGCATAGTATTTTGCATAGTAAAATCTTTTTATATAAAAGAATACTTTTATAAAGTTATTTGTTTTATTAGACAATAATTAGAATATATTATATTTTATTATGCATAGTGTATGCATATTGTTTTGCATAATAAAATCTTTTATATAAAGCAGAATACTTTTATAAAGTTAATTGTTTTATTAGATTTTAAATAAAATATATATATATATATATATATATATATATATATTATTAATAGTATCCTTTCTATTTTCCTATAAATAGGATGCTTAGTTAGAATTGAAATCACACGAAATTTGAGAGAATTCTCTTCATAATCTTGGCGTATTTCTTTAGAGTTTAAGAAAGCTTTGAGTGTAGTCTGCAAGTTTTCTTCAAGTATATCCCATACTCTATCCGTCGTAGTACTCTTCTTTATAAGGTAAGGGATATTATTTGTTGTACTTTCGTAAGGGTATTATTTCTTTCAGATTCATGAAGAGAACTTACATTATTTCATTCTTTATTATTTTGTTTGAATAACTTTTATATATCTGAAGTATCTGCATACATGGTGAAATTCTTACATTATTCCATTCTTTATTATTATAGTTGGAATAACTTTTCTACATCTGCAATCGCATACATACATGGTGAAATTTTGTTGTTATTCCATTCTTTATTATTCTTTGGAATAACACCTACATCATCTGAAGTACCGCATACACGGTGAAATTCTGTTATTATTCCATTCTTTATTATTCATGCCGGAATATCCTCATGCATGCGTTTTACATGACATGGTTCCATTATTTATTATTCGTCGTAATATCATATACGTCGCGTACGCATGACATGGTTCCATTCTTTATTATTATGTTGAGAATAACCTGTCTGTGAGGTCTATCGCATGCATGGTGAATTCTTCTGTTATTCCATTCTTTATTATTCTGTTGGAATAACCTGTATATGTGGATTACCACATGCACGGTGAATGATCATTTGTATTTTATTCCTTATTAAATTGTGGAAATGATCTGTCTACGTGGATTACCTCATGGCGGGTGAAAATTCATTTGCAGTTTCGTAATTTTTCTGACCTTCGAAATTTTTTGGAAAATCATAATATAAGCATTAGACTGTTGATTATGATGAAAGTCATAATAAAAGCATTGGACTGATGAAAATCATGGGTATATGTAGTATTAGTAAGTGTTATAATGAGTTATGTTGGTTATTATGTGAAAACATGTAAGTTTCTTAGAAATTACAATGAGTTGAAAATCAGATTTTTGGCGAAAATGGAACATAAAATTCAGTTGACCATATCTCCTATTATATTTTGAATTTTTGAGTGTGGTCAAGTTATAGAGTTAGATCTATGAGTTTTCTAACTTATCCAAGTGGAATCACTGGAAAAGGTGTTGTACATTTTCGTGTGGACTGATTTTAGCAAAGGAGTCAAAAACTGCAAAGTACCAAAAAGCTACTGCCCATAAATTTAAAAGGGAATTTTTAGCTACTTAAATTGTGAGAAAAATTTCAGTCTTTTGGGACATGAAAATATATTGTATAAAGTACCTCCTGTCCAAAAATGAGCTCATTCCGACTTAAAATGAGCAAGTTATGACCATTTCAATATTTAGGTTTTTTCGACGAAAAATGCTATAACCGGAGTTCTATAACTCTGATGACCATAAAATTTAAACTGGAAGCTTACGTTAACATGTGTAAGATCCTGCCAAGATTTGGGAATTTCTAGAGTTAAACTTGAGGTAGCTAATTTCTTAAGGAATTAATTAGAAATTGACTTTTGAAAAATACTTAAGAGAGTTGAAAAATTATAAAAAAATACTTGTTGTGTATGAAATATATGTATATATGTTTGGACAAAGGATAGAAAAATAATAAGTTGATTTGGTAATTTTTCATGAAAATGATTTATTTTCAAACATATGAGTTAAATATGTTATGTGAAGTTGGGGAATTGGTAAATAGGATTTTAGGGCTTGAAAATCCTGTATAAGGTATATGCAGATTTTTGATGAGTGAGTTGATCATTGGTGATGAAATCTTATGAGTATGGCATTTTTGAATGATTAAATGCATTATTTGGTAAAGTGTAAACAATTAAATTAAATTATTTATAAGTTTAAGAAGTGATTAAAATATTGTTATAATATTAACAATATTAGATTATGAGTTATTTAAGTGATGGATAATATTTGGATAAATTTAAAGTCTTCAATATTTATCTTTATTTTTGTTTGATTAATGCTTATATTATTGTCATCATCCTCATGCTTATATTGTGATAAAAGTCATTTTTGGCTTACGTGCAGAGATGGACTTGGTATGAATATGACCAGGGATTATTCGGTATAATTATAACAAGTAATGTAACGAATGATGTGGTAAAAGTCCTCATTATTTTATGTAGTTCATTGGTGGGCCGATTGTTGGTATGATTATGACCGGGGATTATTCGTTGTAATCATGACCATTGATGATTACATGAATATCCTTGGTAGTGAGTGCGGGAATGATGTGGTTTATTTATTAAGTGAGTCTCGTGATAAAGTTTATGAAAATCTTTTTAAATCATAGAAGATAGTAAATTTTATGTTCTACTTGACTCTTCTAATGGATTGCTTGTTCCTCTGCAGTTAAACTTGATGTCTATTATATTTTATCAGTTTAACATTGTTGAAGACTAATGATAATTTATTCTGCATTATCTTAGTCATAATATTTCTTCTTTGGCTAGTTGAGCTCACCCTTTCTTTCACCGTTCTCTCTTGAAATGAGAACGTAGTTGGGACTAATCGGAGAAGAAACAGTGACGGTCCGGATGATAGCATTAGTAGTCCTCACTATTCTGTTAAATAGTGTGACAATTAATGTAATGAGGACTTCATTGAGTGTGGATATTGTCTAGATGACAATATTCTTATTAAAACTCTTAGATTATGTTTTGTCGTATTTCACATGACTGTTGTATAATTAAGTTGTATTTGAATTTTGTACCATATATTTGGTGACTCAAGATGGGTGATGTATACCTATTTTGGGGGCGTCACACATACCCCTCAACAATTCATCTTTTCACTACTAGCCAAAGAGAACCCATAGTCACGATCATACCAATAATCTACCCAGCTTTACACTCAAATGAAAGAGAAATTTCGTCAACAGGGTTATAAAAATATTATATATGATTATAAAAACAATATGATCAAAACATGGATTTAATTTCAAGAGTAAGATTCATAAATCAACGATAATTTGGTCAGAAAAAGAAACCAATTTTTTCGTGAATAATATCCCGTGAATAGTAACTCATTAATAGTAACTCGTGAATAGTAACTCCTGAATAGTAACTCATAAATAGTAACTCCTAAATAGTTACCCGTATTCATACATAGTACCGTATATGTAAATAATGTCGTATACGTAAATAGTGCCATATACATGAAAAGTGTCGTATACGTGAATAATACCGTATACGTGAATGGTAACTCCGACACAAAATGGTAAAAATTTTCCAATAAAATTACATTGGGCTTGACGCGAAACGCACAAAATGAAATTAAAATTTTAAAGCAATTTTGAAACCCTAAAACAGGATCCATGCGAAAATCAATTAATTGAGAGGTTTAGAGATTATACCGGATATAAACAAAAAGCGAGAATGCGAAACCGATCAAGCCTCGAATCTCCAACGCAATACAAACCGATTAAGCCTACTTCTACGGTATCCACATTTAACGCCTCTCACGAAACAAAGCGAGCGATTACGTAAAAAGAAGGACTTGCGGTACTAGCCACCAAAAGGAATGGATTTTGAAACTGTTTTTCTCTAGTCTCTCTCTAAGAAGCGGCTAGGGTTTTTCTATTATGATATCTTTTCTTAAGTAGGCTGCTATATCATCATATATATAGTAGTTAAAAGGAATTAATCAAATCAAAACCTAATTTTATAAAATCCGAATTTATATATATATATCTCTTAATTAAGTCTTACTTAATTAATATACATATATACAAATTATCCTTTTAATTTAAATTATTGATTTAAATACTATTAATCATATTAATATATTTAAATCCTTAAAATTTAAATTAATTCTCTTTTAAATAACGTTCTATGTGTGTGACCTATATAGGTTATTATTACGTTGGCAATAATTTTAAAATCATATTATAAAATTATAAACAAAGTGAAATGCGGCATCTAGTAATGCATCACTTTCTACCCAAGTAATAATAAGATCGATGATTCGATGCAACCTTTTACGTGACCAATGTTTCAATGTAATTTAATCCTTTTAACCTTAATATCCTAGATTAAACTCGAGTCATGGAATGTGTCATACTCTTCATAATTTAATCTGAGTTTTCTTGATCAATGAGTAGACTATATGAAACAAATCACTATTTGAGCATGGCCATGCATTTCATAGTCTACTCAATCAAGAAACCTATGGATATCACCCATAATATATAGGATGGTTAAATTCCATCTAGATCACTCATATTTCTCACACGATTAATGATGAACCCAATAATCACCTTTATAGTCCAACCTATTAAAGGTGACATTTGATGATATCAAAGTACATAAATTCTCGTGTAGTAATATAGCGATTTCGGTCCTGGAGGACCATTACATCATTGTCATTATCACTATGAGAATTGCTAATGACACTTCGCATAATGCTCCATATAGAATTCTCATGGTGGAGTCCATCGATTACATATCGTTCTCAACATGTACTATGCATTGACTTAATATCTCATATATTTATGACCAATGAGATTTGGTCATCTTTCAATCCACATATTTGAGTCTCGATGCATCATTGTTGTCCCATCAACAATGATACTCGATTAGGGACATTTAAGAACAACGATACTAATGGTAATATATAATCTCATGTTCAAGTCACATACTTGAAACTATATAATTTGTATCACTTATTCTAAGGAATTTTATTATGTTAACAATTATATTACGCAGTAAATAAAACCATAATAAAATCATATATTTATTCAATCAAATATAATATCAAAACGTTAAGCAATTATATCAAATAATTGGTCTCTGGGGCATAAACTCTAACAAATTCATACCAATATTTTGGTATAATGATATTGAAAGAAATAATATCATTTACGAAGAAAATAACATCCCTTACTTCAAAAGAATAGTGCTTCTGACTGGAATTTCGGATATAAAGCTGAAAGAAACTTGCACTAAATATCAACTCTCAAAGTATTTAAATACTCACAAAATACACTCGATAATATAGAAAGAGAAAACTTATGTTTCTGGTATGATTTTTAATTCTAACTAAACACCCTATTTATAGGAAAATGCCAGAACGCCAAAGCTGACTAAATTAGTAAAATATTAATTTATTAAAAAAAATTTGTACACACATTCTTGACCAAAATATCAGCTACCACAAGTGGGGCCCACCAAAAATCAGAATTTCCACACCAACCAAAAGTGGGGGCCACCATATTTTTAAATAAAAATATTTATTTCCAAAACTTAAATAATTCATAATAAATAGCCGTTTTATCAGAAAAATATGAATTTTATGTCCATTCCATAGGAAATTAAATTCTCTACAACTTTACAGAAGAAAATTTTTCCAAATTCTAAACAGAAAATGCCCAAAATCCACATACGGACGATTTTTAATACCTCCATTCCGATAAAATACTGATAAAACACCTCAGCATTAATTCATTTATTTATATCCACATAAAAATAAATATTTCCTTATCATATAAATCAATAATTAATTATTCACAAATAATATTATAGAATCACAATTATGACAACCATGTCGTTCCTAGGAAAGAGGGGCTTTCCGATAAGGATTTCTCCTTACTAGTGCGAAATTAGGTGACCAAACCCCTTTCCTAGACAGAACTTCCTTAGACATTGCCAATAATGTTATCTAATAATATTATTCAAATAATATGAATTATTGATATGATAATGGAAATACTGTTCAGTGACAATTATTGAAACAACAATAATATAAAACATCAACGCAACAATTATTGAATCAATACAATAAAATATTAAACCGCAATTACTGTAACAATTATTGAGTAGTGCCTTCTTACGTAAGAATCAATAATCCAATAATAATGTGCAATACTGTGTGCTACTGTGCAACCACGCGTATTATTGTACTTTAATCACCGGGTATTCCAACAGTGTTAACGGTAATAATTACGCCGTTATTTATAAAAACTCAAATTTGTTATTTTCTTCATCCGACCTTTTTTCATTATGGGCCCCACAAATGGCTACGCCGTCGTACGAATATTCTCCGACAGCAAGAATATTCCACGACCAAACGAATATTCCACGACAACAATAAATATTTTATAACCACTTGCTTATTTAAAATATTTACACATATCACCCTTAACTTTAAACTTTTATCAACATAACCTTTTACTGAATAGAAAAATTGAATACTTTTATTTCATAAAATTCGGGGTCTTACATTTATCGTTAAATGTCGAATTACCCGGCAATGAAAAGTACTGTAATACGCGTGGTTGCATAGCCCCCTCTTTCCTGGAAACGATCTGGTTGTTAATATTGTGGGTTATAATAACAATGAATAAATATTGTTAAAAATATTGAGGAAATTTTTTATGAAGTATTTGTTGTAAATTTTATTTATTTTATGGACCCCCTATTTACCTATTTTTTAAAATAATCGGTAGAAAGTTATTCAGTATATATATATATATATATATATATATATATATATATAATAAAGGTGGGGACCACATGTGGGAAAAAAGTCTTGGGGGAGAAATCTGATGAAGGTCACGGGAGGGTGTATTTTATATAATAAGTTTTGTTTTATATAAAAAATAGAATATATTATATTTTATTACGCATTGTGTTTGTATAGTGTCTGCATAGTATTTGTATAGTAAATCATAAAAAAAAATCAGCCGAGATTGTAGCGCCCGTGAATTCTCAAACTGTGAGTCCGTGATTTTATTCAAATAGTACCATTTCCTTTCTCCTATAAATAGGATGCTTAGTTTAGAATTGAAAATCACACCAGAATAAAAAAATTCATCTTCTATAATATTGAGCGTATTTCTTTAGAGTTTTAAGAAGCTTTGAACGTAGAAAACAGTAAAAGTTTTCTTCAATAATATCCCCGCTATACCAGTTGGAATACTCTTATTTTTAAGGTAATGGATATTATTTTTGTTCAGTATTTGTAAAAAATAATATTTTCTTCCATACTTTGTAGTATGTAAGTAATATTATTTCGTTTCAGATTCTGAATTTTACACTCATTTTGTAAAGTATTGCTTCTATACTTCTTGAAATTAGTATAATATCCTTAAAATTTGCACTTCATCTAGTATCATTTTACAAGGATATTTTTTTGAACATTCTTGTTAAATTTTAATCTTTTCATGTCAGGGTACTATTCACTGGGTACTATTCACTCGGGTACTATTTACCTGAAAAATTTATTTCTTTTTTGTCCAAATTATTTTTGATACATGGATATTATTCTTGAATTTTACTCCACAAAACAGTTATCATGTTGTCAATTTGGACATTTTTAACGGTGGATAAATCAAAAATCTTTAATATTTATCCTTAATTTTGTTTGATTGAATTCTTATATCATTATTATCATCCTCATGCTTATATTGTGATATAAATCATCTTTGGTCGTAATGCGTAGATGGACTGTTAATCGATATGATTATGACCAGGGATCATTCGGTATAATCATGACCTATAATGTTACAAATGATAAAAGTCATCATTGGCCCGTAGTGCATTGATGGACAGTTGTTGGCATGATCATGACCATTGATGATTACACGAATATCCTTGGCCCGTAGTGCATGGATAATTCGTGGACGTGATTCTAATGAATATCATTGGCCCGTAGTGCAGGGATGATTCGATGATGTGGATTATTTATTAAGTTGAGTCTCAGCGATAAAATTGATGATAAACTTTTTAAATTATAGAAGATAGTAGATATCATGTTCTACTTGACTCTTATAATGGATTGGATGTTCCGTTGTAGTTAAACTTGATGTTTATTATATTTTATCAGTTTAACACTGTTGAAGGCTAACAATAATTTATTCTGCATTATCTTAGTCATAATATTTCTTACTGGGCTAGTTGAGCTCACCTTTTTGCTTTTATTGTTCTCTTCAGGAAATGAGAACGTAGCCGGGACTAGTCGGGGAATGGAGTGACGGTCCGAGATGGTTGTTTTTGTGGTCCTCACTATTTAGTGTGATAATAAATGTAATGAGGATTGAATTTAAGTTTGGATATTGTCTATGTTTTGTCGTATTTTACACGAAAGTTGTATTAATTAAGTTTGTATTTGAATTCTGTACGATGTATTTTGCGACTCAAAATGGGTGATGTATACCTATTTTGGGGGCGTTACACATATAATCGATTGTGTGTTTGATATTGCACCTTAACTAACTTTCAAATGAAACTTTTTATCAAGCCACTGTTGTAAATTTTTCTGAGTACATGTAAGGTGATCTCTCTTATACTCGCATAATTTCTTCCGTATTTGATCTGTCATGGTGGATTTATGGACACTTTTTAGATGAGAAGCCATTGTTGAGTATGATTTGAAGAATTTTTGTTGAAGTTTATATAGTTCTTTTTATCATAATACATGGAATGTATTAAATTCTAGTATAATGAACTTATATATACAAATTAATTAAACTTGATGTGAATATAATTTTTTTTGAAATAAAATGTGAATGTAATTTAAAAAGTGGATACAATGAACATTATTTAATTATTAAAAATAATTAATATCACTTACAATGAATTATATTATTAAATTAATTTAATAAGTATGATACATTAATTGCATCAAAAAATATAACATAAACATCAATAAAATGCAATAATTTTAATGTAATTAAAATTATGTTCATCGAATAGAAAAACACTCTTTAAATTAATAAATTATTAATTTATCAATTAAATAATAACTCTCTAAATTAATAAAATTTTATAGTCCTAACAATATTAATTTATATAGGTTCTATTATAATATTTTTAGAAAATTGTTATTTTCAATAATATATTTTTACAAGTATCCTTTCACATGAGCATTAGATTAAATTACTATGGACGTATGAAGAAAATCTTGTGAAAATATCAAAAGTATTTGTGAATTTATCAATTTTCATCCCCTATATATTTATAATAATTATATATATATAAATATAAATATATATATATATATATATATATATATATATCAAAAAAATAAAGGTAAATTTTTATTTGTTATGCAAAAATGTTTTGAGCGAAGGTTAGTATCATTTTACAGAAGGATTTGAGTTTAGTGTTCTACTATTAATTAATAGAGTAACATACAGTAATTAACACATCTCTACATAATTATAAAAATACTCACTTTTTTTTTATTTTTTTAAGTAAATGTTAGTACCCCTGCAAATTTTTAAAGTTGACTAAATAGATAAAATTATATATTTACTCTTGTATGTTATCAAATTTTAATTTAATAATATATATATATATATATATATATATATATATATATATATATACATGTTCAATTATAATTTTATTTGTAATTAAGATTATCTCATTTAAATTATTAGTACTTATAAAAAAACTAATTTTGTGAGACCCCAAATTTTATGAATAAAAATTTAAATTTCTTGAAATACTTTTTTTGAATATTATGGTGTGGATTTGATATAATGTTATAGTTGTGGGTAATATTTATAAATTTTGTAAAGTATGCAAGTTGTTATAAAATATTCGTTTAGTCTGGAAATATCCGTACGACGGCACTATCATTGGTGGACCCCACAACAGAAGTATTGTCGTAGTTAGAAAACGACAAAATTATCATTTTATAAAAATAACGGCCGAAAGTGTTACTGCTTAAAATTTTTGAACTATTCTAGTAGTAAAAGTACGATGTCTACGCGTGGTTGCATAGTAGCACACGGTATTGATTATTGATCTTTACGTAAAAGTCACTCGATTATACTCAATTATTGCTACGAAGAATTCTTGCATCATATCTCTCATATTATTGATTCGATTATTATCACGATGATCTCCATAATATTTTTTATATTATTAAATCAATAATTGAGGCGACAAAGTTATTCATATTATTAAATTGCAATATTTATAATGTCTAGAAGTTACATCGAGGAGAGGTTTGGGCATCTAATTGCGGCGCTAATAAGAAAAAATCCTTATCAAAAGTCCCTCTTTCACGGAGCGACTTTGGTTGTTAAATATTGTGAGTTATAATATTAATGATGAATAAGTTCGTGTTGATTAAAGATGAATTTGATAGTTCTATTGTGTTGAGATTATTAGTGTTAGTGGAAATTGACATCTATTCCGATGATAATTGATGTCTGGGGTTATATTTATAAATCGGGTAATTAGTCGGATAAATGAACAATTAATTACTACTAATTCACATGCTTATATAACTATTTGTTCACATGTGTGTACTATTGAATCACATTCATGTACTATTAGGGGAGTTGGTGCAAGATTGATAATACTTGCATGACTAAGTTAAAAATGGAGGTATAGATGGAGGTACTATACTGTAATTCGTATTTTCACATGATTATAACTATTGATTAACATGATTGAACTATTGATTCACATTATTTACTATTAGGGGAGGTGGTGCAAGTTTGATAATACTTACAGGACTAAATTAAAAATGAAAATTTTTTAGAGGTATTGTACTGTAATATTTTGAACCCCAAAACGTGCAATTATCGAAATTATATTTTCTTATAAATAGAAGCTCATTCTTCCTTCATTTCTCACCAATTCACTAAATCTATAGAGCAATTATTATAGAGAAAAATTATAGAGAGAAAAAAGAAGAGAAGTCAGCTACTTCACTATTTCAATATCCAGTTTCTTCTAAGGTAAGGGGTATTATTTCTTTCGTATTCATGAAGAGAATTTATTGTTATTCTATTCCTTATTATTATGTTGGAATACCACATACATCAAGAATCTTTGCATACATGGTGAAATTCTTCTATTATTCTATTCTTTATTATTACATTGGAATATCCTGTTTGTGTGCGGATTCGCATGACTTTGGGTTCTATTTTTTTATTATTCTTTTGGAATATCACCATGCATGCGGTTTCGCATGACACAGTTCCATTCGTTATTCTTCCGGCTGATTATAACTCGTTATGCATGCGGTCTATCGCATGCATAGTGAATTCTTCATTATTCCATTCTTTATTATTACATTGGAATAAACTGTCATGTGGATTACCGCATGCATGGTTAATGATCCTTTGTATTCATATGAATAGTATTTTCATTAAAAGGGGTTTTACGCAAGGCGGTTTGTAATTTTTCTGACCCTCAAAAATTCTGGAAAAACTTAAAATGATAATTTGATGAGTTTTCTAGATTGTGTCCAAAAATGGAGATTTTTGGATGTATAGATTAAGAGTTATGGATTTTATGGGAAAAGACTATTTTAAAAGTAAACCCTTATAACTCTTTGTGGTTAACTCCAAAATTGGTGAAATTTTTATTGGGAGTACATGTATATAACAGGAGTATACTCTGTAAATTTCGGAATTTTTGGACAAAAGTATAATTTATGATAAATGTCTAAATATTCGGCAGTTTTGGTCATATGAAAAATAGTAAATGAATTTTAAAAATTATGAGAAAAATATATGTTCAATATGGAACTATATTCTGCTAAATCCCAGAAAAGAAATATTTTTGGGACTAATTTGGTATTTTTCATGAAAATGAACTAGTTATGAGTAAATGAATTAAATATGTTATGTGAAGTAACAAAATTGGAAAATAGGATTTTATGGCTTGGAAATCCTATATAGGGTATATCTGATTTTTTGATGAGGATTTGATCATTGGTGATGAAATCTTATGAGTATGGCATTTTTGAATGATTAAATGCATTAATTGGTAAAGTGTAAACAATTGAAATAAATTGTTTATAAGTTTAAGAAGTGATTAAAATATTATTATAATATTAATAATATTAGATGATGAGTTTATTAAGTGATTGATAATATTTGGATAAATTTAAAGTCTTTAATATTTATCCTTATTTTCGTTTGATTAATGCTTATATCATTGTCATCATCCTCATGCTTATATTGTGATGAAAGTCATCTTTGACTTAAGTGCATAGATGGACTTGGTATGATTATGACCAGGGATCATTCGGTATAATCATGACCTGTAATGTTATAAATGATATGGTAAAAGTCCTCAGTGGCCTGTTTTGCATTGATGGACAATTTTTGAAAAATTTATATTCAGTGGATATATTAAACGTTATATATTGTTTATTAGAGGGGTGTTGATTGTTATTTAAAAAACTAAAAGGGTGATAAGTGATATATATTATGATTATCTATGAATGGTGTGAGTGTATTTTTCTCTAATTAATATTGAGGTCGTCCAAGTGTTATCGAGGCTATACACAGGCGAAATACCAGAACTCTGCCAGGGGCCCAATTGAGGGGCCCAAATTTTTTTATAAGTTTATGTATTTATGTGTATAAAAAATAAAATAATAAAAATATTAAGGATATTATGCATTGAAAATGATATGTTAAAAAATATTAAATATAATAGTATAATTGATGATTTTGCATCTAAAAGTGCAACAAGAAGACATTTTAAATAATGTTTTGTGGTTTAGATTTCATTGGGCAAAACTAAAGAAATAACCACTGTAGTTGGTAGATTTTACTGATTACACCATTGAACTTTTAATTTTTCAAATTTCACCACTAAACTAATTATTATTTTGAAATTGGGTCATTCCATTAAAAAAATAAACGGACGTTAATTTTTTATCTACAAAACTAATTAATTACTCACTGTAGTTGGCACATTTTATGTGACACCCCAAAATAGAAATGCATCACCCATTCTGAGTCGCCAAGTACATGGTACAGAAACAACTACAACTTTATTAATATAATTGTCATGGAAAATACGACAACACATATACTGTGAGTTTAAATATAAATATTGTCTTCTAGACAATATCCACACTCAGATAAAGTCCTCAATATAATTATTGATGCACTATTTTATAAAATGGTGAGGACTACTAAAATAACCATCTCGACCATTACTCCGTTCCCCGACTAGTCTCATCTATATTCTCATTTTCTGAAAAGAACAATGAAACAAAAAGGAAAAGGGTGAGCTCAACTAACCCAGTAAGAAATATTATGACTAAGATAATATAGAATAAATTATCCTTAGCCTTCAACAGTATAACAACTGATAGAATATAATAGACAACAAGTTTTAGATCAACAACTGTAGTGGAACAATCAATCCATTAGAAGAGTTAAGTAGAACATGAAATCTACTATCTTCTTTGATTTAAGAGTTTATCATCAATTTTATCGTTGAGACTCAACTTAATAAATAATTCACATCACTGAATTATCTATGCACTACGGACCAAGGATATTCGTGTAATCACTAAGGTCATGATCATGCCAACAACTTTCCATCAATGCACTACAGGCCAATGAGGACTTTTACCACATCATTTGTAACATTACAGGTCATGATTATACCGAATAATCCCTGATCATAATCATACCGATCAACAGTCCATTTATGCACTACGGGCCAAAGATGACTTTCATAAAAATATAAATATGAGGATGATGACAATGATATAAGAATTCAATTAAAGAAAAGCAAATGATAAATTTTTAAAGATTTATAATTTAATTTATCCATAATTGAATAAAGTCCAAATTGTCAACATAATACTGCTTTGTGGAGTAAAATTCAAGAATAATATTGTATCAAAAATAATTTGGACCGAAAAGAAATCAATTTTTGTCATGAATAGTACCCCGGGTGAATAGTACCCGAGTGAATAGTACCCCATAAATAGTACTTCAAGAATAGTACCCCATGAATAGTACTCTGGCATGAAAAGGTTAAAACTTATCAAGACTCAGAATAATATTTTTATGAAAAGATATTGGATGAAGCGCAAATATCAAAGAATTTCTGATCATTTCAGGAATTATAGAAGCAATACTTACCTTAGTAAGTTTAGAGTTAGGAATCTGAAATGAACAATATACGAAACTGTAAATGGATTTTCAACTGTCATGCGGTAATCCGCCTAGACAGATTATTTCCATAATTTAATAACAAATGAATACGAAGGCATGCGGTAGTCCGCGTAAACAAGTTATTCCCACAGAATAATAAAGAATGGAATAACAAAAGGATTTCACCATGCATGTGGTAGTCCGCGTGTGACGCCCCCAAAATAGGTATACATCACCCATCTTGGGTCGCCAGATACATGGTACAGAATACAAATATAATCTTAAATATACAACAAAAGTTGTGAGTTTTAATACAAATATTGTCTTTTAGACAATATTCACTCTCAGAATAAGTCCTCATTACAATTATTATCACACTATTTCATAGAATAGTGAGGACTACTAATGCTATCATCTGGACCATCACTCCGTCCCCCGACTAGTCCCTGTTACGTTCTCATTTCCTGAAGAGAACAATTAAAGAAAGGGTGAGCTCAACTAGCCCAGTAAGAAATATTATGACTAAGATAATGCAGAATAAATTATCATTAGCCTTCAACAATGTTAAACTGAAAAAGATAGACAACAAGTTTAACTGCAGCGGAATAAGCAATCCATTAAAAGAGTCAAGTAGAGAATAAAATCTACTATCTTTTATGATTTAAAGGTTTTTCATCACTTTTATTCTTTGAGACTCGACAATAAATAAACCACATCATCGAATCACCCCTCGCACTACTGACCAAGGATATTCTTTAGTATCACGACCATAGTTATCCATGCACTACTGGGCCGAGAATATTTGTGTATTCATCAATGGTCATGATCATGCCAACAATCGTCCCATCAATGCACTACGGGCCAATGAGAACTTTTATCACATCATTTGTAACATTACGGTCCATGATTATACTGAATAATCCTCGGTCATAATCATACCAAGTCCATCTATGCACTACAGAAGCCATAGATGACTTTCAAAAATATAAACATGAGGATGATGACAATGATATAAGAATTGAATAAAACAAGTTCAAGAATTAATTTATCCAGAACTAATAACATCCAAATTGTCAACATGATACTTCTTTGTAAAGTAAAATTCAAGAATGCTCGGAAGAATATTTCCATGAAAAGATCTTTGGATGAAGCGCAAATATCAAGGATATTCCACTAATTTCATGGAGTATATAAAATCAAAACTTTTAACCAACCGAGTATAATAAAGAATGGAATAACAACAAGAAATCACCATGCATGCGGTACTTGATGTAGGCGAGTTTATTCTAACAGAATAATAAATAACGGAACCAGGTCAGGTGAAATTCACACCGACAGGATGTTCCAATAGAATAATAAAGAATGGAATAACAACAGAAATCACCATGCATGCGGTACTTCGCATGGATAGGTTATTCGAACAGAATAATAAATACGGAATAATAAATAATGGAACCAGGTCAAGTGAAATTCACACCGACAGGATATTCCGACAGAATATTAATGAATGGAATAATAGAAGAATTTCACCATGTATGCAGTACTTTGCATTTACAGGTTATTCCAACATAATAATAAAGAATGGAATAACAGAAGGATTTCACCAAGTATAGGGGAGTCCGCGTATACAGGTTATTCTAACAGAATAATAAAGAATGGAACAACAGAAGTTCTCTTCATGAATATAAAAGAATAACACCCTTACCGTAAAGAAACTGGATATCGAAGTAGTGAAGTAGTAGAAAACTCTTCTTCTTTCTCTCTATAATTTCTCTCTCTAGAGTTTAATTGAATTAAGTAAGAAATAATGAAGGAATGAGCTTATTTATAGAAGAACCGAGAGTAGCTCTTGGTTTTAACGAAGGGTTAAAATGACTCTTGGTAATATTGAAGAGACAACTACTATTTGCGAAGGGGCAATTAACTCTTGGAACACCGAAGAGGCAAATAACTCTTGGAAAGCTGAAGGGTCAAATAACTCTTGGAAAATCGAAAGGACAAGTTACTATTAAAACTCGTGAATAGTAACTCGTGAATAGTAACTCATGAATAGTAACTCGTGAATAGTAACTCATAAATAGTAATTCGTGAATAGTAACTCGTGAATAATAACTCATGAATAGTAACTTCTCACGTAAGCATCAATAATCAATACCGTGTGCTACTATGCAACCACGAGTATTACTGTACTTTTACTACTGGGTAGTTTAACAGTTTTAACAATAACACCTTCGCCGTTATTTATAAAATATTTTTGTCATTTTCTCAATCCGACAATAATTTCGTTGTGGGGTCCACCAATGATTGTGCCGTCGTACGAATATTTCCTGTTAAAACGAATATTCCCCGACCAATCGAATATTATATAACAACTTGCATACTTTGCAAAATTTATAAATACTACCCACAACTATAACATTATATCAAATCCACACCATAATATTAAAAATTATTTCAAGAAAATTAAATATTTATTCATAAAATCTGGGGTCTCACACTGCGTAGACAGGTTATTCCAACAGAATAATAAATAATGGAATAACAACCCTTACGAGTATTGAAAGAAATAACTCTCTTCATGAATACGAAAGAAATAATACCCCTTACTAATACGAAAGAAATAATACTCTTTACGAATATGAAATAAATAATACCCCATACCTTAATAGGAGATTGGATACTGCAATAGTGTAGTAACAGAATACTCTCTTTTTTTCTCTCTGATTCTCTCTCTATAGAATTCTCTTGTGAGTCGTAGTGTATTGGTGAGAATGAAAGAAGAAATAAGCTTCTATTTATAGAAGATTTCCAGCTTAGCCCTTGCAATGGGAAGAGGGAAGTGGCTTGAGGACTGGTGATGTGAAAAGAAAAGTGGTTTGACGCCTGTAATGTGAAACAACAAGTGGTTCGACGTTTGTAATGTGAAACGACAAGTGGTTCGACGCTTGTAATTTGAAACGACAAGTGGTTCGACGCCTGTAATGTGAAACGACAAGTGGTTTGATGACATATGGGTCCCATAGAATAAATTAAATTTATAACAAACGTCTCATAACAGACTTCTTATTTATATCAAAGATTGAATAAATATTTACTACAAATCATTTTATCTTCAATCAACACATTTTTTTTAATCTTTCAACAATTATTTATCATTAATATTATAACTTACAATATTGAAAACCAGATCATTCCCAGAAAAGAGAGGGCTTTCCGATAAAAACTTCTCCTTATTGGCGCGCAATTAGGTGACCAAACCCCTTTCCTTGACAGAATTTTTTAGACATCGTCAATAATATAAACAATAATATGAATAACTTTATCGTCTCAATTATTGATTTAATAATATAAAATATTGTGCAGATGATATTGTGACAATAATTGAATCAATAATGTGAAATACTATGCATCAATTCTCATAGTAATAATTGAGTATAATCGAAATGACTTCTTACGTAAGCATCAATAATAAATACTGTATCTTTCTATGCTACTACGCTACATTCTTTGTACTTTATCATCGGGTATTTCAGCAGTTAACGGTAAAATTTTCGCCGTTATTTTTATAAAAAGTTAATTTTGTTATTTTTTACTCAAAATAATTACATTTGTGGGGTCCACCAATGATTGTGTATTGCATTGCAGAATATTCCCCAACAAAAAGAATATTCTTCGACCAAACGAATATTCCCTGAATATTTTATAACAACTTGTTTTACTTTGCAAAATTTTCACATATCACCCTTAACTTAATCCTTTTATCAATTTAACCATTTATTAAATAAAATAATATTTATAAAAAAATTGAATGCTTTCATTTCATAAAATTTGGGGTCTTACATTTTACTGATTACACCATTGAACTTTTAATTTATTAAATCACCCCATTAAACTAATTAAAAATAATTATTTTAAATATTTTTAAAAATAATTATTAATTTAAGTAAAAAATATATAAACTTTTTTTTCTTCATAAAATGAGTAGAGTTTCAAAAAATATAGATTCAAAAAAATTAAAGTGATTTTAAATTAAATTAATGTCTACTTAATTTTTTTAACAGAATGACCCGTTCTTAATAAAAGGGCATACTTGATAAAATTTGTTCTGGACCTTAGAAAATTCAGGACCGGCTCTGAGTGTTATGTATGTTTGCTACCCTATTTTTTATTTTTATCAAGTTTAAAAAAATTAAGCTGGTGTCATGAGAATTAAGGTAGACCGATGAATCAATTCATATTTATGTAATTTTATTTTCTTTATTTTTATTTTTGAAACTCTACCAGCTACCAATATTTAGAATACCAATTATTCCAAAAAAATAATAATTAATTTGAGTTTGGATCGATATCATGAAATTAATTTTATGGTAAGTTGGTCAATTAACCAACGACACAGAGAGATCACTTCCTGATATGTATGTCAACACTGTATTAATCAATTACCTAAAATTAAATTCATGCTAAGTGCTAAATACTCCCGTCTAAATGTATATAGAGAATCTTAAACATAGCCTGCCTGCATGCTCTCCCAGTTTGCTGCTCTACAAATACAGCTAAATAATTAACTGTCACATTCTTTTAGTCAAGTCTACTGTTTATTTAATTCATAATTAAATAACCAAAACTTGTCATACACTATTTTCCTTAGTATGAATATGAGTTAATTAATCATTTCCAAGATCCTAAGACAAAGAAAGCTTAGATTTGCTCCAAATTTAGCATGTTTTACTATGTTCATTAGTCCCCTCTTTGATTGAGACTTGTTCAAAGGCGGCCATTGTTTAGATTTTTCTGTGCAAGTAGATTCCACTTGTTGATGTAGATTTGTTCCAAGAAATCAACCATGCATATTATAGTATTCAACTAATGCAAGTTAAGACAAAATTGTAGTTGTTGCTAATTAGATCATCTAATCGACTAACAAATAATTGTAAACATAGTTGATTGTACTTTGAGGCCAAATTGTTTTTATAATACACACTCAAAAACAAATCTTTCCACGTTAGTATTAAGATATTCACGTATATTACTCGTTATCTGGATTAGGAGATTCACCCGTAATTACTTGCAGCCTGAATTATAGGGTTAAGAGATTAACGAGTAATTACTTGCTGCCTAAATATTACAGGATCAGGAGATAGGCTAATACACTTTTGTTACATACGTACCACCATATTCATAATTCGGCCCTTTAAACTTATAATTTACTACAATTGCTAGCAAAACAAATAGTACTATACGTTTGACCGTATAAAAATGTAGTTTAACATATAATTTTCTACATAAGTATGACACCTCCAAAATAGGTATACATCACTCATCTTGAGTCGCCAAATATATGGTACTAAATTCAAATATAACTTGATTATACAACAGTCGTGTAAAATACGACAAAATACATACTGTGAGTTTTAATACAAATATTGTCATCTAAACAATATCCACACTCAATTTAGTTCTCATTACATTTATTATCACACTATTTAACAGAATAGTGAGGACTACTAAGACACCATCTCGGACCATCACTCCGTTTCCCGACTAGTCCCGGCTACGTTCTCATTTCCTGAAGAGAACAGTGAAAAAAAGGGTGAGCTCAACTAGCCCAGTAAAAAATATTATGACTAAGATAATGCAGAATAAATTATCATTAGTCCTCAAGAGTGTTAAACTGATAAAATACAATAGACATCAAGTTTAACTACAACGGAACATGCAATCCATTAAAAGAGTCAAGTAGAGAATAAAATATACTATCTTTTATGATTTAAAAAGGTTTTTCATTACTTTTATCATTTGAGACTCGACTTAATAAATAATCCACATCATCCCCGCAACTACTGACCAAGGATATTCATTAGGGTCACGATCACAAATTATCCATGCACTACGGGCCACGGATATTTGTGTATTCATCAATAGTCATAATCATGCCAAGAACTATCCATCAATGTACTTCGGACCAATGAGGACTTTTACCACATCATTTGTAACATTACGGTCATGATTACACCGAATAATCCCTGGTCATAATCATACCAAGTCCATCTATGCACTACAGAATGCCACGATGACTTTCAAAATAATATAAACATGAGGATGATGACAATGATATAAGAATTCAATAAAACAAGTTCAAAAATTAATTTATTCAGAACTAATAACGTCCCAATTGGCCACATGATACTTCTTTGTAAAGTAAAATTCAAGAATGCTCAGAAGAATATTTTCATGAAAAGATACTGGATGAAACGAAAATATCAAGAATATTCCACTAATTTCATGGAGTGTAGAAGTCAAAACTTTAACCAATTTGAGTATAATAAAGAATGGAATAACAAAAAAAAAATCACCATGCATGCGATTTCGCGATAGATAGGTTATTCCATCGAATAATAAATAATGGAACCGTGTCGAGGCGTAATGCATGCAAGCGGGATATTCCAATAGAATAATAAAGAATATAATACAACAGAAATCACCATGCATGCGGTATTTCGCATAGACAGGTTATTCCAACAAAATACTAAATGACGGAACCAGGTCAGGTGAAATTCACACCAACAGGATGTTTCAATAGAATAATAAAGATGGAACCAGGTCCGGCGTAAAGCACAGACAGGATATTCTAACAGAATAATAAAGAATGGAATATAGAAGAATTTCACCAAGTATAGGGTAGCCTGCGTATACAGGTTATTCCAACAGAATAATAAAGATGGAATAATAGTTCTCTTCATGAATACAAAAGAAATAATACCCCTTACCGTAAAAGAAACTTGATATCGGAGTAGTGAAGTAGCATAATATTTTTCTTCTTTCTCTATATAGTTTCTCTCTCTAGAGTTTCAGTGAATTCGTAAGAAATAATGAAGGAATGAGCTTCTATTTATAGAAGAATGGAATGAATAGTAACCAATCCATGAATGGTCCAAATTGATGGTAGGCCGAAGAACCGTTGAACGCTTCAACTTGGCCCCTTCAACTACTTAGGCGAAGGCGAAGGCTGGGCGAGAGACTACTTTAATCGGACGGTCCATATTTAAAGCAAAATCTTTTAAATAAAATATAATATATTCTATTTATAATCTAATAAAACGAATAACTTTTAAAAAGATTTTACTATGCAAACATTATGCAAGCACTATGCAAACACTTTGCATAATAAAATATAATATATTCTAATTATTGTCTAATAAAACAGATAACTTTATAAAAGTATTACATTTTATATAAAAAAATTTACTATTAGCCTAATAAAGCGAATAACTTTATAAAAGTATTACATTTTTATATAAAAGTTTTTTACTTTTTATTACGTTAATAATACGAATAAAACAAAACGTCATCATTATTATTATTATTCATACTATTAATCGACCAGGTTGTTCCCAGGAAAGAGAGGGCTTTCCAATAAGGATTTCTCCCCATTGGCGCGCAATTAGGTGACCAAACCTCTCCTTGACAGAACTTCTAGACATCGTGAATAATGCAAATAATAATATTAACAACTTCGTCATCTCAATTATTGATTTAATAACATATAAAATATCGACAATAATTGAATCAAACTAAGTGACTTCTCACATAAGCATTAATAATCAATACCGTGTCTACTTATGCAACCACGCCAGATTCTTCGTACTTTTACTACCTAGAAGTAGTTCAACAAAGATCAACGGTAAAACTTAGTCGTTATTTTCATAAAAAATATTTTTGTCGTTTTCTCAATCCGACAATAATTCCGTTAATGGGGTTACTTGATGATTGTCTTGCAGTCGTCTAATATTTTCCGACCAATCGAATATTATAAACAACATGCGTACATTACAAAATTTATAAATATTACCCACAACTATAACATTATATCAAATTTATTCTATAATATTTAAAAATGATAATTATAAAAAATTCATCTTTATTCATAAAAATTGGGTCATACATAAAGTGCCTAATTCCATCTAATGTAGCTTTGAAATTCAGATTCCGGCCAAAAATAGTCAAAATACCTCAATTGTCTGCAAGACAAATAATATTATATCGTTTGACCGAATTAAAATACAGTTTAACTTACAAAATAAATTTAAAAAACTATTTCTATATTAACTAATTTAAAAACTTAATAATAAAAACAAATAAAAGAATATTATTATTTCTTCCATAACTCATCCATCACCATTACCGTCATCAACACTTCTAACACAATTACCATCATCAACTCCTTCATCACCATCATCAATCAAGCACCATTTTCTTCCCTAAACTCTAATCTTATCTCAAACTTCACAATCACAAAACAATAGATATATTACACACATACACACACACACACACACACATATATATATTATTAAAATAAAAAATCAAAAGTAAAATTTAAACATATATCTAAAATTGAAACAAACAAATTTCAACTTTCATCACTCTTTCTCCATCATCAAATACTCCACCAATTAAGATTTTACTGGGCTAGTTGAGCTCACCCTTTTCTTTTTTTGTTCCATTTTTCTTCTCACGAGGCGAGAATGTAGCGAGTACGAGTCGGGGTATGGAATGAAGTTTCTAGAGAGAGTTGTTTAGTAGTCCTCACCATTTTTATAAAATAATGTATCAATAAATGTGATGAGGATTTATTTGAGAATAGATATTGTCTAGAAGGTAATATTTGTATTCAAACTCACGCAGTTTCTTGTTGTAATAATAAAGTTGTAGTTGTTTTACATATCTATGTATTGACAACTCGGAATGGGTGATGTATACCTATTTTGGGGCGTCGCGGTTGGTATCGAGCTTAGGGATATGATCTGGCGGAGATCGGGGAATAGAACTAGGAGAGGAGAGCAGAGTAAATCCTTCGCTAGTGTGTCCTACTAAGCTTATTTGTTAGTTGGTCGAGATATAGGGATATTATGTGATATATTGATTTCCTTAATTAACCCTTGTTTTATGGCGGATTTGAGAATGTCGTGAGAATATTAATGGAAATGAAATGAGACCGGAGACGCGTCTCACTCACCAACGAGGAAAAGCGTGCAACAGTCGGTGGCAATGTTCCTCGTGTGAACAACACCACCGAGCGCAGATGATGAGCGAGGGGATGTTTAGAAGCTTTTTGCGGTTCATGCAAAATCGAGACGAGGAGACTTCGTGTTCAAAATACGGGAGAAATGATAGCAATTCATGGGTTGTCACAAATGCGCTTCAAAGAGTTGGGACCACCGAGAATTTAAGGAAAGCGAGATCCGATCATGGCGGAAACTTGGGTCAAGAAAATTACCAAGATATTCGATGTCTTGGGATGCACGGAGAACGAAGGTTCCATTCGCCACCTTTATGTTACGTGGCGAAGCGGAGACTCACTGGTGGAGTCTGCAGTGAAGCGTACCCATCCAAATTCTCGCACGGCGTGTCTTGGGAGACGTTTTAGAAACTATTTAATGACAAATACTTTCACGAAAGTGTTCGTCGTATATGAAGGAAGTGGAGTTTATCAGTTAGAACAAAACAACATGGCGGTGTCTCGAAGACGAGGCAAAGTTTGCGAGTTGTCGGTGTTTGCACCTCATTTGGTGGAGAATGAGGAGCGTATGACGCGGATGTTTTGAGAGGTTTGAAACCCGGCATCGATGAAAATATCTCATTTCTCATAAATTTTTTCTCTATTCAAATGTTGTAAATGAGCTCAATTATTAGGCGAGATAACTAGAGTACGGTCAACCGAGGGACCACAATCGAGGATCATCTGCGGCGATAGCGATCAACAAAACAACGATAACCAAATGGAGAAAGAAAAAGATTGACAAAATGGTAACCACTCTGGTGGTAATCATGGCCATGAAAATAGAAGAAGCGAGTCGTCGGAGAAGATTTTAAAAAGAGGAGATTTAACAACGACCATGTGAAGACAACAATGCTGCGGCACAAGCTGGTTCTAAGGGAGAGAAACGACCACCCATTCATATGCTATAAATCACGGGAAAGAGGGACATATCGGTCAAACCGCGCCCACAACAGTTCAAAGTATGCTATAATTGTGGAAAGGAAGGACATATCGCTCGAGATTATGCAGTGGCGAAACCTAGTTCGATGGGGACGATGACTCAAAAGATCGTCCCGAGAAAAGTCAAAGTCAATCAGCAGTTCTTAGAAGAACGCGTTTGTTGTGATTGGTCAAAATCGAGAACCCAAGCGAGGTGATCACGGGTAAGCTATTTATAAATTCTTGCGAAGTTTATACCTTACTTGTTACTGGTCTTTACCCATTCATTTATCTCTCCCGCTTGTGCTCAACGTTTAAACTTAACTCCCGGAGAAATTAGACTTTGACTATCTGTGGAAACTCCGTTAGGAGAAACTTTCATCACATCCACTGTTTATAAATCTTGTTTGATTCAAGTTGGCACCATCACCTTACTGTTGACCTTATCTCTTTAAAGATACTTGCTTTTGATGTGATTTTAGGGATTGATTGGTTAACCACTCATCATGCCAAAATTGATTATTTTCGTAAAGGTTGTTAGTTTTCATATTCTAACCAACTGTTGTTTATGCAATTCAAGCAACTAAACCATTAAAATCAATCAACATCATATCTAATCATAAAGTTATTCGTTTATTGAAAAACGAATGTCAAGCTTTCTTAGCCCATGTTATGGATTTGAATAAAGACACGTCAAATTTGAATAATATTCTGTTGTTATTGACTTTCTGGACGTATTTCTGAAAAACTTCCTGATCTACCCCGAGCGTGAAGTTGAATTCTTTATTGATCTTGAACTTTGGTACAAAGCCCATTTCTAAAATCTCATATCGAATGGCTCTATTGAACTTGAGGAGTTAAAGGTCCAACTACGAGGAATTGTTGGACATCGGTTTCATTCGTCTAGTACATCTCCTTGGGGTGCTCTGTTTTATTAAGTAAAGAAGAGAGCGGGGAGTATGCGACTTTGTATTGACTATCGGAATTGAACCATGTCACCATCAAGAATAGGTATCCTCTACCTCATATTGATGACTTGTTTGACCGATTCAAGAGGAGCACAATTCTTTTCAAAAATCGATCTTAGATTACGGATATCATCGGCTAAAGATTAGAATCCGAGGATATTCCAAAGACGCCTTCGAACTTCGATGCGGGCATTATGAATTCTTAGTCATGTCTTTCGGATTGACTAATGCTCCTGCGGCTTTCATGGATATGATGAACCGAATATTCAAGGAATATTTGGATCAGTTCGTTGTTGTCTTTATTGATGACATCCTCATATATTCCAAAAGTAGTGAAGATCATGAGCACCATTTGAAGCTGGTACTCCAAAGGCTCCGTGAAAACAAACTATATGCCAAATTGAAGAAATGCTAGTTACGGCTTGAGGAAGTAGCATTCCTTGGGCACGCGATGTCGAAAACATGGAGTATCTGTGGACCCGTGAAGATTGAAACAATACAAAGTTAGAACAACCAAAGTCGGTGGCCAGAAATGCGTAACTTTACAGGGCTTAAATTGGTTATTATCGGAGATTCGTGGAAGGGTTTTCTCAAATCGCTACTCCATTAACTTTCGGTGACTCGGAAAGATATAAAATTCGTATGGAAGCGAGGAATGCGAGAAGAGTTTCCAAGAGCTTAAGAGGAGACTTATTTCTACTTTTGTTCTAACAATACCATCTGGTTGGATGGATTTGTTATCTCTGACGATGCTTGAGCAAAGGGTTAGGATGTGTTCTCATGCAACGTGGGAAAGTCATAGCCTATGCCTTGCGACGACTTAAAGAGTATGAGAGGAATTATCCTACTTTCGTGATCTAGAGTTAGCGGCCCGTCGTTTCATTATTAAAGATCCGGAGGCACTATCTATATGGGGAGAAAGTGGAGATATATTGGACCATAAAAGCCTTAAATATTTCTTCACTCAAAAAGAACTCAACATCTTGGCGGCGACGTTGGCTCGAGCTATTGAAAGACTACGACCACTATTCAATACCATCCCGGAAAAGCGAACGTGGTAGTGACGCGTTGAGTAGAAGATCATATCTGAGGAACGAGTGCGATGATGTCAAGTATCGCGATAGAGCCAACTTTAATAGAAAAAGTTAAGGTTGCTCAAGCCACCCCAGACCCAAAGGCGATGCGTATGAAGAGGAAAATACTGAAGGTCTTTATTAGGAAGCGAGAATTGATAAAGAAGGAATACTTCGAGTCCACTCCAGACTTTGTGTTCCAAACGACTCTGATTTGAAGTAAAAGATTATGATGGAGGCACACATACACCATTTGCAATCCATCCTGGAAGTACTAAAATGTATCGTGATCTTCGACATACATTTTGGTGGAACAATATGAAGAGAGAGATTGCAAAGTTTATCTCGATGTGTTTAACTTGTCAACGTGTAAAGTCGGAGCATCTAGTACCTAAGGGTCCGTTGCAACCACTTGAGATTCCGAAATGGAAGTGGGAACACATTACCATGGATTTTGTTACGGGTCTTCCTACGGTTTCTCAAGGCATCAATGCCATTTGGGTTATTGTTGATAGATTAACCAAGTCTGCTCATTTCTTGCCAATACGGGAGACTTATTCCCTTGAACGTCTTGCTAGTATATATATAAATGAGATTGTGAGGTTGCATGGCATGCCAGTATCCATAGTTTCGGATCGTGACCCAAGATTCACTTCAAGATTTTGGGTTAGCTTGCAAAAAGCTATGGAGCGCAGATTACGATTCAGATTCGGCATACCATCCTCAAACCAGACGGACAATCGAGAGGACTATTCAAACTCTTGAAGATTTATTAAGATTCGTGTCCTGAGACTTCAAGGGCGGTTAGGATAAGTATTTACCATTGGTGGAATTCTCCTACAACAACAGATTATCGAGCAAGTATAGGTGTGGCTCCATTCAAGCATTATATGGACGAAAATGTCGCTCTCCAAAGTATGTTGGGGCGAGGTGGGTGAAGCAACATTGTTGAGACCCGAGTTGAATGCGTATGACTACTGGAAAAGATCCAAATGATTCGACAACGTATACAAACGGCACAAGATCGACAAAAGAGTTATGCAGATCTTCATCGAAAAGACGTGGAATTTAGTATTGGGGATCACGTATTGTTGCGTGTAGCTCCATGGAAGGGAGTTACAAGATTTGGGAAACGAGGAAAGCTCAATCCACGATTTATTGGTCCATTTCAAATTCTTGACCGAGTAGGAAATGTAGCCTATAGACTCGCGTTACCTTCGAGTATGTCTCGTGTTCATAATGTGTTTTACATATCTGTACTTTGTAAATATGTGAAAGACCCGAACCACGTTATTGAGTTAGAACCGGACGAGATAGCCGAAGACTTAACGTATGAGGAGGTACCTGTCAAGATCTTGGATAGAAATGAGCATGTCCTACGCACGAAGGTCATACCACAAGTTAAAGTTTTGTGGATGAATCATGCTATAGAGGAAATGACCTGGGAATTGGAAACGGAAATGAAAGCGAGGTATCCTCACCTTTTGAAACACTGTGCGTCGTCGTCAATTTCGAGAACGAAATTTTATAAGGATGGGAGGTTGTAAGACCCCACTTATTATTAATGAAATTTAATTTTCTCTATTTATTATTTTGAAATATTAAGGGTTGATTTGATTAATGTGGATAGTTATGGGTAAAATACGTAAATATTTCAAAATAAGCAAGTGGTTATAAAATATTCATTGTTGTCGGGGAATATTCGTTTGGTCGTGGAATATTCTTGTTGTTGTCGGGGAATATTAAATGCTGACGGTGCGATCTTTTGTGGGCCCGATAACGGAAAGCGATCGGATAAAGAAAATGACAAATATAAGTTGTTTAAAAATAACGGCGTAGTTATTCATCAAGTATCTTTGTTAAAATACTCGGTGGTTAACACACGGTGAAGACACGGTATTGCACCAATTATTGATTTTTACGTGAAAGGCACTACTTTCGATAATGGTTACGATAATTCTTGTTCGATATTTTATTTTATTGATTTAATAATTCTTTGCGTTGATATTTTATATTCTTTGTTGTTTCAATAATTGTCATTACACAATATTTTTCATTATCGAAGCAATAATTCATATTATCTGAATAATATTATTAGATAACATTATTGGCAATGTCTAGAAAGTTACATCTCTTGAGAGAGGTTTGGTCACCTAATTGCACGCCAAGTAAGAGAGAAATTCTTATTGAAAGCCCCTCTTTCACAGAACCGCACAGTTGTCAATATTGTGATTACGTAATATTATTCGTGAATAATTAATTATTGATTTATATGATGAGGAAAATATTGATTTTATGTGGATATAGGTGGAGAAAATTTTTAATGTGCCAATTGTTGAAAATTGAAATTTTATCTTTTTCTGATAAAATAATTCATTTAAATATATTATTATATTTTAATAATATAATAATGATGATATTTTTACGATGAATGTGGGATATATGAGTATATGTGGAGGAGGAGTATTTATGTTACCAAAAATATTTAAAGCATGTTTTATGTGTCGACCCCATTTCTTGACTGAAATTTGATTATAGCTTGTAAAATCGCCCGTTTGTGGATTTCGGTCAATTTCTGTTTGGAATTTGGAAAAATTTTCTTCTGTAAAGTTGTAGAGAATTGAATTTCCTATAAAAAGTCGCGAGTTTTGAATTTTCTGACAAAATGACTATTTATTGTGAATTATTGAAGTTTGAAGTCAAAATAATTGATTTTGGAAGTTTAAATTATTTTAAATTAGAAAAACGTTTTTTCTTACTTTTCTAGAAGGTGGCATGTGCTTATTGAGCTGAAATCAGATTTCAAAAGTGGCATAGGAATTTTGATATATATATTTATATTTTATTAAATTTTCTACTTTGGTGTTTTCTAGCATTTTCCTATAAATAGGGTCTTTATGTTAGAATTGAAAATCACACCGAAATGAAGTTTTCTCTCTCTATATTATCGAAAGTATTCTTGTGAGTATTTTGAGTATATTTTGAGTATTGCTATCTGGTGCAAGTTCAAGTTATAGCTTTATGTCAGGTGTTTCATTTAAAAATCTTGATCTTTCGAGGTAAGGGATATTATTTTTTCGTAATGATATTATTTCTTCAATATCATCATCTTTGAAATATTGATCCGCGTTTTATCAAATTTGAAACTTTTGGTGTGTGAGTTACTATTCACGTATATGGCCTTATTCACGTATCGACCTTATTCACGAATCTTGCCTTATTCATCGAAAAATGAAAATTTTCCTTTTAAATCTAAAATATTTATTGTGGATACTAGCTTTGATTGTATCCATGTTTTGATCATTCTTGAATTTTACACCACTATGATTATTTTTGAGGTATTTTTGGACATGGATAAAACAAAGTACGAATCCTTAATCCTTAATCCTTGTCATTTTGTTTCCTTTGGATTCGTTTCTTTAAAATATTTTCATCATCCTCGGTCTTATAAGATGATATTATTGAATATCTTTGGCACATGTAGTGCAAAGATGAATGATTTCGATGAATATCTTTGGCCCGTAGTGCAGATGAGCAGTGTTTAGATGAACATGACCATTAATGATGAATATCTTTGGCCTGTAGTGCAGTGCAAGATGAATATTTAATTTCAAATATATATTGATTGATGTTACGAGGATAAAAGATGAGCGATGAACTTTTAAATGCATACATAGAATATAATAGTTTGCATTCTCTACTTAACTCTTCTAATGAATTATTATTTCCGCTACGAATATTGATTTAAAACTTGTTGTCTATTGTATTCTATTAGATTTTTCCCTGTTGAAGACTAACGATAATTTGTTGTATATTATCTTAGTCATAATATTCTTTTCTTGCGCTAGTTGAGCTCACCCTTTTCCTTTTTGTTCCATTTTTCTTCTCGGGAGCGAGAATATAATGAGTCACGAGTCGGGTATGGAATGAAGGTTCAAGAGAGAGTTGTTTAGTAGACCTCACCATTTTTGTAAAATAATGTATCAATAAATGTGATGAGGATTTATTTGAGTATAGATATTATCTAGAAGATAATATTTGTATTCAAACTCACGCTTTTTTTGTTGTAATAATAAAGTTGTAGTTGTTTACATACCATGTATTGACAACTCGTAATGGGTGATGTATACCTATTTTGGAAATCATATAGCTCACACCCTTATCAACTCACTGAGCTCACCCCCTTTAGCGACGGTTCGATCGATCTACAAGTAAATCTATACTTTTAGCGACGGACAACATATATAGCGTCGCTAAAAGTATGAGAGACGATTGTGACCGAACCGTCAAATTGTCCGTCATTAAAGGAGGGTGAGCTCGGGTGAGTTGAATAAAAGTGAAACAAATCCTGACTCTCTCTCTCTCTCTATATATATATATTGAAATTTAATTTGACAATATTATTTTACATTTTCTTTTCATTCCATCTCATCCTTCCAAACTCACAAACGCAATATTAGAATATTTTCTTTAATTGCTATTTATTTCCTCATCATTGTGTTTGATCTTTCTTGTCTAGTGCAAGCGGCCATGCCATACACACACATATAAAAGTAGTAATTTAAGTTCTCTAGCTAGCTCCCCAACAAAAAAACGAAGCATGGCTCGAGTACTAATTTATTAATCCTAAAGTAAATGGCATATTAATTAATTAAGTTTTATAATCAACCAAATCATATAACAAATTAATTAGATGATATCATAATCTTGCTTTTTTGTGTCACTTTATTAAAGTGTAATTTGTCTACTTTGATTAGTATACTTATTTAGTAGTATGGTAGATATATCTAAGTATTGGTTAATTATATATAATCCTTTTGATGAAAAGGGATGAACTCATTTAAATAATTTTATGCACATCGCAATCTCATAATAATAATAATTTAACGCCACAAGATCTATAGGATTACTACATATATTAATAGTCTCACTAAATTTCTATCTTCTTTGATTGTGTTTATATACACTTTATATTTATTTATGGGGATGACTATTTTCAACGTGTAGGGGCGAAATTAGGTGTTAGATTGTGGGGTCAATTGACTTCGTTGATTTTATATATATATATATATATATATATATATATATGATGTAATAAATTTTTTTGAGTGTAATTTAATAATTTGATTCGACTGATTTTTTTTATTATATATATATATATAGCGAGTGTAATTTAGCAATTTGACCCCACTGAAAATTTTTTCTGACTTCGCCACTGCACGCAAGTTTTTGATATTTTTACATAATTTCCTCTCACATGAAAACATAACCAATTTTCTTCTTATGTACTATGTGAAAATATCAAAAAACACATGTAGAAATATCAGTTTTATATTTCATTTTGTGTCCAAAAGAATCGATATCATTTCTTCAAATTTGTGTTTAAGTTAGTGTCAGAAATCTTGGGTTTGAATGGAATGACACTATTTGTATCATTTTGTGATCAAACCAATCGTATGAAAATCTTTTGAGTAGTAATTGGACCAATCAAAATATTAATGGTATTAAGTTATGTCTTGAATTGGTCATGAATTCATTCAATTAGTCTTGTAGAATTTTATTTCCTTTCGGAATCATCAACTTGTTCAATTAGTAGATATTTCATACACAAAATAGGTTGAACAAGGCTTGTATAATGTCATAGTCGAATATCATAGGTGATCTTTCTGATGTGCCATCGATCTCTTTCTAGAAGGAGAACAAATAATCAACGGATTAGCCGCAACAATAATTTTTTTAGAACTACCACTCGTTGGCACACCCGCGGCGTATATAAATTATATAGGAAAAAATATAAATTTTATAAAATTTGAAGGACTAAATAAAAAAATAATAAAAATTAATATGAAAAGGATAATATAGTAGTATAACTAGATTTAGGGGGTGGTTTGATAAAAACTGAATGAAATAGTTCTGAATCTGAATGAGCTGAATGAAACTGAATACTGAATATTGAATGAAAAAAGTTGGTTGATAATTGACATGTCTGAAACATCTGAATAACAGATTTTTATTATTTTATCCTTTTGAAAAAATTTAAAATTGTTGTAAATTTATTTAATATTACTTAATACAATTGTTAATATTGTAAAAAAAAAAAAAACATTCAGCCAAAAAAATAACACTAAACCATTCAATTCAAATCATCTGAATGGCTGGCCGATTTAACCATTCAGACGATTTTTTTCTCCGAACAAACGTATTGAATGATTGACCGATTCAACAATTCAGTGCATAACAACTAGCCCCTTAAAGGGTCAAAAGAGGAAAAAAAATTAGTGTGACATGATTATGCATAGTGTTGCATAGTGTCTGCATAGTGTTTTGCATAGTAAAATCTTTTTATATAAAACAGAATACTTTTAATCTCTATATAGGATTTTACTCCCTCAAGTGAGGGAGTCAAAAGACTGTTCTCTATATATACAAAATCATATTTCACACCCTCATTTAAGTGCACAACTCATCAATCATACACATCTTGACATTATTGTCACATGACTTTTTTACTACTTCGTTTTCAAATTATAAAATTAATATTGACTTATTTTTAAAAAAATAATTTCAAATTTAAAATTGATATAAATTTATTTAATTTATGTCCATATTATTATAAATATTATAAAAGTACTATTACTTATAAAATTTATTATTTTCAAATTTTAAATTAAATGAATCATATTAATTTTAAAATTAAAAATATCACAAATTAACTTTTAAAAATTAATATTGATTATATGTACATTTGCATCTACAATCCATTCAATACTCACTTCATAAATTACTTAAAATTTAAAATAAAATAAAAGTTATTTTACGAAGAGAATACAATTGATAAATTATACTATCTTTTATAAATTATAAGATTATTATTAATTTTTATAAGTCAATTTGATGCATTTTCAAACTTAATAATTTTTTAAGAATTGAAAAAATAATAAATTTTATTAGTATTTTTTTTCTAAATAAGTTACAATATGTATTGATTAAATTTATATTAATTTTAAATTTAAAAATATCACATACTTACTTCAAAAAAAGATTAATAAATTAATAGCGATTTTATAATTAAAAACAAGAGGATGTAGTATATTACATCTATAATAAGCTTTAACGCATGAAACCAATACAAATGTCAAATAGTTACAACGGTCAAAATATCCTTTGACTGTTAGAACTTTAAAATTTCAACTTTTAACTTTTAAATTTCATTATTTAAGGAATCAATATAAGGAACCTGTTAGATATATAGTAAAAAAAAATTGAATTCTTCTCTTACATAATAACCCAATAATACTATAGAATATGGATAGAGAAACCTTTCTTTCGATTTATAGTCATTATATCTATTCGTGGAATAAGTGATGATCCAAAGGTTCTTACTCAGAGAATCCTTAGACTTAGGTTAGGATTTTTATTAAATCATCGTGGTTCTAGTATGAATCTGAGATTTTAATCGATTCATAGGGTTATTATGAATACTCTTATATCCATGAAACATACTCCTTTTACCCTTCATATAATGTATGCTAATTTCATTCAGAAATTCATATGGTTCTCTAGTCTCCCAAACTATTGGAGAAGTATTATGGTGTATTATATTGCATCATTTGAGTTTCTTTTAATTTAAATAAATAAAATAAAATTTTTATAAGTGAAGTTTAATATAGAAGGGAAGATGCATGCATGCATTAATTACCTAAGCAAAAATGGTACCTAAACTTATTCTTAGTACTTTAAAACAAATCAGCTACCATATCAAACTATATAGGTATCTATCTTTTTCATATATTTTTATTGTATTTTCTTAAATAAGACATTTTTACTAGTCATTTTTTAAAAACAAAAATAAGTTTGAGACTGCTACCAAAGCAAGCCTAAGACTCCTTCAAAATTAAAAGAAATTGCCCGGAGAAAAGTTAATTCAGAATTAAATCGGCAATTTATATGTTAAATCACATAATAATCAAGGGTCCTTAACACTAATATACAACATTTAGAAAGTAATTACAAAAATAAAACACACACAACATAATTACAAAAATAAAACAACACAATATAAAGTTGCTAAAATCACGTATACGTCAGTTACGGACTCTTCTATATGCAACTAACCACTCCTAAAATCAAGCGACTGAATAAAACATACAACTTTGATACCGGAGAAATCCAAATCTTCGGTGGTTGGAAGAGCTAAGTGGTGGGCGGATGCCCGGGCAATGGCGGTGGGAGTTTTGAGGAATCCACAATGAGATAGGGAGGAGTAAAGCGAGAGAGGAATTGCAGGGAGTTGTTGGTAAGTAGTGGAGGAATTACGCGACACACACCTTCGAGATCGGAGAAGACGAAGCTTTTCGTCGTAACACACAACTGCAGTAATCTTGCATCTCTAAGAAGAAAACTGTTGTCGCGACGAATCTGTAAGATCGAAAATAGCATATAAAATCAACGCCGCCTTCAAGATCAGTAACCAAAAACATTGTTGCAGTGATTGTTGAATACAAAATCAACATTAGCTTCGATTCAAATACTGTGGTATGTAAGTTTAAAACTTATAAGCATATAGATACTTATAGTTACTACGAATTACTAAATTGATTATCTTTCTTAAGTTTTTCGAACTTAAATTGTCACAAAGTTTGAATACTGAATGTTGTGCTTGCAAAATGTATTTGAAAACATGTTTTATATTATGGTTACTAAGGTTATATAAATTGGTTACTGTCTAATGTTGGTTTGTTCTTGATTATTTTGTATTAGTTCTTTGTGTAACATTATCTTGCCTAATGATGTCTTAGTTACTAACTAATGTTATTTTGGTTCTTGCATAATATTACTAATTAATCTTGACTTGATTCTTGACTAATCTTGATTTGGTTACTATGTAATATTATATTGGTTACTGACAAATGCTGACTTGTTTACTGTGTAACACTATAATGGTTATTGACTAATTCTGAATTGGTTACTGTATAAAATTATTATAATCTTTGACTTGGTTCTTTGTGTAAAAATATTATTTAGTGACTCATGCTTTGACTTGGTTCTTGAATAATGCAAACTTAATTACTGCAGTTGATTAATTGGTTCTTTATATTATTAGTTCTTTGAAGCATATTAATGTACACTTCTACTTATATTTTTTATATTAATGGTTACTTGTTAGCCAAATTGGTTACATTCTTACAAAAGTCCGCTTTTTAGTTGGTAACAAATAAATTATCTTTGGTTGTTTTTTATTGTAAAATGCAAGGAAAACCTATTTTTCTTGGTTGTTTTGATTCTTGATTAATCTTGATTCGATTCTTGTGTAACATTATATGATTACTGAATATTGCTGAGTTGGTTGATGTGTAAAATTATAATGGTTATTGACTAATACTGATCTGGATACTGTTTTACATTATATTGGTTACTGTCTAATGCTGACTATTACTATGTAAAATTATAATGGTTACTCAATAGTGCTGACCTGGTTACTGTGTAAAATTATAATGTTATATTCTTTTGTAATTGTTTCATTTATATTGGATGTTACTTATTGACTACATTGTATTGGTTACATGGACTAATAGTAACCAATACACCAAATTTGATGTTTGGACTAATAGTAACCAATACACCTTTAAGTACATATTGATATTTTTATATTATTTATTTTTTCTTTGTAAAATCTTTGTCAAATATGTTTTATGTTATGGATACTAAGTAAATATATGTTTGAGTTCTTTGCCTAATCTGGATTTGGTTAGTTTATAATGCTGACTTGTTTACTGTGTAATATTACCATGGTTACTACATAATATTATTGTGTTTTATACTAATTTTTTTATATTAATGGTTACTGATTAACTATATTGGTTACCTTTATACACCTGTTAGTCTTTAATTGGTAACAAAGTCATTACTGATTATTTTGGTTGTAAAATGAATGTAAAAATATTTTTATAATCTTGGCTACTAATTACATATATCTTGATTCTTTGATAATATGTATTTAGATCTTTGAAAGGTGTTTATTTGGTTACTCTATAATGTTATTGAGTTTTATAATTGTTTATTTTATATTGGTAGTTACTTATTGACCACATTGGTTACCTTCATACAACTGTTAAATATTGGTTGTTGTATACTATTTAATTGGTTACAGTATAATGTTTATTTGGTTGCAGTGACAATTTGACAATTTTCTGTCAAGTTTGGAGTGTCGGGTTTTGGCGTTTTTAGAGCCTTCAAATTTGCATGTAAAAATTTGGTTTATTTTCTGGTTACTAATATTATGTAATTTGGTTACTGTCTAATATTGATTTGGTTACTTTATAATGTTTATTCAGGTTGTTAGACAATGTGGTATCGATAACCAATACAACAAATCTAATTGTTTACAGGAATATATAATTGTTTACTGTTAGTAACCATTAACCACATGGTTGGTAATATTTTTGATGGTGTACAGTAACCAAAATTGATGTTGATTACTATTTTTATTTTTGATTCCATCATGAGTTATCAATATAAAGTAAACATATACAAGCTATATAATGATCTTGATACAAGCTTATAAATCTTGATCTTGATACAAGCTTATAATTATCTGGTTACTAACAAGCTAGTAACTATCTATGATAATTATCTGGTTACTAACAAGCTTGTAGATAAATAGGACACTCACACATGTACATTTCACAATTAATGTTTGTCCTGATACAAGCTTGTAACTATCTGGTTACTAATAACAGTAACCATAATGTAACATAATAAAACAGTAACCATATAATTATATGATAGTAACCAGAACATGTTTTAATGGTAGCCAAAACAGAAACATCATGTAATGAAACTCAGTTTAAGTAATCCATGTATACTATAACCATAATGTAACATAATAAAACAGTAATCATATAATTATATGATAGTAACCATAAAAGGTTTTAATGGTAACCAAAACAGAAACATCATGTAATAAAACCCTGTTTAGGCAATCCATGTATACTAAACAATTACATATTAACCAGAATAAAAAAAATAAAAGTATCCGAAATCCCACATTGAGGACACAATAATAATAGCCAAACCATAAGATAACAAAGATAACAAAACATAATAAAGAAGTAACCAAATAGTTATATGAAAGTAACCAGAACATGTAAGATGTGTTTGTGGAAATGGAAGTAGAAATAGAATAGCATAAACCTTGTAGAATATATTTGAAGGAATTTACAAAAATAATACATCAATGTATACTAAGCAAATACATGGTTTATTATGACTTGGGTTTATTATTTACAAAAATAATACATCCACAAACTAATGATGCCTTAAACTTCTTCAACTGTCTTGGGTTCAATTTCTTGGTAATAATATCGGGGACTTCCATGTCACACCAATATATAACTTTTCCAATGAATTTTCTATTGCATTCCTCATAGTAAAGATTCCATAACTACAAATAAAAAAAATCAGATTTACACAGTCATTAGTAACCAGATATAAATAATATTTATATCATAAACAGTTTACCAAACAAATACATTGTAACCAAAACAACATATAAAAGTAACCAAAATCTCAATTGAGGAAAAAAAAATGGTATCCAAATCATAAGCTAACAGTAACAAAAAATATACTAATGAAGTAACCAAACAGTTATATGTTAGTAACCAAAACATATATTAATGGTAAACAATACATAAACAATATATAGACCAAACAATGTTTAGTCAACCCATATATTAAGTAAATATATTGTAACCAGAACAACAAAAAATAGTAAGCAAAATCCCAACTCAAGGAAACAAAAATGGAATCCAAATCAGAAACTAACAGTAACCAAAAACATACTAAATAAGTAACCAAATATTTATATGATAGTAACCAAAACATATTTTAATGGTAACCAATACATAAACAATATGTACACCAAAATCAGTTTAGTCAACCATGTATACTAAGCAAATAAATGGTAACCATAACAACATAAAAAAATAACCAAAATACCAAATCAATGTAACAAACATGGTATCTGAATCTCAAGCTAACAGTAACCAAAATATAATGCAGAAGTAACCAAACAGATATATGATAGTATCTATTTTTTATTGCTTGACGTATCTACAACGTAAGCATTACATCAAGCCCCCATAAATTAGTCTAGTATACTAAACAACATGTAGTCCAAACTCAGTTTAATCAATCAATGTATACTAAACAAATACATTGTAACCAAAACAACATATAAAAGTAACCAAAATCCCAATTGAGGAAAAAAGAATAGTATCCAAATCATAAGCTAACAGTAACAAAAAATATACTAATGCAGTAACCAAACAGTTATATGTTACTAACCAAAAATAATGTACATGTGAGGGTACATAATGTACATGTTAGAATAAAAATATCCAAACAGTTATATGCTAGTAACCAAACCATGTTTTAATGGTAACCAACACAAACAACATGTAGACCAAACCCAGTTTAGTCAACCAATGTATACTAAGCAAATACATTTTAACCAAACCAACATATAAAAGTAACCAAAATCCCAATTGAGAGAAAAAGAATGGTATTCAAATCATAAGGTAACAGTAACAAAAACTATACTAATGAAAAAACCAAACAGTTATATGTTAGTAACCAAAACATATAATAATGGTAACCAATACATAAATAACATGTACACCAAAATCAGTTTAGTCAACCATGTATACTAAGCAAATACATGATAACCATAACAACATAAAAAAGTAACCAAAATACCAAATCAAGGTAACAAAAATGATATCTGAATCACAAATTAACAGTAACCAAAATATAATGCAGAAGTAACTAAACAGTTATATGATAGTAACACTAACAAAATTTAAATTAACATACCTTTAAAAATTATATGATAATAGAACAACATGTATGCTTTCTGATCCAAAACCTTTTTTTCACTAAAATGAACAACCTGTGAATCAACAAGTGCAACAAAAGTAAATTAAAAAATAATTAACTAATTAATTTACGCCACCAAAAAAAGAAGACTAATCAAGAGAAAAAAAATGAAATATTAGTAAAATATCGATACAGAAAAAGAAAAAATAAATAAATAAAAATATCAATACAATTAATAGAAAAAAGAAGACTAATTAATTAATGATGAAGATGAAGAAAAAAAAGAAATACCAGTAGAAATATCAATACAAAAAGAAGAAGAAATATCAGTAGATGGAAATATTAGATGAAAAAATATCAGTAGATGAAGAAGAGGACGACGACGAGTTGAGTTGAGAGGGGGTGTGGCTTGCGGCGGCTTGCGAAGGCATGGTAAGGTAAGAAGATGATGACGAGATGCTTCGAGAGGAGAGAGAGAAGTAGTAAGAGAGAAGAGAGAGAAATAGTAAGGGCGAATAGAGAGAAATTTAAGGAAGATAAAAATTAATTTGCTACCCATTAATACTAATCCCTTAATTTAAGGATTTTTAATTGTATTAGGTTTGAAAATAAAAATGATAAAGTGTAGTATTTTTGTAATTATTTTATAACTGTATGATTTTTATAATTATTTTTAAAAATGTACTAATATATGTAATTGTCCCAATAATCAATGGCTAAACTAAACAGTGGGATGGCCCAAATTTAATAATGCCCTTAACGTAGATGATTGCTGGAAACAACAGAAGCCACCCGGCCCAAATTTATTCCAATGAAAAAAAAGAGGATAGCCCAAAATTTAATTTCCGATAAAAACCAAAAATAATAAGAAAAATAAAAGAAGATGAGCCCAATTGATTACTGTAAAAGAAGAGAGACTATTTGGTAGCCTACTTTCATGGAAAAATTTTATTTGATTACTTGATGGCCCATGGATAATTTATCAATATATGTACTATTTTAACTTTTTTCTTTGTTTGGGGAAATTAATCTGAGAATTATATTCTATAAAAAATAAAAAATGAGAGAATAAAACACCTGCCCAGTTTTGCCTACTTTTTCGTAAGTTTTTTGAAATATGTAGTGGCCACTAAATTCTAGAATCAAGTTGTTTCTCTCAGTTGAGCAATTTACTGTTTGTAGAAGAAATAAAATGAGATACTAATAAGGGTGTAAATGAATCGAGTCGATCCGAGTATTGAGTTATTCCGATTTGATTCATAAAATTTATCGAGCATAAAATAAAGTTTGATTGAGGCTTTCATTTAGTTTCTCGAAATTAATGGGATTCGAATCGAGCCAAACAATTTGAACTTTTTAAACGAATATGATCCGAGTATCAATAGAAAATTATAATTTGGGGAGATTTGAGTAATTTATCGAACTTTAAAATTTGCTCATATTTGACTCATTTATATTTCGAGTCGAGCTCGAATCGAACTTTTAGTTGAGCTAGTACGAATCGACCGAACCGTTTGCTCATTTTACAGCCTTAGATACAAAGGTCTAACACCCCAATTCTATATCGAAAAATATGAGAAAAAAATTTCTGTCTACAAAGAATTAAATTACTAACAATAGTACCTTCAGTCATGACTCAAGAAGATACTATTAGTTGGTTAGTGATTTATCCGAAGCAAATATATTAGTACTCAACATTACTCATTCATCAAAATAAAATAGAACTAATTAAGGTCTTTATATATTATCCTCATATTAAATGTCAACTACATCATATTTGTAATGAACATATTTATTCAAGCTACATAATAATTATATATAATAAACCCCTCAGACTTGATGTTTGGTAACCAGAAAAACAAATTTCCTTAGAGCTGATGTAGTATAATTGGAGCTCCATGTTGTGGTTGAAGAGTGATGATAGTATAGGGAGCATGTGTATACGAAGGCGAAAGCTCAAATGAAAAATTCTGCAAAATCATTGCCAGAGCCAGTTTTGCTTCAGTCACCGCGAAACTTTGGCCTAAACAAAATCTTGGTCCCCATCCAAATGCATAGAATGCCTTTGCAACTCCTTCAGAAAATCTCTCTGGTTTGAATTCTTCTGCATCACGACCCCAATATTCGGGATCATGATGCAGCATTAGAGTTGGTAAGTAAATTTCTACACCAGCAGGAATAGACATGTTCCCTATATTTGTTTTCTTGTAAGTATGTCGAAATTGTGCAGATACCGATGGATATAACCTCATGACTTCTTGTAGAATCATTGAGACCTGCAAATTAGTAAATTCTGTAACCTTTTCTTTCCTTCTCTCATAGTTAGTAAAATACAAGTACTAGTTCCTCACATCATGTTAAGAAATTGAATTTTTGCTTCCTCCATAAAATGACAAGTCACATTTTCAAAAACCTAGGGGATTATTAATGCAAGAAGGCTATGTTTTGGACATATGTATATAATGGTGTTAGGGCTGACAGTCTGGCAGACGAATATCAGCATCATCAGATAGTATCTTAAGGGTGATACTAAAAATTGTTTCATAAGCTACCATAAAATTGACTTGTTAATTTGCATGAAAAGCAAAAACTGTGACATTCTTTGCAGAACAGAATTCGAACTTACAATTTTGAGGCGGTATAAGGATTCATGATCAGGTGTCTTGTTCTTTCCACAAACGTGAAGAACTTCTTCTCTAGCCTTGTCTTGCCAGTCTTGATGCATCGACAAAACGATGATTGTCCATGTAAGCCAGTTTGCAGTGGTTTCTTGGCCAGCAAAATAGAATAACTTGCACTCTTCTATTACATCTTCAGTTGTCATTTCATTGTCAATATTTTCTTTGCATTGTAATAACAAGCCTAGTAGATTATCTCCAAAGGGTTCTCCATTTTGCATGGCATTCTCTCTCTTTTTTATCATATCTCCAAGCATGGCTTTGATCATTCTGTCAATCTCATATCTCCTCTTGTTCTTCTTAGTAGGTATAAATCTGGATCAAGTGTGGTAAAACAAATATTGAGACAAAAATGTATGGATATGTGGTGTAAACATGAAAATAGAACAGAGGAGTTTTGGCTAATAAATTGAAAAGAAAAGTAAAATTCAATATGAAGATTTTCACTATTTTTTAAGGGTTCTGATGTGACTTTGTCCTTACTCACTACAATCCGGTCAAAATCAGGTATTTCCATGTAGATATTATGGAACTTACGAGTAATTACTCGGGGCCTGGCCCTAAGTAGTGACCTCAAGGATCTCCACGAAGATTTACACTACTAATTTCAATATGAAGATGATATCGATGGTGTGTGATAAATAAGAAAAAATAATGCCTTACATTATGACTTTTCTAAATGGATCCTAATACTTTGGAAAACAGATCTAAACAAGAGTACTACTTGAAAATTAAAGGTTTCAATTATTTTTTCCAAATAAATATTTTTAGTCTTAAAATTTGATGCTAAAGTAAATCATCAACTAATTTCAATTAAAATGGAATTTCACCTAAGACCAGGAATATAAATTGCTTGGGCTGCTTCAATCACCAGCACTACTTGCTCTTTCTGAAGTTCAAATATCTTCTTTCCTTCCTCAAAGCTGCTTCCAAATGCCGATCTAGCAATTACATCTGCTGAAAGATTTTGCATTTCGGTTGCAATATCAATTTCATATGATTCTTGTGAACCAACCAACTTCTTCCATTTATCGACTAGGTTGCAACAACTAACTGAAAATTCTGGCACCATCCCCTGCATAACATAATGCATTATCAGTACATGTACAAAAGATCGCACCTAGTGCATAAGGCCATCGCAAATAGCAGGATTCACATACATAAATAAATTTTTTTACAAAAATTGTTGAGTTTGACTCGTACTTCTGTGAACCCGACTAATAGTCACTATGACAGAGTTTATTTCCGATGAGCGAGCGGCTGCCCAGCTCGCCGGTGAACTGGTTGGAGTTGCAAGGGAGCAACACCCCCGAACATAATGTTTATTTAATTATTTGGGTTTGAGATTTTATTAGTAGCCTGGTCTTGGGTTTGAGTTTGACTAATGTATTGGATCTTATGAGATTGAGTCATGTTATAAGAGTTAGGGTTTCTAGTCACTATAAAAGTTTTGTTTGGTGTGTGAATCATGTAGAGTGTGTGAGGCTGCTAAATAAATATATCATGACTAGTTAAATTGGCGAGCCTGAGTAAATTTGTGTGTTATTATTTTTTTTTGTTTTTAAATCTTTGTGTGATTGCTTGTGATATCCGATTTTATATCTAACAAAAAGACAAAAGGTCGTATCTAGTGCACAAGGCTTTTGCAAATATAATAGAGTTCGTACACATAAATAAATATACATCTATAGCGATATTTTTCATATGAAAATATTAAAAAATCGTTTGAAAATATCAAGAAAAAAAACAAGGTCGTATCTGGTGCGGAAGCCTCTTGCAAATAGCAAGGTTCCCAACCAGACATATATATCTTGCTATCTTAATTACATAAATAAACTAAGGGGAAAAAGACCTTGATCATTGCAGTTCAATTTTCTCTGTATTCTCAAGATACAAATCTATGAATTTGGCTTACAATAAAAATGCATAAGTAAGTTGTACATAAATTCATAGAAATTATATTTCCAACTTAAAACTGGCACTTTTATTTTTATGAAGAATTAACATGGGTAATGGATGGGAAAAAGGTTATATATATATATATATATATATATATATATATATATATATATATATATATATATATATATATATATTACCTGAATTTTTCATGGTGGAAAGCAGGAGAAATTATTTTTCTGCGTTTGGCCCATTTCTCTCTCTCCAAGGATGAGACTCCCAGCGTTAGAAGATCCACTAGAGGGTTGAGTGGTGTCTTTTCAAAGTGGCCATTTTTGTCTGTTAATATCAGCCTCATCAGCTCTGGGTCATTTACTATTAGTCTTGGTCTTGTTCCAGTCCAAGTCAAGCAAATTTTTCCTATTTTATCCCTGAAAATTCTTCAGTATATATCAATAAAATAAAAATATTTGGATTGACGTGTGATTGATTACCGTAATTTTGCACCATTTGGTAATAGAAGGGGATGACACGTTGGACAATCCGGTGAGATAGAGGGATGGGCTTGGACCAAGCTTCCATCATCAACCTTGTATGTTCTTTCTTATCACCAAGCAAAAGCTTGTAAGACGTGCCTTTGATCCCTTGTTGGTTTAACTCTTTTTCTAGGCTCTTGGGTTTCCACCAAACGGAGTAAATGACTGTCACAACAAAGCAGAGAATCAATAGAATAGAAGAGAAAGCTATGGCCTTGAAACTTAAATTCTCCATCTTGTTTCTTCAGCTAATGTTTGAGCTTGTTTTTGCACCACTTTTATACCAAGCTTAAGGAAAGGAAGCTCAATTCTCAACAATTATATAGCAGTCAGGCTAATTATAAAAGGGTATCACTTATTATACATCATCTTAAAAAAAATTATTACTAATATATATATATATTGTATTTTTAAAAAAAATATATAAAAAATAAGACCCTCTTATTGTTCTTATTAATTTTATATATGAATAAACTTCGCGACCTTAATTCAATATAAATTTATGGTAATACTCTTAATATAATACTATTATTAATGACAAGGAAAGTAGGAAAATATGTGGTAGCGAAGGAGGCAACGACTTATTGCGTGTGGATTGTGGGCATACTAATGAGGCATTTCATCAAAACAGAGTAATCACACGAACTATGACAGTATTATATACTCTATCCGTAGTTTAATATAGGAGAACAAGCAGTTTACTTATGCAGACAGAAAAATTATTTAAAATATAATTAAATTACGAATGTTATATATGTCAGGTGTTAACATGAATAATACAATGACGTTTTACTCATATCACTCATTCACAGACATCGAGTATATTTCGAATTAATCTTCAACATGTAGCGTTTTAAGGTAAATTACTGTTCACAAAACTAAATTGCGGACGATGAACGATGAGTTCTTTATAAAACGATGAAGTACTTGTGTCTATTTGTGTTCTTCATAATAGTTTTTTTGGATCTCAATCTCATTTTGACAGTGACTATCTTGAACTAGAAGAGTTCGATTTAAAGCTATCAAAATGTTCATTTCTTCTTGCATATTATTGTTCTTATTGATTCATGTGATTTGGGATAATAATAGACACGTGTGGCTGAACGGCTGAATGAAAAATTGATAGATTTAAATCGAACATTTTTTGTCATATCACCCGTTCGCAAAATTGAACTTCTCCATATTTACACTTATATTTATTTTCTTATCTTAACACTTGCAATCTTGAACTACAAAAGCTCGATTTAATATTTTCAATTTTTTAATTTCTTTTTGCATATTTTTGTGATGTTTAATTCATCTCATATGAGATGATGAGAAATATGACCATAACTAAACAAATATATATATATATATATATATATATATATATATATATATATATATATATATATATATATATATATATATATATATATACTATTTTCTCCAAGTGAATTGGAAGGAGCGAACTAAGAGCTGAACCGACTATAACGACGATTTTTTCATCGATAAAACATAAAAATCGATTTTACATGCTATAATGACGGAAAAAAACCGTCGCTATAGCCGATTCATTCTTAGTTCGCTCCTTCCAATTATTTGGAGCCAGAGTTTGATCTGTAGTGTGTATATATATATATATATATATATATATATATATATATATATATATATATATATATATGTCGTCACCCCATTACTTGATTCCATTTGTTTAGTCATACATGTTTCTCATTATTTCAGATAAGAATATGCAAGAGAAATAGAAGAATTGATAGGTTTAAATATAGTTTTGTTGGTAGTTAGTTCACATCCGTAGAACTAAATTACGGACGGTAGAAATATATGTTTTATCCGTCCGCAGAACTAAAGTGCAAATGGTAGGACTGGTTAATCTTAACGATAATCTTTTTTGGTCAAAACTTCAATAAACTTTAGAAAGCAGAACAAGTACTAAGCATAACATATCGGTTTTTTTCTTACTTCCTCACCTTCTTATACTATTGAGAGAATATAGTCAACTAGAAATGTGACGCCCCCAAAATAGGTCCACACGACCCATTCTGAGTCGCCAGATATCACTCTATAAAAATCAAATACAAACTTCATTTATACAACTATTGAACTGTCGTGCAGAGTACAACAACACATAAGCTGTGAGTTTTAATACAAAATTGTCTCGTAGACAGTATCCAAACTCAAATTGTTATAATGCCATATAAAATACAGCAGCAAATATTTTAAAACCCCAAAGAAGAACGAGAAGATTACTATCATATTCATTCTAATGAGGTGCACTTTTGACGCTTTCAAAGTCGGGTTCTCATCACCCTATTGTTGTTCGCCAAAATCAATTATTAAGTGACGCATAAAATACGACAGACACATCTTAGGTCCTCAATACAATTATCTGTTGCATGTCATGCCGTTTTATAATGTATTGAGAAACTTCGACAGTCTAGGACCATCACACTATTTCCATGTTATCTCCGCTCAACCCAGCTACACTCTTATTACCTAAAAGGAATTGTGAAGCAAAGGGTGAGCACAAATAGCCCAGTAAAGAATATCATGACTAAAGATAATTTACATCATCAATAGCCTTCGTCAATAATAAATAAGAGATTTATAACATATGGTAGATGATAAAACTTTTCAACCATAGTTGCAGCGGAACGAGCAATCCATTAGAAGAGTCAAATAGACCATCAGTCTATTATCTTCTCCATGTTAAAAGTCCACCAATAATGTTTTATCCCTGTAACATCAATCAACAATTCCTGTCCTCAATCATATTAATAACTCATAATCATAATTGTGATTCTAAATTCCTTTTCACACCCAAGACGAAGATAATTTTCATCACCTATCTTCACATGAAACATCAAAAATCATGGTTATACCAAATCACAATTCCTGCTCATAATCATACTAATAAATTCATCTTTGCACTACGGCCAAAGATATTCATTAACAATTTATTTTTTGTACTACAGGCCAAAGACATACAACTGTATTTTAGGAGAGTCAAGTAGAGCATGATATCTACCATCTTTTACGAATTAAAAGTGTATAATCAATATTTTATCGCTGAGACTCAGCTTAATAAATAATCCACATCATCGAATCATCCCTGCACTACGGCCAATGATATTTATTAGTATTACGACCACGAATTATCCATGCACTACGGGAATCGGATATTCATATTTTCAACAATGGTCATAATTATACTGAATAATCCCTGGTTATAATCATACCAAAAACTGTCCATCAATGCACTACCGGCCAATGAAGACTTTTACCACATCATTCGTTACATTACGATCATGATTATACCGAATAATCCCTGGTCATAATCATACCAAGTCCATCTATGCACTATTGGCCATAGATGACTTTCAACACAGTATAAACATGAGGATGATGACAATGATATAAGCAATAATCAAACGAAATCAAGGATAAATATTAAAGACTTTAAATTTATCCAAATATTATCAATCACTTAATAAACTCATAATCTAATATTATTAACATTATAACAATATTTTAATCACTTCTTAAACTTATAAACAATTTATTTTAATTATTTACACTTTACCAAATAATGCATTTAATCATTCAAAAATGCCATACTCATAAGATTTCATCACCAATAATCAAATTTCTCATCAAAAATCTGCATATACCCTATATAGGATTCCCAAGACATAAAATCCTATTTTCTAATTTTGTTACTTCACATAACATATTTAATTCATTTACTCATAACTAGTTTATTTTCATGAAAAATATCAAATCAGTCCCAAAAATATTTCTTTTCTGGGATTTAGCAGAATATTGTCCCATATTGAACATATATTTTTCTCAGAATTTTTAAAATTCATTTACTATTTTTCATATGGCTAAAACTGTTGAATATTTAGACATTTATCATAAATTGTACTTTTGTCCAAAAATTTTGAAATTTACAGGGTATACTCCTGTTATATACATGTACTCCTAATATAAATTTCACCAATTTTGGAGTTAACCACAATAAGTTATAAGGGTTTACTTTAAAATAGTCTTTTCTCATAAAATTCATAACTCCTAATCTATACATCCAAAAATCGCTATTTTTGGACACAATCTAGAAAACTCATCAAATTATCATTTTAAATTTTTCCAGAATTTTTGAGGGTCGAAAAAAATTACGAAGCGCAAATGGATTTTCACCGCCACGCAGAATCCACGTCAAACAAATCATTTCCACAATTTAATAAGGAATGAATACAAGGATCATTCACCATGCATGCAGTAATCCACATAGATGAGTTATTCCAACGAGAATAATAAAGTATGGAATAACGTAAGAATTCACCATGTACGTGCGATAAACCGCAGAGACAGTTATTCCCAATGAATAATAAAGAATGGAACCAGTCAATGCGTAATCCGTCTGCATGAGATATTCCAATGAATAATAAAGAATGGAACCAAGTCATGCGTAATCCGCAGAAAGGATATTCAACGAATAATAAAGAATGAAATAACAACGAATTAACTTGAGGCATCACGATGAATCGTAATAAAGCAAGGTTATTCCAATGTAATAATAAAAAATGGAACCAGTCATGTATGTAATCCTCACGACGTGATATTCCAATGAATAATAAAGAATGGAATAACAACGAATTCACCGGGCATGCGATGATAATACATGACAAGTTATTCCAACAAAATAATAAAGAATGGAATAACGTAAGAATTTTTACCATGTATGCGGTACTTGGCGTATTGTGTTAATCCAATGAAATAATAAAGAATGGAATAACAATAGCTCTCTTTATGAATACGAAAGAAATAATACCCCTTACTATAATAATAATATCCCTTACTATAATTATAATATCCCTTACTATAATAATAATATCATTTGCCTTAGAAAAAATTGGATACTGGAATAGTGAGGTAGCAGTCTTCTCTTCTTCTTTCTCTCTATAATTTTTCTCTAAAATAATTGCTCTATAGATTTAGTGAATTGGTGAGAAATGAAGGAAGAATGAGCTTCTATTTATAGGAAAATATAGTTTTGATAATTGCACGTTTTGGGACTCGAAATATTACAGTACAATACCTTCAACTTTTCTTTCATTTTTAATTTAGTCCTGCAAGTATTATCAAACTTGCCCCACCTCCCCTAATAGTAAATCATGTGAATCAATAGTTCTAGACATGTGAAAATACGAATTACAGTATAGTACATCCATCTATACCTCCATTTTTAACTTAGTCATGCAAGTATTATCAATCTTGCACCAACTCCCCTAATAGTAAATAAATGTGAATCAATAGTACACACATGTGAACAAATAATTATAATCATGTGAATTAATAACAATTAATTTCTCATTTATCTGGTTAATTACCTGATTGGTCAATATAACCTCTAGACATCAATTATTATCGAAATAAATGTCGATTTTCACTAACACTAATAATTCTCACACAATGAAAATATTTTTATCAACAATTTCATTTTTGAATTTTCGAAGTTTCACTTTTTCGGAAAAAGACAACTGTTGGCTTTTTTGACCAAAAAGTCAACCTCGGCAAATTTTGTGTTTATAGTCTATTTTTACTAATTTCATCATTTCCGGACTCAAATATCACGTCCGCGTCTCCAAATTCAACTTTGAACTCAAATTTGATTTTTAATAACATTTATTCATTATTATTATAACTCGCAATATTAACAACCAGATCGTTCCCAAGAAAGATGGGGCTTTTCGATAGGATTTCTCCTTATTGGCACGCAATTAGGTGACCAAACCTCTTCTTGACAGAACTTCTAGACATTGTTAATTATGCAAATAATAATATGAATAACTTATCATCTCAATTATTAATTTAATAATATATAAAAATATTGACAATAATTGAATCAAATAACGTGAGATATTATGCAACAATTACTGTATCTATAATTGAATAAAATTGAGTGTCTTCTCACGTAAACATCAAAAATCAAAAATATTGTACAATACTATGTGCTACTATGCAACCACGCGTATTACAGTACTTTTATCACCGATTATTTTATGAAAACTTTCTTACTTTGAATTTTTTTCAAATATCACCCTTAACTTTAACCTTTTATCAATTTAACTATTTACTAAAATAGAAAAATTGAATACTTTTATTTCATAAAATTCGGGATCTCACAATCTCCACTTCTTATAAAATTTTGCCCTCGAAATTTACGTACCTGGTAGTTCGAAGAGATGAGAATACCTTGCTTCCTTTTCGGATTGTACCTTCCCAGTTATTTTCTCTCTATCATGATTTTTCCATTTCTCATCTCCTATATTTTAGATATCATTCTAGAATATATCTTCAAAACAAAGGTTAATTGACATATCACAATTTATCAACTTATCAAGTAAATAATTTCAACTCATAAACTAATATTATTAACATTATAACAATATTTTATTCACTTCTTAAACTTATAAATAATTTATTTCAATTCTTTACACTTTACCAAATAATGCATTTAATCATTCAAAAATGCCATACTTGTTAGACCCCAAATTTTATGAATAAAGATTTAAAATTCTCAAAATATTTTTTTGAATATTATGGTGTGGATTTGATATAATGTTATAGTTAAGGGTGATATTTAAAAATTTTGAAAATTAAGTAAGTTGTTATAAAATATTCGTTGTGTCGAGAAATATTCGATTGGTCGGGGAATATTCGTTTTAACAGGAAATATTTGTACGACGACACAATCATTAATGAACCCTATTAACTAAGTATTATCGTAGTTAGTTAAAAGCGACATGAAATATCTTTTATAAAAATAACGATTTAAAGTGTTACCGTTAAAACCGCTGAACTAACCTAGGTAGTAAAGTACAAAGAATGTCTGGCGTTGGTTGCATAATAACACACAGTATTAATTATTGATGTTTACGTAAAAGTCACTCGCTTATACTCAATTATTGCTACAGTAATTGCTGCATCATATCTCTCATTTTATTGATTCAATTATTGTCACAGTATCATATGCATAAAATGATATATTATTAAATCAATAATTGAGACGATAAAGTTATTCATATTATTAAATTGCAATATTTATAATGTCTAGAAGTTCTGTCAAGGAGTGGTTTGGTCATCTAATTGCGCGCCAATAAAGAGAAATCCTTATCGAAAATCCCCCTCTTTCCTGGGAATGACCTGGTTGTTAAATATTGTGAGTTATAATATTAATGATAAATAAGTTCGTGTTGATTAAAGATGAAATTGATAGTTTCATTGTGATGGAATTATTAGTGTTAGTGAAAATCGACATTTATTTCGATAATAATTGATGTATGGAGGTTATATTGACCAATCGGGTAATTAACCGGATAAGTGAGCAATTGATTGTTATTAATTCACATGATTATAACTATTTGTTCACATGTGTGTACTATTGATTCACATTCATGTACTATTAGGGGAGGTGGTGCAAGATTGATAATACTTGCATTACTAAGTTAAAAATGGAGGTATAGTTGAAGGTACTATACTGTAATTATTTTTTAACATGTCTAGAACTATTGATTCACATGATTTACTATTGATTCAAATGATTTACTATTAGGGGAGGTGGTGTAAGTTTGATAATACTTGCAGGACTAAATTAAAAATGAAAGAAAAGTTGGAGGTATTATACTGTAATATTTCGAGCCCCAAAACGTGCAATTATCGAAACTATATTTTTCTATAAATAGAAGCTCATTCTTCCTTCATTTCTCACCAATTCACTAAAGCTATAGAGCAATTATTATAGAGAGAAATTATAGAGCGAAAAGAAGAAGAGAAGTCTGCTACTTCTACTCCAAAGATCCAGCTTTTCTAAGGTAAGGGTATTATTTCTTTCAGATTCATGAAGAGAGCTCATATTATTCCATTCTTTATTATTATGTTGAATAACTTTGTTTATGCGAAGTACCACATACATGGTAAAATTCTTCTGTTATTCCATTCTTTATTATTATGTTGGAATAACCCGTCTATGCGAAGTACCGCATACATGGTGAAATTCTTCTGTTATTGTATTCTTTATTATTCTGTTGGAATATCCTATCTGTACGAATTACGCTAGACTTGGTTCCATTCTTTATTATTCTGTTGGAATAACCTCTCTGTGCGATCTATCGCATGCATGGTGATTTCTGTTGTTATTTCATTCTTTATTATTCTGTTGGAATATCCTATCTGTGCGGATTACGCCTAACTTGGTTCCATTATTTATTATGCTGTTGGAATAACCTGTCTGTGCGGTCTATAGCATGCATGGTGATTTTTGTTGTCATTCCATTCTTTATTATTCTGTTAGAAAATCCTGTCGGTGCGTATTACGCATGACCTGGTTCTATTATTTATTATTCAGTTGGAATAACCTGTCTATATGGATTACCACATGCATGGTGAATAATCATTCGTATTCATTCCTTATTAAATTATGAAAATGATCTGTTTAATGTGGATTACCGCATGACGAGTTAAAATCCATTTGCAGTTTCGTAATTTTTCGGACATTCAAAAATTCTGGAAAAATTTGGGAGGATATTATGATAAGTTTTCTAACATCTCCAAGTGGAATCACTGAAAGAGGAGTTATAGATTTTTGTATGGACTATTTTTAACAAAGCATGAAAAAGTGGAAAAAAGAGAAAAAGCTATTGCCCACAATTTTGTAAGGGCTGTTTCAACCACTTAATTTGGGAGAAAAATTCTGGCCTTTTGGGACATGGAAATATATGGTATAAAGTACCTCCTGTCCAAAAATGAACTCATTTCGACTTAAAATGAGCAAGTTATGACTATTTCAATATTTAGATTTTTCCGATAAAAAATGCTATAACCGGAGTTCTATAACTCAGATGACCATAAAATTTAAACCGTAAGCTCACACGCTAATATGTAAGAGATCCTCGCCAAGATTTGGGAATTTCTCGAGTTAAACTTGAGGTAGCTAATTTCTCAAAGAATTAATTAGAAATTGATTTTGAAAAATACTTAAGGGAGTTGAAAATTATATAAAAAAAATATACTTTTTGTGTATGAAATATATGTATATATGTTTGGACAAAGGATAGAAAAGTAATAAGTTGATTTGGTAATTTTTCATGAAAATAGTTTAGTTACAAACATATGAGTTAAATATGTTATGTGAAGTTGAAGAATTGGTAAATAGGATTTTAGGGCTTGAAAATCCTATATAAGGTATATACAGATTTTTGATGAGTGATTTGATCATTAGTGATGAAATCTTATGAGTATGGTATTTTTGAATGATTAAATGCAATATTTGGTAAAGTGTAAATAATTAAATTAAATTGTTTATAAGTTTAAGAAGTGATTAAAATATTGTTATAATATTAATAATATTAGATTATGAGTTATTTAAGTGATGGATAATATTTGGATAAATTTAAAGTCTTTAATATTTATCCTTGTTTTCGTTTGATTAATGCTTATATTATTGTCATCATCCTCATGCTTATATTGTGATGAAAATCATATTTGGCTTACGTAAGAGATGGACTTGGTATGATTATGACCAGGATTATTCTAAGATAATCACGACCGTAATGTAACGAAATGATGTGGTAAAAGTCCTCATTAGCCCGTAGTTCATCGGTGGACGATTATTGGTATGATTATGACTGTGGATTATTCTAGATAATCATGACCATTGATGATTACATGAATATCCTTGGCCGTGGTGCAGGGATGATGTGGTTTATTTATTAAGCTGAGTCTCAGCGATAAAGGTGATGAATATCTTTTTAAATCACAGAAGATAGTAGATTTTATGCTCTACTTGACTCTTCTAATGGATTATTTGTTCCGCTGCAGTTAAACTTGATGTTTGTTATATTTTATCAGTTTAACACTGTTGAAGGCTAATGATATTTTATTCTGCATTATCTTAGCCATAATATTTCTTACTGGGCTAGTTGAGCTCACCCTTTTGCTTTCATTGTTCTCTTCAGGAAATGAGAATATAGCTGGGACGAGTCGGGGAATGGAGTGATGGTCCAGGATAAGTAACTTTAGTAGTCCTCACTATTCTGTGAAATAGTGTGATAATAATTGTAATGAGGACTTCATTGAGTCTGGATATTATCTAGAAGGCAATATTCGTGTTTAAACTCTCAGCTATGTTTTGTCGTATTTTTACACGACAGTTGTATAATTAAGTTTGTAGTTGAGTTCTGTACCATGTATCTGGCGACTCAAGATGGGTGATGTGGACCTATTTTGGGGGCGTCACAGTTGGTATCAAAGCTTAGGGATATGATCCCTGGCTGAGATGTGAGACAAGAACTAGGAGGGGAGAGACGAGGAATTCCTTCGCTAGTATGGCATACTTAAGTTTATTTGGTATTTAATTGGTCGGTTAGAGTATAGGGATAATATGTGATATGTCAATTAACCCTTGTTTTGTGACAGTGTTTGAAAATGGCATCTGAAAATGTTGAGATAAGCAATGGACCAAAATAATATGACCGTATCGCACTACGAGGCTAAGTTTGCGGAGTTATCCCGGTTTGCATCCCATTTGGTCGATAATGAGGAGCGAATGACGCGAATGTTTCTAAGAGGTTTAAAACCCGATATACGTCAATACCTCATTTCTCACAAATTGTGTTTGTATTCAGATGTAGTGAATAGGGCTCAGTTTTTGGAGCGTAATAATGAACCTGCCCAACCAAAAGGCAACAATAATAATCGTACTGGTGGCAACGACCATCGGAACAATGATGACCATCGTGGGGGAAATTATTATGCCAAGAATGGTAACCACTTCGATGGTAATCATGGCCAAGATAATAGAAGTGGAAATTTTAAGAAGAGAAGGTCATTTAGCTCGATTTTGTCGTATAGTGAAGTCAAGTCCAGCTAGGACGGTGGCACTAAAGGCGGATACGGACAAAACAAAGTCTGTGGTTTCAGGAAGAGCGTTTTTTGTGACTTCTCAAAAAGCGAGTAACCCAAACGAAGTTAGCACGGGTTAGTTAATTATAAATTTTTGCGAAGTCTATACCTTATTAGATATCGGTTCTCTACGATTCTTTTATCTCTCTTGCTTTGCGTCAACGCTTAAATTTGACTCCTAGAGAAGTTAGACTTTGACTTATCTATTGAAAATTCGTTAGGAGAAACCTTCATTACATGTGTTATCCAAGTCTTGGATGAGAGTCACAGTTTTGAATGATATTTCTATTGTTAATAAATTCCTGACGTATTCTTGAAGACTTCTTAGCCTACCCCAGAACGTGAAATCAAATTTTGTATTGATCCTGGTACAAAACCTATTTCTTCAACCCTTAAATATTTCTTCACCCAAAAAGAACGTATAATGCGCCAAAGACGTTAGCTCGAGCTGTTGAAGATTACGACCATACCATTCAATATCATCGTGGAAGATCGAACGTGGTAGGTGACGCGTTGAGTAGAAGATCGTATGCGAGTACGATGTTAACACAAAAACCCATTTTGTATAACTTACAAATGATGAAGATAGAGTTAAAGACTCTAGGGACCCACGTGATGATAACGAATATACGAGTAGAATCGACTTTAATCAATAAAGTTAAATCCGTGCAAGCTACATACTCAAAGTTGATGAATGTGAAGAAGAAGGTTCAAGAGGGCGTTATTCTAGAAGCAAGAATCGATGAAGAGAGGAAATCTCAACCCTCGATTTAATTGGCCCATTTGAAATCCTCGATGGAGTAGGAACTGTGGCCTATAGACTCGTTTTACCGCTAAGTATGTCGCGTGTTCATAACGTTTTTTACGTATCGATGTTACATAAATATGTGGATGACCCGAACCACATTATTAAATTAGAACTAGACGAGATAGTAGAAGATTTAACGTATGAGGAGATACGTGTTAAAATCTTTGATAAGAATGATCATATTCAACACTCAAAGGTTATACCTCAAGAGTTAAAATTTGAAATTAAGTCAAGGTATCCTCATCTCTTCGGCATAAAAGGTACGTACATAAATTTCGAGGGCAAAATTTCATAAGGAGGGGAGATTGTGAGACCCCAAATTTTATGAATAAAGATTTAAAATTCTCAAAATATTTTTTTGAATATTATGGTGTGGATTTGATATAATGTTATAGTTAAGGGTGATATTTGAAAATTTTGCAAAGTAAGCAAGTTGTTATAAAATATTCTTTGTGTCGGGAAATATTCGATTGGTCGGGGAATATTCGTTTTAACAGGGAATATTCGTACGACGGCACAATTATTGGTGAACCCCACAAAGGAAGTATTGTCGTAGTTAGAAAATGACATAAATATATTTTTATAAAAATAACGGCGAAAGTGTTACCGTTAAAACTGTTGAACTACCCAAGAGTAAAAAGTAATGCGATGTCTGCTGTGGTTGCATAGTAGCACACGGTATTAATTATTGATGTTTACGTAAGAAGTCACTCGCTTATACTCATTATTATTGCTATAGTAATTGTTGTATCATATCTCTCTCATATTATTGATTCAATTATTGTCACAGTATCATCTGCATAAAATGATATATTATTAAATCAATAATTGAGACGACAAAGTTATTCATATTATTAAATTGCAATATTTACAATGTCTAGAAGTTCTCATCAATGAGAGGTTTGGTCATCTAATCAAGCTGGCAATAAGGAGAAATCCTTATCGAAAATCCCCTCTTCCCAGAATGACCTCGGTTATTAAATATTGTGAGTTATAATATTAATGATTAATAAGTTCGTGTTGATTAAAGATGAAATTGATAGTTCCATTGTGTTGGAATTATTAGTGTTAGTGAAAATCGACATTTATTTCGATAATAATTGATGTCTGGAGGTTATATTGACCAATCGGGTAATTAACTGGATAAGTGAGCAATTGATTGCTATTAATTCACATGATTATAACTATTTGTTCACATGTGTGTACTATTGATTCACATTCATGTACTATTAGGGGAGGTGGTGCAAGATTGATAATACTTGCATGACTAAGTTAAAAATAGAGGTATAGTTGAAGGTACTATACTGTAATTATTTTTTAACATGTCTAGAACTATTGATTCACATGATTTACTATTGATTCACATGATTTACTATTAGGGGAGGTGATGTAAGTTTGATAATACTTGCAGGACTAAATTAAAAATGAAAGAAAAGTTGGAGGTATTATACTGTAATATTTCGAGCCCCAAAACGTGCAATTATCGAAACTATATTTTTCTATAAATAGAAGCTCATTCTTCCTTCATTTCTCGCCAATTCACTAAAGCTATAGAGCAATTATTATAGAGAGAAATTATAGAGAGAAAGAAGAAGAGAAGTCTGCTACCTCTACCCAAAGATCCAGCTTTTCTAAGGTAAGGGGTATTATTTCTTTCAGATTCATGAAGAGAGCTTCATTATTCCATTCTTTATTATTATGTTGAATAACTTTGCTTATGCTAAGTCCGCATACATGGTAAAATTCTTCCATTATTCCATTCTTTATTATTATGTTGAATAACCCGCCTATCTAAGTACTGCATACATGGTGAAATTCTTCATTATTTTATTCTTTATTATTATTCGGAATATCCTATCTGCATGTAATTACGCTAGACTCGGTTCCATTCTTTATTATTCTCATTGAATAACCTCTCTGTCATGCGATCTATCGCATGCACGGTGATTTCTGTTGTTATTTCATTCTTTATTATTCTCGTTGGAATATCCTATCTATCTGGATTACGCTCGACTTCGGTTTCATTATTTATTATTCTGCTGGAATAACTTTGTCTGTAAGGCCTATATCATGCATGGTGATTTCGTCATTGTCATTCCATTCTTTATTATTATTCGTTAGAATATCCCGCTTGGTCGTATTACGCATTTAATTCGTTCTATTATTTATTATTCTGTTGGAATAACCTATCTATGTGGATTACCACATGCATGGTGAATAATCATTCGTATTCATTCCTTATTAAATTGTGAAAATGATCTGTTTAATGTGGATTACCGCATGACGAGTTAAAATCCATTTGCAGTTTCGTAATTTTTCGGACATTCAAAAATTCTGGAAAAATTTGGAAGGATATTATGATAAGTTTTCTAACATCTCCAAGTGGAATCACTGAAAGAGGAGTTGTAGATTTTTGTATGGACTATTTTTAACAAAGCATGAAAAAGTGGGAAAAAAAGAGAAAAAAGCTACTGCCCACAATTTTGTAAGGGTTGTTTCGGCCACTTAATTTGTGAGAAAAATTCCGACCTTTTGGGAAATGAAAATATATGGTATAAAGTACCTCCTATCCAAAAATGAACTCATTTCGACTTAAAATGAGCAAGTTATGACTATTTCAATATTTAGATTTTTCCGATGAAAAATGCTATAACCGGAGTTCTATAACTCCGATGACCATAAAATTTAAACTGGAAGCTCACGTTAACATGTGTAAGATCCTTCCAAGATTTGGGAATTTCTGGAGTTAAACTTGAGGTAGCTAATTTCTCAAAGAATTAATTAGAAATTGATTTTTGAAAAATACTTAAGGGAGTTGAAAAATTATAAAAAAAAATATACTTTTTGTGTATGAAATATATGTATATATGTTTGGACAAAGGATAGAAAAGTAATAAGTTGATTTGGTAATTTTTCATGAAAATAGTTTAGTTACAAACATATGAGTTAAATATGTTATGTGAAGTTAAAGAATTGGTAAATAGGATTTTAGGGCTTGAAAATCCTATATAAGGTATATGCAGATTTTTGATGAGTGATTTGATCATTAGTGATGAAATCTTATGAGTATGGTATTTTTGAATGATTAAATGCAATATTTGGTAAAGTGTAAACAATTAAATTAAATTATTTATAAGTTTAAGAAGTGATTAAAATATTATTATAATATTAACAATATTAAATTCTGAGTTATTTAAGTGATGGATAATATTTGGATAAATTTAAAGTCTTTAATATTTATCCTTATTTTCATTTGATTAATGCTTATATTATTGTCATCATCCTCATGCTTATATTATGATGAAAGTCATCTTTGGCTTACGTGCAGAGATGGACTTGGTATGATTATGACTAGTGGATTATTCTAAGATAATCATGACCGTAAATGTAACGAATGATGTGGTAAAAGTCCTCATTGGCCTGTAGTTCATTGGTGGGCATGCTTGTTGGTATGATTATGACCGAGATTATTCTAAGATAATCATGATCATTGATGATTACATGAATATCCTTAGCCGTGGTGCAGGGATGATGTGGTTTATTTATTAAGCTGAGTCTCAACGATAAAGTTGATGAAAATCTTTTTAAATCATAGAAGATAGTAAATTTTATGCTCTACTTGACTCTTCTAATGGATTGTTTGTTTCGCTGCAGTTAAACTTGATGTTTGTTATATTGTATCAGTTTAGCATTGTTGAAGGCTAACGATAATTTATTCTGCATTATCTTAGCCATAATATTTCTTACTGGGCTAGTTGAGCTCACCCTTTTTCTTTCATTGTTCTCTTCAGGAAATGAGAATATAGTTGGGACGAGTCGGGGAATGGAGTGATGGTCCAGGATAAGTGGCTTTAGTAGTCCTCACTATTCTGTGAAATAGTGTGATAATAATTGTAATGAGGACTTCATTGAGTGTGGAGATTGTCTAGAAGGCAATATTCGTGTTTAAACTCTTAGCTATGTTTTATCGTATTTTTACACGACAGTTGTATAATTAAGTTTGTAATTGAGTTCTGTACCATGTATCTGGCGACTCAAGATGGGTGATGTGGACCTATTTTGGGGGCGTCACAATACTCATAAGATTTCATCACCAATAATCAAATTCCTCATCAAAAATCTGCATATACCCTATATAGGATTCCCAAGCCATAAAATCCTATTTTCCAATTTTGTTACTTCACATAACATATTTAATTCATTTACTCATAACTAGTTCATTTTCATGAAAAATATCAAATCAGTCCCAAAAATATTTCTTTTTTGGGATTTAGCAGAATATAGTCCCATATTGAACATATATTTTTTTCGAAATTTTTAAAATTCATTTACTATTTTTCATATGGCCAAAACTGCCGAATATTTAGACATTTATCATAAATTGTACTTTTGTCTAAAAATTTAAAAATTTATAAGGTATACTCCTGTTATATACATGTACTCCCAATAAAAATTTCACCAATTTTGGAGTTAACTACAAGGAGTTATAATGGTTTACTTTTAAAATAGTCTTTTCTCATAAAATTCATAACTCCTAATCTATACATCCAAAAATCGCCATTTTTGGACACAATCTAGAAAACTAATCAAATTATCATTTCAAATTTTTTCAAAATTTTTGAGAGTCAGAAAAATTACGAAACTGCAAATGGATTTTCACCCGCCATGCGGTAATCCACGTAAACAGATCATTTCCATAATTTAATAAAGAATGAATACAAAGGATCATTCAACATGCATGCGGTAATCCACATAGACAGGTTATTCCAACAGAATAATAAAGAATGGAATAACAGAAGAATTCACCATGCATGTGATAGATCGCATGATGCAGTTATTCCTAATGTAATAATAAAGAATGGAACCAGTCATACACGTAATCCGCATGCATGTGATATGCCAATGAATAATAAAGAATGGGACCAGTCATGCGTAATCCACACGCATGTGATATTCCAATGTAATAATAAAGAATGGAATAACAACGAAATTCACCGGGCATGCGATAGATCGCACGATGATAGGTTATTCCAACGTAATAATAAAGAATGGAACCAGTCATGCGTAATACACACGCAGACGATATTCCAAATGTAATAATAAAGAATGGAATAACAACATAATTCATCGTGCATGCGATAGACAAAGATGAGATAGGTTATTCCAATGTAATAATAAAGAATGGAATAATGAAGAATTTCACTATGTATGCGGTATTGGCGATGATGTGTTATTCCAACATAATAATAAAGAATGGAATAACAATAGCTCTCTTTATGAATACGAAAAAATAATAATATCCCTTACTATAATAATAATATCCCTTACTATAATAATAATATCTCTTACCTTAGAAAAAATTAGATACTGGAATAGTGATGTAGCATACTTCTCTTCTTCTTTCTCTCTATAATTTCTCTCTATAATAATTGCTCTATAGCTTTAGTGAATTGGTGAGAAATGAAGGAAGAATGAGCTTCTATTTATAGGAAAATATAGTTTTATTGGTTGATTTCACAATCAAAGCAAACGTGCAAGTATACACAGTCAACAAGTAATAGAGTGATAAGATAGAGTGTCGATCCCACAAAGAATTCTAATTAATAAATTTCAACTACTAGCACTATATCAATTTAATTTTATTTAAACAACCAATAATTGTGATTTTTCGGATTAAGAAAAATTAAATTAAACAATTGGAAGAGATTAGTCTAAAAGAAAGCAAATAAACAAAACTAAGATTTGATTAAATTCAGATAAATAAGGACTAAGATCCCAATATCCCCAATTATGAACTATAAATCAATTATCCAATTATCCCAATTACTATGTCTACTGAATTGTTAACAGAAATTCTCAAATGCCAAAAGTCCTTTTCCAAGTGATCAATTGCCTTCTATTTAATTCAGATTAATCTTGCTATATTCCTATGCAAAACAATTGAATTAAACTCTTTTCATTCCCAATTCCTTATGTGTTACATGCGGTGAACAAATATTTTCATTCAATTCACAAACCTAATTATTCACTTTGCAAATAACTAAGTCACATGTCATCATGTCCAGTTCTAACCCTAGAATTCCTCTTTCAATTCCTTCTAGAGTAACAAGGTAATTATTGGTCAGAAGATTAATCAATCAGCACAAGGCAAGATGAACAATTCACTTCAACACAAATAATTGGAATAAATCAAATAATTAATTCATAGTCATAAAAGGTTCAATTGGAATCTTAATTAAAGAAATTAGTTCATGACAGAAATTAAAACCAACAATCTTTGAAAAATCATCCTTAAAGAATTACACCAATTAAAAGAATGAAGAAGAAGAAAAACTTCAAGTAAAAATCTTCAAATTCTCCTCTTGACTCCTTGATCAGCCTCCAATTATGTAGATTCGTCCCCTACTTCAATAAAAATAACCCTTATATACTTCTCAATTTGTACCACAATCCTTTTTCCAAGCAACTCTATCAACTTAACAAGTAGCACTCAATCTGCAACCCAAACGCTTGGTCAACACGCGTGTATCCGGTCAACATAAATAAGGCTCCAGCTCCCCGGTGCTATAGAATGAACAGGATAGAGCGCCCCGACGCTATACAGTGAAAATTACCAAAATGTCCTTCTTCAGCTTAAAACTCACCAATCACTCCTACAACTCCCAAATCTGCAAAACGACATATAAACACAGTAAAAATACTTCTAAAGGACTCGAGAATGCACAAATTTAAGCCCAAGTATATCCGAATCATGGGTATACTACCCAATCATCAAATACCCCAAAACTTAAATCGTTGCTTCTCCTCAAGTAACAAAACACAAAATAACACGAAAAACTAACCACCATGCAAATGCAAACTATCTACACGTTCTTAATTCCAGTAATCCAATAGCACACATATATTCATAGGCCTCAGAAAAATCACAATAACATTCTAATACATCATGTTAATGCAGTTCAATAATATCCCAACAATCAATGAATCTAAATCATATTATTCTTATCTGGAGTGTGTGTTCAACAACCATGCTAAACAATGAAAAGCAAAATATGAAAGATAACAAATTTCTTAATAGGCATCATACAGTGTAAAATCGAAAACTCATCAAATAAACTTGATTCGACTGAAATCAAACAACTACCAAAGTTCAAAGGTCAAAATGAAATACTTATGCCCTTTTTTTTATAACGGGGGCTTTTTGCACTTTTCCCGCTTTATTATATTTTTTTTCTTTTTTTTCTCATGACTATGCATTGTCTTATTCCCTTAGGCTTTTCAGTGTTACCTTAACGAGCTTTCAACCAACGACTCCCAAGCCATTAAGACCTTAGGGCGCTAGGTGTAGAGACAATCCCCTCGGGCTTACTTACTCAAGTAACAAAGGCCACAAAACTAGACAAGCATGCCACGGTTTTTTTTTTGTCATTTTTTTTTATTAAATTTGTTTTTTAAAGCTTATATACTCCAAATATTTTTCCCCCAAACTTGAGTTTATGTCTAAATTCAGTCTTCACTAGCTATTCAAATTGTTCCTTCTTTTCACTAGCATTCATCCTTTAGAACTCTATTATCTATCCATTTAAACTATCATAGCCAACATGGTCGTTTTTCAAAACGTGTTATCCTTATAATATCAGTGTCAAAAGATGCAGATTTAAATCATGTCACGAAAAACATATCACTAGCTTAACAATCCTTACTAGACTTGTTCATGCAATTTTAATTTCATCATTGGCCCCAAACATACGTACTATCAACAACTGGAATTAACATTTAATCCTAAAATGCAACACTTAATCACAATAAAGATCCAAATTAAAACCATTAACAATCTAATAATTCAAAATAAAAATTAACTACCCCCAAACTTAACAAGAGCAATGTCCTCATGCGAAAGATAAAACAATATAAAACAGAGGACTTCCCTAACGAGCTTATTCCTCGGGTGGAGCATCCTCATCCTCGCTCATCTCTTGATCGTGAGAGGAAACACAGTGAAGCTGGAGTAGCGAGGAATCAAGCAAGAGTAACGCCTGCATGCAAGTTGGGCGTATGGCATTCTCGAATAAAGAAATTGGTCGACCATATATTTGTAGATGACATCTTGACGCTCGAAAAGATGTACATTCCGAGATTCAATATTGTAAAACCATCCGCTCATTTCGCTACCGGACCGCTTTCAGAACCACACCACGATGAGTCATGGAGGAAGGGACATAAGTAGGTGGAGCTTGAGGTGGTGGAGCTTGAGAAGCTTCAACTTGGGGAATTATGAAACCCAATCCCCTAAGGTGGTTTGCCCCACCTGTCCACACTTTATACCTGCTTATTAACTTATGGTCCAAAACTGGCATAGGCATTTAAATCATCTCGTCTGATTTCCATTTCACCCCCAAACTTAGCACATAGAAGACAAATTAACGATGGATGGGGTAAACCTCCTATGGTCCCTCCTCGTGACGCTCTGAGAATAGACTGCTGGATAAGGTGGCCAACATCAATTTTTAGGCCTTGAATAATTGAATATAGCAAAACAGCCCTCTCTTTAGTGACATGGCACACATGTGTGCATGGCATGAGTTTAGCGCAAATGAAGGCATACCACGCCTTTCATATAGACTGAGGTTAGAGAGTGGAAAGGTCATGCTGCCACGTTCATGCAATGTCCATGTTGTGCCCGGTTGACAAAGTTCGCGAATTATCTTCTCATAGTTCGGCCCATCACTCACAAGACTTGCATACTCGTTGTTCAGTCCCTCTAATGGCAGTTGATAGCACCCGCTTATGTCCTCATCGCCAATTTCAATGCTTTTACCCTCACAAACACCCCATAGTGGAAGTGCTTTCGCACGTTAGCGTAGAAATTCCTTGACAACTGCAATCACGGCTGGATCAGGCTGGGCGGTGAGTGTGAACCAATTCCTCTCGGCTATCATAACCGCCAAGTCCCCATCCTTTGATTGATCGGGTCTAAAATCGCGTTCTGGGACTAGTGAGCGTGTAGTCATGCGGGTATAGCGTTCTTGAGCCGCGGCACTAACAAAGCGTCGGCTGTCAAATTTTGGAGGTGGAGTTGAAGCGGTCCCTGAACCTTCGCTGCGTTGTCTCTTGGATGCCATTATAAAATTCTGCAAAAATTTGCGTCAATAAGTATTAGAATTGGGCATAAATCGAAGATGAACATATGTACAAATATCACATACCCCCAAACTTCCACATAGATGCACGGTGAGTACATGGTTGGGGTTAATAGGGGACATATATTCGCAGGGAAGTTGTATCAAGTAGCCACATTGCAGAGCATAATTGGTCAAATAAATTCATGATATGCCAAAAAACAAAGAATTTGACGTGTAATAATTATATGGCAATCGAAGGCATACAATCGTGACATGAATAACGCAACACATTGATACCTTAGACTCGAAGGAGCATGTAAATTACTAAACAGAGATCGCCCCAGGAGTAGAGAAAGAGATATACATGCCTTAAGAAGAGAAATATCAATTAAAGTTCATTGAGGTAATACGCCGAACACCTTATAGGCATGGTGTAAATATCTATAAATTCACACATAGGGGTAAATCATATATGCACTCAAAATATAGAAACCATAATAACATCTGTAATTCACTTTAGCAGACAATAGACTCAATGGTCATCTCATAGTATGCATGCTCCATAGGACGAAAATAGAGTAGGGGAAATATACGCAATTTGGTTCTCCCATATCAAACTTTCAAGGCATACAAACCTTGAATCAAGAATTTTGTATAAACTGTGCAAGGAGATTGTGAGTACCACATACCTTTCACCGTGAAGTAAGTCTAAATGCAAGGAGAATAAGAGATGTGAAAGTAAATGGTATGTCCAGAATTTAACGTGCCAAAGTAGTGTGGAGAAGGTAGAAGTGGAATAGAAGATGGTTTTATTGGAGATGGGAAGTTCAAGCGTTAAAAACCGTTCAAAAACTGCTCCCAGCACCGGGGCGCTGGAGTATAATGATTCTAGAGCGCCGGGGTGCTTAGCATCAGTATCTGGTAACGAGGCTCAGCGCTGGGGCACTGTAGGCAGTGTATTTCAGAGCGCCGGGGCGCTAGGCTGCAGAAGGTGATCCATTAGTCTAGCGCCGGGGCGCTGCAGACAGTGTGTTTTGGAGCGCCAGGGCGCTGGAGTATATTTTGGACACTGCTACTCAGCGTCGGGGCCCTACTTTCTTTGTGTTGTGGAGCGCCGGGGCACTATGGTTCCTTGACAAGTAACATTGAGGCCTATTAAGTCCGTGTCTTGCCATTTTGTGTAGCTTTTGCTCTTGCGTGACCTTTATGCACTAGTAGGCACTGAAAAATTAAGAAGAGTATGAGGAATATTAGTGTAGTGTAGTATACTATGGAATATGAGTACTACAATTGTTAAACAGAAAAATAATTAAAATGAACAAAATAAAATAAAAGAAATGGGGTTGCCTCCCCATAGCGCTTGGTTTCAAGTCGTCAGCCCGACTTTTCTGTGTTGTTCAAGTGGTCACCGAATCGGAGAGGTACATGACCGTGGTTTTACATTCAATGGGTCCACTCCAGTAAAGTTTAAGTCATTGATCGTTCACTTTAAATTTGCGTTTGGAATTCGGTTCCTCGACTTCGATGTTTTCGTGTGGTGCGACAGATACAACCTTGAAAGGTCCCGACCAACGAGATTTCAGTTTCCCAGGAAATAAACGCAATCTTGAGTTGAAAAGCAATACTTGTTGGCCCGGTTCAAATGTCCGATCGAGAATTTTCTTATCGTGCCAAGCTTTGACTTTCTCCTTGTAGAGTTTTGCGTTTTCATACGCATTGAATTAAAATTCGTCCATCTCGTTTAATTGCAGTAACCTTTTATCACCTGCTGCTTTTAGATCAAAATTAAGTTTTCGAATGGCCCAATGCGCACTGTGTTCTAGCTCGACTAGGAGGTTACATGCCTTTCCATATACCATCCTGTAAGGTGACATGCCTATAGGATTCTTATAAGCTGTTCGATATGCCCACAGAGCATCGTCAAGACGCAATGACCAATCTTTTCGTGATGGATTGACCACCTTTTCCAGAATTCGCTTAACCTCCCTATTCGAGACTTCTGCTTGACCATTGGTTTGGGGATGATACGCAGCTGCAATTTTATGACGAACCCCATACTTTACCAGCAGTTTAGTGAACTGCTTATTACAAAAATGAGTTCCCTCATCACTTATTATCGCCCTCGGCGTCCCAAATAATGTGAAGATGTTTTTCTTTAAGAATCGGAGGACAACGTTGGCATCATTCGTGGGTAAAGCTGCGACCTCTACCCATTTCGAAACATAATTGACCACCAACATAATGTATTGATTATTAAAAGAAGATAGGAAAGGTCCCATAAAGTCGATTCCCCACACATCGAACAGTTCAACCTCTAAAATTGTATTGAGTGGCATTTCATTGCGCTTGGAGATATTACCTACGCGTTGGCACCGATCACACTTCAGCACATAGAGATACGCATCCTTGAATAAATAAGGCCGAAAAATCCTCGATTGTAACAACTTGGGTCATTGCTCGATCACCAGAATAATGGCCTCCATAATCTGATAAGTGGCAATGATCCAGTATGCTGTCCATCTCTTCATGTGGCACACAACGTCTAATCATTTGATCCGCACAGGCCTTAAACAAAAATGGTTCATCCCATTAATACTGCTTAACATCGTGGAGGAATTTCTTTTGTTGTTGTGAGTTCAAATCCGGTGGTAACACCTTAGCAACCACGTAATTCACGTAATCTGCGTACCATGGTAATATTGGGGTTACTCAAAGAAGTTGTTCATCCGGAAATTTCTCATTGATCATGACGTTTTCTTTCTTCTGTACATCTGCGTTTTCCAACCAAGAAAGATGATCCGCCACTTGATTTTCGGTACCTTTTCTATCTCGGATTTCCAAATCAAATTCTTGTAATAACAGTACCCACCGTATTAACCGCGGTTTGGCGTCCTTCTTCTCAATCAGATATTTAATGGCAGAATGATCAGTATAAACGATTACCTTGGTCCCAATGAGATATGCTCTGAATTTGTCGAAGGCAAACACAACTGCAAGTAATTCTTTTTCGGTGGTTGTGTAGTTCAATTGGGCATCCGTCAACGTCTTGCTGGAATAGTAGATTATGCGAAAAATCTTGTCGTGACGTTGTCCTAATACTGCTCCAACTGCATAGTAACTGGCGTCGCACATCAATTCGATCGGTATAGAACAATCGGGAGCCACAATAATTGGATCAGATACCAACTTCTTCTTTAATACCTCAAATGCCTCAATACATGTCGGATCCATCTTGAAAGTCATGTCTTTCTCCAATAGGGAGCATAAGGGTTTCGGAATTTTTGAAAAGTCTTTAATGAAGCGTCTGTAGAAACCCGCATGTCCCAAAAAACTCTGTATTCCTTTCACCGATGATGGAGGAGGTAGTTTCTCAATCGTCTCAATCTTTGCTTTGTCCACCTCTAACCCTGCTGCCGAATCTTTATGCCCCAAAATAATCCCTTCTTTCACCATAAAGTGATATTTTTCCCAGTTAAGGACCAGATTAGTCTCCACGCATCGCTTCAACACTAAAATTAGATTTTTCAAACATAAATCAAAGTTATCACCAAACACGGAAAAGTCATCCATAAATACCTTCAAATTTTGTTTGACCATATCGGAGAAGATCGCCATCATGCACCGTTGAAAGGTTGTTGGTGCATTACATAACCCAAAAGACATACGCCGGAATATAAACGTACCGTAGGGGAATGTGAATGTAGTTGTCTCTTGATCCTCTGGTGCTATGGCAATTTGATTATACCCAAAATATCCATCCAAGAGACAGTAGAACTGATGTCCCGTTAGCCTATCCAACATTTGATCAATGAATGGCAAGGGGAAGTGATCCTTGTGAGTGGCTTTATTCAGCTTGCGGTAGTCCATACACACTCTCCATCCTGTAACTATTCTAGTAGGGATGAGCTCATTAGCTTCATTCTTCACCACTGTCATACCCCCTTTCTTTGATACGCACTGCATGTGACTCACCCATGAACCGTCCCGAGATTGGGTAAATAATCTGAAGATCCAACCATTTTATGATCTCCTTTTCACCACATCCTTCATAATGGGATTTAGCCTTCTTTGCATCTCAATGGTTGGTTTTGCCCCCTCTTCCATTAAAATCTTATGCATACAATATGATGGACTAATTCCCCTAATATCTGTTATAGTCCACCCAATTGCTGTTTTGAACTCCCGTAGGACCCATAGCAGTTTCTCCTTTTGCGTGTCAGTTAACTCCGTCGAAACAATAACTGGTAGGGTAGTATCTTTTCCCAAGTAGGCATACTGCAGATGGGATGGTAGCGATTTTAGTTCCAACACCGGTGGCTCTTCTATCGAGGGTTTGAACTTTTTACCTTTCATTTCGGGCCTATCATGGGTGTCAAATGATTGATTGCTTTTCCGGAAGACAGATGATGTATCTAACCATTTGGCATACTCAGTGTCCTCTTCAATGCTGCAGACGTTTGTCCCGAGCAAAATAGATTCAAGCGGGTCCTCCGAATAATTTCCACTGAACTTGTGATTAACCAATTCCTCCATGATATCCAACCGCATACACTCACCTTTTTCTTTCGGATAAGACATTGACTTGAATACATTAAAGGTGATCTGTTGATCTTCAACTCACATTGTCAATTCGCCTTTTTGCACATCAATCAAAGTTCTTCCCGTTACTAAGAATGGTCACCCGAGAATAATTGGGATTTTGCTATCTACTTCACAGTCCAAGATAAAGAAATCCGCGAGGAAGATGAATTTATCCACTTTAACTAAAACATCCTCAACAATACCTCGTGGATATGTAACCGATCAATCCGCCAACTGCAAACTGATATTTGTCGGTTGTGGAGCCTGAAGTCCAAACTGGCTGTAGACGGACAATTGCATCAAATTTATACTGGCCCCCAAATCACACAATGCTCGTCCCAAAAATTGATTTCCAATTTCACATGGTATATTAAAGCTACCTGGATCCTTAAGCTTCGGTGGTAACTTATTCTGAATGATCGCGCTGCATTCTTCAGTCAATGCTACTGTCTTAAACTCACCCAATTTCCTCTTTCTTGATAAAACCTCCTTTATAAACTTAGTGTAACTCGGCATTTGTTCCAAGGCTTCGGCAAAGGGGATGTTGATATGTAGTTTTTTGAAAATATCCAAGAATCGTGAAAACTGCTTATCCAACTTGGATTTCTGAAACCTCTGCGGATACGGTATGGGAGGCATTGTGATGGTTGGTTTCGGTTCTTTCTGCTCTAAGGTCTCCTCTTGATGTTTTCCAGTGTCCTCAACTTCCTATATTTCACTTGTTGCATTGTCCCTCTTTTCTCTATCCTTGACTATCCCTTGCAAATCCTTTCCACTTCGTAGAGTTGCAGCCTTACAATGCTCATCCCTGCCCAAATTTTTCTCTGTGTCACACGGAAGTGTTCCAAGTGGTCGATTATTCAATGCATGTGCTATCTGTCCCACTTGATTTTCCAGATTCTTTATTGACGCACCTTGGCTTTTCATATTCAGTTCTAGTTAATTCAATACTTTGTCTTGTTCCTCATTTTTTTTTCAGAAGCTCTAATAAATTTATCCAAGGCTTCTTCCCAACTTGATTTCCTCTCTGGTTGTTGTTGAGTCTGATTTTAAAATCCAGATGTTTTTTGTTGTCTAGGAGCTTGAGCTTAAGCTTGATTGTTACTCCACGAAAATCCCGGATGATTTCTCCAACCCGGATTATATGCGTTTTGATTCGGATAAGGTTGAGTAGATCGATTAAAACTCCCTACAAACTGTGCTGATTTAGAATTTATGGCACAATGATCCGTAGCATGACCCCCAGCACATAATTCGTAAACCATTGCTATCTACTGTGTGGATGGTGGACGCCATGTTTCCATTTGCTTAGCTATGGCGGCCACTTGTCTTTCTTAATCTTTGTCATCGCATCTCACGCCAAACTTTCCTGTGTTTTTGAGGGTTAGACCTAGTCATGGGCCACTGATAGTTGTTGGTGGCCATTGTCTCTAACAGCTGCTATGCCTCATCAAAACTCTTAGACATGATCGCTCCCCCTACTACTGCATAAATATTGGCCCTCATGGACACGTGCAAACCATCACAAAATATCCCTAACTGCATCCACTGCGGAATTCCGTGATGTGGGCACTTACGGAGCATATCCTTAAATTTTCCCACGCCTCATATAACGATTCTGAATCAAACTGCGCGAAGGTGTGAATATCGTTCCGTAGTTTTGCCGACTTCACGGGTGGGAAAAACTTAGCTAGAAATTTTTGAGCTAAGTCGTCCCAAGTGGTGATTGAGCCAGGAGGCAAAGAATGTAGCCAACTTCGCGCTTTATCTTTCAAGGTAAACGGGAACATTCTCAACCTTGTAGCATCTTCCGATACATTGTTGAATTTGAAGGTGTCGCAAACTTCCAAGAAACTTAAGATATGCTCATTCGGACCATCTATCGAACTACCCCCAAACTGACATTTATTCTGTAGCATCTAAATTGTTCCCGGTTTAATCTCGAAACTATTTGCATTGATCGACGTCCTCCTAATACTTGACTGTATATCCGTGACATTCGGCATGGCATAGTCCCTAAGCGATTTCTGGTCGTTCCCTGCCATGTTCACGGGAATTTCTTGTTCTACCAGTTCTTCTTCCACAGGTGACACTGCACTAGTCGACTGCAATTTCCGAAACTTCCTTTCAATATCGTCTGTATAAGGAAAAAGTTCCTTTTCCGCCCTTGATCTAGTGTGCATACACTCGCAAAGAATTCCTGCAAATACAAGCAAAAAAATAAGTAACGTTTAAATTAAGACCAAATTGATTATAACTAATATGAAATTAATACTAATAATGAAGTCCTCGGCAACGGCGCCAAAAACTTGTTGGTTGATTTCATAATCAAAGCAAACGTGCAAGTATACACGGTCAACAAGTAATAGAGTGATAAGATAGAGTGTCGATCTCACAGAGAATTCTAATTAATAAATTCTGTGACGCCCCCAAAATAGGTCCATTCCATCCAACCCATTCTGAGTCACCAAATACATGGTACAGAAATAACTACAACTTTATTAATACATTTGTCGTGCAAAATACGACAACATATATACTGTGAGTTTAAATACAATTATTGTCTTCTAGACAATATACATACCCAAATAAATCCTGATCATAATTATTTATATATTATTTTACAAAAATGGTGAGGACTACTAAACAACTCTCTCTATAACCATCATTCCATACCCTGACTCGTACTCGCTACATTATCGCCTCCTGAGAAGAAAAATGGAACAAAAAAGAAAGGGTGAGCTCAACTAGCCCAAGAAAGAATATTATGACTAAGATAATATACAACAAATTATCGTTAGTCTTCAACAGGAAAAAATCTAATAGAATACAATAGACAACCGGTTTTAAATCAATCTTCGCAATGAAATAATAATTCATTAGAAGAGTTAAGTAGAGAATGCAAACTACTATCTTCTATATATGAATTTAAAAGTTCATCGTCGATATTTTATCCTCAGAACATCAATCAATATATATCTCGAATCAAATATTCATCTTTGCACTACAGCCAAAGATATTCATCATTAGTCATGTTCATCTAAACACTGCTCATCTTTGCACTTCTGGCCAAAGATATTAATCGATCGGTCATGTTCATCTCTCAACACTGCTCATCTTTGCACTACTACGCCAAAGATATTCATCAAGAAATCATTCATCTTTGCACTACAGGCCAAAGATATTCAAAGAATATCATCATTTAGGACTAAAGATGATGAAAAATATTTTAAAGGAAACGAATCCAAAGAAAACAAAAGAACAATATTAAGGATTCGTATTTTAAACAATCCAAGTTCAAAAATACTTCATAAGTAATCGTGAGTGGAGTAAAATTCAAGAATGATCAAAACATGGATACAATCAAAGCTAGTATCCATAGTAGATATTTTGGACAAAAAGAAGAAATTTCATTTTTCTATGAATAAAGTAAGTGATTCGTGAATAGTGTAGTATACGTGAATAAGTAATCTCACACCAAAAAATATAGAAATTTTACAAAAAACATCTTCACGCTCTTACGTGAATAGTACTTTAAATGAATAGAACTCGTGAATAGTAATTCATGAATAATAACTCGTGAATAGTAACTCATGAATAGTAACCCTGACATGAAAAAGTTCCAAATTTGATAAAAATTTCCAACCAATATTTCAGCATAATGATATTGAAGAAATAATATCATTCTCGAATAAAATAACATCTTTTACCTCGAAAGACAAAAGATTTCTAGTTGAAACACCGATATAGGCTATGACTTGAACTTGCACCGTATAGCAATACTCAAAGTATACTCAAAATACTCACAAGAATACGCCGATAATATAAAGAGAGAAAACTTCAGTTTAAAAGTGTGATTTTCAATTAACCTAAGCACCCTATTTATAGGAAAATGCTTAGAACACCAAAGTAGAAAAATTTAATATAATAATATTATATATTACAAATTCTCTACGCACATTTTGACAACTAATTTCACTTATCTTGCACATGCTAGGGCTTCCCACAAAACAAAAAAAACGCGTTTTCCTATTTTAAATATTTTAAACTTCCAAAATCAATTATTTCTTGAGCTTCAAATTTCAATAATTCATAATAATTAGCTCTTTTATCGTAAAAATTCAATCTCGCGTTTTTATAGGAAATTCAATTCTCTACAACTTTACGTAAGAAAGTTTTTCCAAATTCCAAATGAAATTGACCAAATCTACAAACCAAGCGATTTTACAAGCTATAATAAAGTTTCAACCAAGAAATGGGTCTACCGACACACAAAAATCTGCTTTTAATATTTATTGCAACAAAAATACTCTTTTCCTAGTATACTCATATATCCCACATTCATTGTAAAAATATCACCATTATTATATTATTAAAATATAATAATATATTTAAATGAATTATTTTATCGTAAAAAGATAAAATTTTAATTTTCAACAATTGTCACTTTAAAAATTTTCTCCATCTATATCCACATAAAATCAATATTTTTCTCATCATATAAATCAATAATTAATTATTCACAAATAATATTACAGAATCACAAGATCGCAACAGTAAGTAATATCTGAGAAAGAGGGGCTTTCCAATAAGGATCTCTCTCTCTTCTTGGCGCGTAATTAGGTGACCAAACCTCTCCTTAGATGTAACTTTCTAGACATTGCTAATAATGTTATCCAATAATATTATTCAGATAATATGAATTATTGCTCTGATAATGGAAAAAAATCGCAGTAATGACAATTTATTGAAACAACAGTAATATAAAATATCAATGCAATTATTGAATCAATAAAATAAAATACTGAATAGTAATTACTGTAATAATTATTGAGTAGTGCCTTCTTACGTAGGAATCAATAATTGGTGCAATACCGCAGTGCTTCTTGCTCAACAACACGTATTAGTGTGTTTTAACCACCGGTATTCCAACAAAGATAATTCAGAATAACTATGTCATTATTTATAAACAACTTATATTTGTCGCTTTATTCATCCAATCGCTTTTCCGTTATGGAGCCCACAAAAGACCCGCACCGTCCGCATTTAATATTCTCCGACAATGATTTAATATTCCACGACCAAACGAATATTCTCCTAAATAATAATGAATATTTTATAACCACTTGCTTATTCAAATATTTATGTATTTTACCCATAACTATCCACATTAATCAAATCAACCCTTACGATTTCAAAATAATAAATAGAGGAAAATAAAATAAAATCGAAGGTTTGAGCTTTCCTCATCTCACCGATTATCGCTTTTGAAATAACAACTTCGCACCTCCTTCTTCAAATTCATCACTCGGTAGCTAGCTTGAATAACTTTAACTTTATCGATTAAAGTCGATTATACTCAGATATCATCACGTGGGTACCGGAGTTTTCATCTCCATCTCTATTATTTGTAAATTATATGAAATGAGTCTTTGACAATATCATACTCAGATTTGTATACGATCTTCTACTCAACACGCCACCTACCACGCTCGCTTTTTCAAAGATGGCATGGTCGTAACATGTCTTTGAAATGAATCTCCTCTTGAGTTCTTTGAAGCTCTTCCCACATTCCTTGCTCCATTCGAATTTTGTATCTCTACGAGTCACCATGCGTTAATGGAATAAATGATTCGAGAATATCCTTCAACTAATCTCCGATAATAACCAACTAAACCTAGAAAGCTACGATTTCGATTCACCGACTTAGGTTGTTCTCAATCGTGACTCATATCCCAACCTTGATAAGACGTTACAATGACACCTATCGCTTTACTATCGCATTTAATATGGTGTCCCCTACGAGAGTCCGCTTTGCATTCCACAAAGGAAGTCACCAGATAAAGGCTCAGGTACCAAATTCTATAGTTGAATTTTTAACTCCTTAAGTTCAATAGGAGCCATTCGATATGAGATTTTAGAAATGAGTTTTGTACCGGGTTCAAAGTCGATACAAAATTTAATATCAGGGTTTGGGAGTAAGCCAAGAAATTCTTCAGGAAATACGTTAGGAAAAATCAATAACAACAGGAATATTATTCAAATCTGACGTGTCTTTATTCAAATCCATAACATGGACTAAGAAAACTTAACATCCGTAATAAACGAATGACTTCATGGCTTGATATGAAAATGTTTGACTACAATGGTTTGATTGCTTGAATTCGAATAACAGGTTTCTTAGGAATATGAAAACTAACAACCTTACGAAAGTAATCAATTTCGGCATGATGAGTAGGTAACCTTAAAATCACATCAAAAGAAAATATCTCTATAGAAATAAGGTTAACAGGTAATGTGATAGTGCCAACCTGAATCAAGCAAGATTTCTAAACAACGGATGTAATGAAAGTTTCTCCTAACAAAGTCTCCATAAATAGGTCAAAGTCTAATTTCTCCGTAGTCAAGTTCAAACGTTGAGCGCAAGCAAGAGAGATAAAAGAATGGGTAGAACCGGTATCTAGTAAGGTATAAACTTCGCAAGAATTTATAATTAACTAACCCGTGCTAACTTCGTTCGGGTTTCTCACATTTTGACCGGTCACGACAAACGCTCTTTCAGGAACCGTTAACTTTGACTTTTCCGGGATAGCCTTTTGAGTCACCATTCCCGCTGGACTGGGTTTCGATACCGTAAAATCTCGAGCGATATGTCCTTCTTTTCCACAATTATAGCATTCCTTAAACTGTTGTGGGCAGTTTGGGCTGATATGTCCTCTTTCCTCAAGATTTGTAACATACGACCGGTGGTCTTTCTCCTTCCTTGGAACCAGTTCCTACTGGCGCTGACGTCTTCACATGGTCGTTGTTGAATCTCCTCTTTTTAAAATCTCCTCCCGACTCACTTCTTCTATTTTCATGGCCACGATTACCACTAGAGTGGTTACCGTCTTTGTCCGTATTCTTCTTTCTCTGCTGGTTATCGTTATTCTGATGACTGCTATCTTCGGTATGATCCTCGGTTATGGTCCCTCGGTTGAACGTATTTCGTTATCTCGCTTCTAACAACGGAGCCCCATTGACAACATCTCTAATAGAGAGAAAATTTATAAGAAATGAGATACTGACGTATGCCGGGTTTCAAACCTCTCAAAAACATTCGCGTCATACTTTCCTCATTCTCCACCAAATGAGATGCAAACCTGGATAACTCCGCGAACTTCGCCTCGTACTGGGACACCGTCATGTTATTCTGCTCCAGTCTAATAAAATCCACTTCCTTCATATGACGAATACTTTCGTGGAAGTACTTGTCATTGAATGTTCTGAAACGCTCTCCCACGATACATCGAAGGTAAATGGATGGATGGGTACGCTTCACGATTCCCACCAAGAATCGCCTCGTTACTGAACATAAAAGTAGCGAATGGAACTTTCGTAGATCTCCGTATAATTCAAGACATCGAATATCTTAGTAATTTGTTTGACCCACGCCTCGCCTTTAATCGGATCCGGCTTCCCCAATTACTGTGGTCCCAACTTTGAACTGCTTGGCATTTGTGACCACCCGTAAATTGCTATCATTTCCTCCTCATTTTTGAACACGAGTCTCCTCGTATGATTTTGCATGAACCGCAAAAAGCTTCTAAACATCCCTCGTTCACCATCTCGCCGGTTGGTGTTGTTCACATGAGGTACATTGCCACTGTTGCATCGCGTTCTCCTCGTTGGTAAAGATGAGCATCTCCACTGGTCTCATTTACTCCATCATTAATATTCTCAATCGACATTCTCAAATCATCGCGAAAAACAAGGATTAATTAAGGAAATTAATATATCACATAATATCCCTATATACTAACCAACTAACAAATAAGCTTAGGTAGGACACACTAGTGAAGGATTTACTCGTCTCTCCCCTCCTAGTTCTATTCCCCGATCTCCGCCAGAGATCATATCCCTAAGCTCTGATACCAACTGTGACGCCCCCAAAATAGGTCAATTCCATCCAACCCATTCTGAGTCGCCAAATACATGGTACTGAAATAACTACAACTTTATTAATACATTTGTCGTGCAAAATACGACAACATATATACTGTGAGTTTAAATACAATTATTGTCTTCTAGACAATATACATACCCAAATAAATCCTCATCACAATTATTTATACATTATTTTACAAAAATAGTGAGGACTACTAAACAACTCTCTCTATAACCATCATTCCATACCCCGACTCGTACTCGCTACATTCTCGCCTCCTGAGAAGAAAAATGGAACAAAAAGGAAAAGGGTGAGCTCAACTAGCCCAGTAAAGAATATTATGACTAAGATAATATACAACAAATTATCGTTAGTCTTCAACAGGGAAAAATCTAATAGAATACAATAGACAACCAGTTTTAAATAGATCTTCGCAGCGGAAATAATAATTCATTAGAAGAGTTAAGTAGAGAATGCAAACTACTATCTTCTATATATGAATTTAAAAGTTCATAACATCAATCAATATATATCTGGAATCAAATATTCATCTTTGCACTACAGGCCAAAGATATTCATCAGTTGGTCATGTTCATCTAAACACCTGTTCATCTTTTGCACTACGCCCAAAGATATTAATCAATCCATTATGTTCATCTCAACACTGCTCATCTTTTTTGCACTACGGGCCAAAGATATTCATCAAGAAATCATTCATCTTTGCACTACAGGCCAAAGATATTCAGTAATATCATCATTTAGGACTGAGGATGATGAAAAATATTTTAAGGGAAACGAATCCAATGAAACAAAAGAACAAATATTAAGGATTCGTATTTTAAACAATCCGAGTTCAAAAATACTTCATAAGTAATCAGAGTGGAGTAAAATTCAAGAATGATCAAAACATGGATACAATCAAAGCTAGTATCCATAGTAGATATTTTGACAAAAAAGAAGAAATTTCATTTTTCGATGAATAAGTGTCGATTCGTGAATAAAGGTCGTATACGTGAATAAGAATCAAACACCAAAAGATAGAAATTTCACAAAAAACATCTTCACGCTTCGTGAATAGTACTCGTGAATAGAAACTCGTGAATAGTAACTCGTGAATAGTAACTCATGAATAGTAACCCTGACATGAAAAAGTTCCAAATTTGATAAACATTTCCAACCAATATTTCAGCATAATGATATTGAAGAAATAATATCATTCTCGAATAAAATAACATCTCTTACCTCGAAAGATAGTACTTCTAGTTGAAACACCTGATATAGGCTATGACTTGAACTTGCACCATATAGCAATACTCAAAGTATACTCAAAATACTCACAAGAATACGCTCGATAATATAGAGAGAAAAACTTCAGCTTCGGTGTGATTTTCAATTCTAACTTAAACACCCTATTTATAGGAAAATGCTTAGAACACCAAAGTAGAAAATTTAATATAATAATATTATAAATATTACAAATTCTCTACGCACATTTTGACAACTGATTTCAGTTTATCTTGCACATGCTAGGGCTACCCACAAAACAAAAAAATGTTTTTCCTATTTTAAATATTTTAAACTTCCAAAAATCAATTATTTCGGAGCTTCGGAACTTCAATAATTCATAATAATTAGTTCTTTTGTCAGAAAATTTGAATCTCGCTTTTTTTATAGGAAATTCAATTCTCTACAACTTTGCAGAAGAAAGTTTTTCCAAATTCCAAACAGAAATTAACCAAAATCTATAAACGGGCGATTTTACAAGCTATAATCAAATTTCAGTCAAGAAATGGGTCTACCGACACACAAAATCTGTTTTTAATATTTATTGCAACAAAAATACTCTTTTTCCTCGTATACTCATATATCCCACATTTATTGTAAAAATATCATCATTATTATATTATTAAAATAATATAATATATTTAAATGAATTATTTTATCAGAAAAAGATAAAATTTCAATTTTCAACAATTGTCACTTTAAAAATTTTCTCCATCTATATCCACATAAAATTAATATTTTCCTCATCATATAAATTAATAATTAATTATTCACAAATAATATTACAGAATCACAATCTCGGCAACCAGTGTAGCTACTACCAGAAAGAGGGGGCTTTCCAATAAGGATCTCTCCTTACTGGTGGCCAAGCAATTAGGTGATCAAACCTCTCCTTGAGATGTAACTTTCTAGACATTGCCAATAATGTTATCCAATAATATTATTCAGATAATATGAATTATTGTCTCGATAATGGAAAATACCGTGTAATGACAATTTATTGAAACAACGAATAATATAAAATATCAATGCAACAATTATTGAATCAATAAAATAAAATATCTTTGATAAGAATTATCGTAATAATTATTGAGTAGTGCCTTCTTTACGTAAGAATCAATAATTGGTGCAATACCGCGTGCCTTCTTGTTCAACAACGCGTATTAATAGTGTTTTTTAACCAATTTATTCCAACAAAGATTAATTGGTGAATAACTACGCCGTTATTTATAAACAACTTATATTTGTCGCTTTCTTCATCCAATCGCTTTCGCATGGGGCCCAAAAAGACCAAGTCTGTCGTATTTAATATTCCCACGACAAGCATTTAATATTCCACGACCAAACGAATATTCCCGATAATAATGAATATTTTATAACCACTTGCTTATTCAAATATTTATGTATTTTACCCATAACTATCCACATTAATCAAATCAACCCTTACTATTTCAAAATAATAAATAGAGGAAAATAAATTTCATTTATTAATAATTTGGGGTCTTACAACCTCCCTCCTTATGAAATTTCGCCCTCGAAATTGACGTCACGACTGTGTTTTCAAAAGATGAGAATACCTCGCTTTCATTTCCGTTTCCAACTCCCAAGTCATTTCCTCAATAGCATGGTTTCTCCACAAAACTTTAACTTGTGGTATAACCTCGGTACATAGGACATGTTTTTTCTTATCCAAGATCTTGACAGTTACCTCCTCGTACGTTAAGTCTTCTGCTATCTCGTCCGGTTCTAACTCAATGATGTGGTTCGGGTCGTCCACATATTTACGTAACATCGATACGTGAAAAACATTATGAACACGTCAATACTTCTTGGCGGTAAAATGAGTCTATAGGCCACAGTTCCTATTCGATCGAGAATTTCAAATGGATTAATAAATCGAAGGTTTGAGCTTTCCTCACCTCACCGATTCTCGCTTTTGAAATAACAACTTCCTGCACCTCCTTTTCAAATTCATCATCTCCCGTGTGTAGCTTGAATACGACTTTAACTTTATCGATTAAAGTTGATTATACTCAGATATCATCAATGTGGGTACCTAGAGTTTTCATCTCCATCTCTATTATTTTTAAATTATACTGAAATGAGTCTTTGACAATATCGTACTCAGTACTTGTATACGATCTTCTACTCAACACGCCGCCATACTACGTTCGCTTTTCCATGATGGCATGGTCGTAACATGTCTTTGAAATGAGTCTCCTCTTGAGTTCTTCAAGCTCTTCCCACATTCCTTGCTCCATTCGAATTTTGTATCTCTACGAGTCACCAAAGTTAATGGAATAGCGATTCGAGAATATCCTTCAACGAATCTCCGATAATAACCAACTAAGCTTCTGAAAGCTACGTATTTCGATTACCGACTTAGGTTGTTCTCAACTGTGACTCATATCCCAACCTTGGATAAGACGTTACAATGACACCTATCGCTTTTACTATCGCATCGAATATGGTGTCCCCTACACGAGAGTCCGCTTTTGCATTCCACAAAGGAAGTCACCGGATAAAGGCTCGGTACCAAATTCTATAGTTGAATTTTTAACTCTCGAAGTTCAATAGAGCCATTCGATATGAGATTTTAGAAATGAGTTTTGTACCGGGTTCAAAGTCAATACAAAATTTAATATCAGGGTTTGGGAGTAAGCCAAGAAATTCTTCAGGAAATACGTCAGGAAAAATCAATAACAACAGGAATATTATTCAAATCTGACGTGTCTTTATTCAAATCCATAACATGGACTAAGAAAACTTGACATCCGTAATAAACGAATGACTTCATGGCTTGATATGAAATGTTTGACTACAATGGTTTGCTTGCTTGAATTCGAATAACAGGTTTCTTAGGAATATGAAAACTAACAACCTTACGAAAGTAATCAATTTCGGCATGATGAGTAGTTAACCTTAAAATCACATCAAAAGAAAATATCTCTATAGAAATAAGGTTAACAGGTAATGTGATAGTGCCAACCTAAATCAAGCAAGATTTCTAAACAACGGATGTAATGAAAGTTTCTCCTAACGAAGTTTCCATAAATAGGTCAAAGTCTAATTTCTCCGTAGTCAAGTTCAAACGTTGAGCGCAAGCAAGAGAGATAAAAGAATGGGTAGAACCGGTATATAGTAAGGTATAAACTTCGCAAGAATTTATAATTAATTAACCCGTGCTAACTTCGTTCGGGTTCCTCGCATTTTGACCGGTCACGACAAACGCTCTTCTAGGAACCGTTGACTTTGACTTTTCCGGGACAGCCTTTTGAGTCACCATTCCCGCTGGACTGGGTTTCCATACCGTACAATCTCGAGCGATATGTCCTTCTTTTCCACAATTATAGCATTCCTTAAACTGTTGTGGGCAGTTTGGGCTGATATGTCCCTCTTTCCCGCATTTATAACATACGACCGGTGGTCTTTCTCCTTCCTTGGAACCAGTTGCTACTGGCGCTGACGTCTTCACATGGTCTTTGTTGAATCTCCTCTTTTTAAAATCTACTCCCGACTCACTTCTTCTATTTTCATGGCCACGATTACCACTAGAGTGGTTACCGTCTTTGTCCGTATTCTTCTTTCTCTGCTGGTTATCGTTATTCTGATGACTGCTATCTTCGGTATGATCCTGGTTATGGTCCCTCGGTTGAACGTATTTCGTTATCTCGCTTAACAATCGAGCCCCGCTGACAACATCTGAATAGAGAAAAATTTATAAGAAATGAGATACTGACGTGTGCCGGGTTTCAAACCTCTCAAAAACATCCGCGTCATACTTTCCTCATTCTCCACCAAATGAGATGCAAACCTGGATAACTCCGCGAACTTCGCCTCGTACTGGGACACCGTCATGTTATTCTGCTCCAGTCTAATAAACTCCACTTCCTTCATATGACGAATACTTTCAGGGAAGTACTTGTCATTGAACAGTTTCTGAAACGTCTCCCATGACATCGCCGAAAAGTGCAAATGGATGGAGTACGCTTCGATTCCCACCAATGACTGCCTCGTTACGAAACATAAAAGTAGCGAATGGAACTTTCTGTTCCTCCGTGCAATTCAAGACATCGAATATCTTAGTAATTTGTTTGACCCACGTCTCCGCCTTAATCGGATCCGGCTTTCCCTAGAATTCTGGTGGTCCCAACTCTTTGAACTGCTTGGCTGTGACCACCCGTAAATTGCTATCATTTCCTCCTGTATTTTGAACACGAGTCTCCATCGTATGATTTTGCATGAACTGCAAAAAGCTTCTAAACATCCCCTCGTTCACCATCTGCTCAGTGGTGTTGTTCACATGAGGTACATTGCCGCACTGTTGCAGACGCTTCTCCACGTTGATAAGACAGCATCTCCACGGGCCTCATTTACTCCAATCATTAATATTCTCAATCGACATTCTCAAATCATCATCATAAAACAAGGATTAATTAAGGAAATTAATATATCACATAATATCCCTATATACTAACTAAACTAACAAATAAGCTTAGGTAGGACACACTAGTGAAGGATTTACTCGTCTCTCCCTCCTAGTTCTATTCCCCGATCTCCGCCAGAGATCATATCCTAAGCTCGATACCAAATCGCGACGCCCCAAAATAGGTCAATTCCATCCAACCCATTCTCGAGTCGCCAAATACATGGTAATCAAATAACTACAACTTTATTAATACATTTGTCGTGCAAAATACGACAACATATATACTGTGAGTTTAAATACAATTATTGTCTTCTGATAATATACATACCCAAATAAATCCTCATCACAATTATTTATACATTATTTTACAAAATAGTGAGGACTACTAAACAACTCTCTCTATAACCATCATTCCATACCCCGACTCGCACTCGCTTACATTCTCGCCTCCTAAGAAGAAAAATGGAACAAAAAGGAAAAGGGTGAGCTCAACTAGCCCAAAGAAAGAATATTATGACTAAGGTAATATACAACAAATTATCGTTAGTCTTCAACAGGAAAAAATCTAATAGAATACAATAGACAACCAGTTTTAAATCAATCTTCGCAGCGGAAATAATAATTCATTAGAAGAGTTAAGTAGAGAATGCAAACTACTATCTTCTATATATGAATTTAAAAATTCATCGTCGATATTTTATCCTGTAACATCAATCAATATATATCCGAATCAAATATTCATCTTTGCACTACAGTGCCAAAGATATTCATCACCGGTCATGTTCATCTAAACACTGCTCATCTTTGCACTACGGCCAAAGATATTAATCAATTCCATTCATGTTCATCTCAACACTGCTCATCTTTTTTTTTACTACGGGCCAAAGATATTCATCAAGAAATCATTCATCTTTGCACTACAGGCCAAAAGATATTCAAGAATATCATCATTTAGGACCGAGGATGATGAAAAATATTTTAAGGAAATGAATCCAATGAAACAAAAGAACAAATATTAAGGATTCAGTATTTTAAACAATCCAAGTTCAAAAATACTTCTTATAAGTAATCGTGAGTGGAGTAAAATTCAAGAATGATCAAAACATGGATACAATCAAAGCTAGTATCCATAGTAGATATTTTGGACAAAAGAAGAAATTTCATTTTTCTAGGTGAATAAGTGTCAGATTAAGTGAATAAAGGTCGTATATCGTGAATAATAAATCCGACACCAAAAGATAGAAATTTTACAAAAAACATCTTCACGCTTAAGTGAATAGTACTCGTGAATAGAAACTCGTGAATAGTAACTCGTGAATAAGAACCCCGACATGAAAAAGTTCCAAATTTGATAAACATTTCCAACCAATATTTCAAAGATAATGATATTGAAGAAATAATATCATTCTCGAATAAAATAACATCCCTTACCTCGAAAAGATAAGACTTCTAGTTGAAACACCGATATAGGCTATGACTTGAACTTGCACCATATAGCAATACTCAAAGTATACTCAAAATACTCACAAGAATACGCTCAATAATATAGAGAGAAAAACTTGGGTTTACGGTGTGATTTTCAATTCTAACCTAAGACCCTATTTATAGAAAAATGCTTAGAACACCAAAGTAGAAAATTTAATATAATAATATTATATATATTACAAATTCTCTACGCATTATTTTGACAACCGATTTCAACTTATCTTGCACATGCTAGGCTGCCCACAAAACAAAAAAAAAAACATTTTTCCTATTTTAAATATTTTAAACTTCCAAAAATCAATTATTTCGGAGCTTCAATAATTCATAATAATTAGTTCTTTTATCAGAAAATTCGAATCTCGCTTATTTTTATAGGAAAATCAATTCTCTACAACTTTACAGAAGAAAGTTTTTCCAAATTCCAAACAGAAATTGACTAAAATCTATAAACGGGCGATTTTACAAGCTATAATCAAATTTCAGTCAAGAAATGGGTCTACTGACACACAAAATCTGTTTTTAATATTTATTGCAACAAAAATACTCTTTTTCCTAGTATACTCATATATCCCACATTCATTGTAAAAATATCACCATTATTATATTATTAAAATATAATAATATATTTAAATGAATTATTTTATCAGAAAAAGATAAAATTTTAATTTTCAACAATTGTCACTTTAAAAATTTTCTCCATCTATATCCACATAAAATCAATACTTTTCTCATCATATAAATCAATAATTAATTATTCACAAATAATATTACAGAATCACAGTACTGGCAACTAGGCCGTTACCAGGAAAGAGGGGGCTTTCCAATAAGGATCTCTCCTTACTGGCGCGCAATTAGGTGATCAAACATCTCCTTAGACAGAACTTTCTAGACATTGCCAATAATGTTATCCAATAATATTATTCAGATAATATGAATTATTGTCTGATAATAGAAAATACCGTGTAATGACAATTTATTGAAACAACAAGAATATAAAATATCAATGCAAAGAATTATTGAATCAATAAATTAAAATATCGAACAATAATTATCAGTAACAATTATCGAAAAGTGCTTCTTCACGTAAGAAATCAATAATTGGTGCAATACCGTGGTGCAAATATCTTGCTTCAACAACGCCAGACATTAGTGTGTTTTAACCAACGGGTATTCCAACAATATTAATTGGTAATAACTACGCCAAGTATTTATAAACAACTTATATTTGTCGCTTTCTTCATCCAATCGCTTTCAGTTATGGGGCCCACAAAAGATCGCTAGGTCAATCATTTAATATTCCCCTTGACAAGATTTAATATTCCACGACCAAACGAATATTCCCCGACAATAATGAATATTTTATAACCACTTGCTTATTCAAATATTTATGATTTTTACCCATAACTATCCACATTAATCAAATCAACCCTTACTATTTCAAAATAATAAATAGAGGAAAATAAATTTCATTTATTAATAATTTGGGGTCTTACAACCTCCCTCCTTATGAAATTTCGTCCTCGAAATTGACGTGACGTACTGGTGTTTTCAAAAGATGAGAATACCTCGCTTTCATTTCCGCTTTCCAACTCCTGTGTCATTTCCTCAATAGCATGGTTTCTCCACAAAACTTTAACTTGTGGTATAACCTCTGATACATAGGACATGTTCTTTCCTATCCAAGATCTTGATAGTTACCTCCTCGTACGTTAAGTCTTCTGCTATCTCGTCCGGTTCTAACTCAATGACGTGGTTCGGTCGTCCCACATATTTACGTAACATCGATACGTGAAAAACATTATGAACACGCGTCGTACTTGGCGGTAAAATGAGTCTATAGGCCACGCCCTATTCGATCGAGAATTTCAAATGGATTAATAAATCGAAGGTTTGAGCTTTCCTCACCTCACCGATTCTCGCTTTTGAAATAACAACTTCTTGCACCTCCTTCTTCAAATTCATCATCTCCGTGTGTAGCTTGAACAACTTTAACTTTATCGATTAAAGTCGATTATACTCAGATATCATCACGTGGTACCTAGAGTTTTCATCTCCATCTCTATTATTTGTAAATTATACGAAATGAGTCTTTGACAATATCGTACTCAGTATTGTATACGATCTTCACTCTCAACACGTCGCCTACCACGTTCGCTTTTCGTGATGGCATGGTCGTAACATGTCTTTGAAATGAGTCTCCTCTTGAGTTCTTCAAGCACTTCCCACATTCCTTGCTCCATTCGAATTTTGTATCTCTACGAGTTAGTCATGCGTTAATGGAATAGCGATTCGAGAATATCCTTCAACGAATCTCCGATAATAACCAACTAAGCCTGAAAGCTACGATTTCGATTCATCGAATTTAGGTTGTTCTCAACGTGACTCATATCCCAACCTTGGATAAGACGTTACAATGACACCTATCGGTTTACTAAGCATCGAATATGGTGTCCCCTACGGAGAATCGGCTTCGGACATTCCACAAAAAGGAAGTCACCAGATAAAGGCTCGGTACCAAATTCTATAGTTGAATTTTAAACTCCTTAAGTTCAATAGAGCCATTCGATATGAGATTTTAGAAATGAGTTTTGTCTTATGGGTTCAAAGTCGATACAAAATTTAATATCAGGGTTTGGGAGTAAGCCAAGAAATTCTTCAGGAAATACGTCAGGAAAAATCAATAACAACAGGAATATTATTCAAATCTGACGTGTCTTTATTCAAATCCATAACATGGACTAAGAAAACTTAACATCCGTAATAAACGAATGACTTCATGGGTTGATATGAAAATTTTTGACTACAATGGTTTGATTGCTTGAATTCGAATAACAGGTTTCTTAGGAATATGAAAACTAACAACCTTACGAAAGTAATCAATTTCGGCATGATGAGTAGTTAACCTTAAAATCACGTCAAAAGCAAATATCTCTATAGAAATAAGGTTAACAGGTAATGTAATAGTGCCAACCTGAATCAAGCAAGATTTCTAAACAACGGATGTAATGAAAGTTTCTCCTAACAAAGTCTCCATAAATAGGTCAAAGTCTAATTTCTCCGTAGTCAAGTTCAAACGTTGAGCGCAAGCAAGAGAGATAAAAGAATGGGTAGAACCGGTATCTAGTAAGGTATAAACTTCACAAGAATTTATAATTAATTAACCCGTGCTAACTTCGTTCGGGTTCCTCGCATTTTGATGAAGTCACGACAAAACGCCTTTCTAGGAACCGTTGACTTTGACTTTTTCCGGATGACCTTTTGAGTCACCATTCCTCACTGGATCTGGTTTCCATACCGCATAATCTCGAAGCGATATGTCCTTCTTTTCCACAATTATAGCATTCCTTAAACTGTTGTAAATTTGTTTGGTGATATGTCCTCTTTCCGCATTTGTAACATACGATCGGGTGGTCTTTCTCCTTCCTTGGAACCATTTCTTCTTCGGTCTGCCGACGCCTTCATATGGTCGTTGTTGAATCTCCTCTTTTTAAAATCTCCTCCCGACTCTCTTCTTCTATTTTCATGGCCACGATTACCACTAGAGTGGTTACCGCTTTTGTCCGTATTCTTCTTTCTCCACCGGTTATCGTTATTCGATGACTGCTATCTTGAGATGATCCTCGGTTATGGTCCTCGATTGAACGTACTCGTTATCTCGCCTCTAACAACCGAGCCTCATTGACAACATCTCGAATAGAGAGAAATTTATGAGAAATGATATTTGACGTATGTCGGGTTTCAAACCTCTCGAAAACATCCGCGTCATACGTTCCTCATTCTCCACCAAATGAGATGCAAACTGGATAACTCCGCGAACTTCGCCTCGTCTTGAGACACCGCCATGTTATTCTCGCTCGATCTAATAAACTCCACTTCCTCATATGATGAATACTTTCGTGGAAGTACTTGTCATTGAACTGCTTCTAAAACGTCTTCCATGATATCTTTGAGTCGTACCGGATGGAGTACGCTTCACGATTCCCACCAAGAATCATTTCGTTCTGAAAACATAAAAGTAGCGAATGGAACTTTCGTTCCTCCGCAATTCAAGACATCGAATATCTTAGTAATTTGTTTGACCCACGCCTCCGCCTTTAATCGGATCCGGCTTTCCCAGCACTCGTGGTCCCAACTCTTTGAATCGCTTGTCATGACCACCAGTAAATTGCTATCATTTCTCCTCAGATTTTGAACACGAGTCTCCTCGTATGATTTTGCATGAATCGCAAAAAGCTTCTAAACATCCCCTCGCTCACCATCTCGCCAAGGGTGTTGTTCACATGAGGTACATTGTCACTGTTGCAGACGCTCTCCTCGTTGTTAAGTCACAGCATCTCCACGGTCTCATTTACTCCACTATTAATATTCTCAATGACATTCTCAACATCATCATAAAACAAGGGTTAATTAAGGAAATCAATATATCACATAATATTCCTATATACTAACCAACTAACAAATAAGCTTAGGTAGGACACACTAGCGAAGGATTTACTCGCCTCTCCCTCCTAGTTATATTCCCCGATCTCCGCCAGAGATCATATCCCTAAGCTCGATACCAACCGTAGGCGCCCCAAATAGGTCCATTCCATCCAACCCATTCTCGAGTCGCCAAATACATGGTACGTAAATAACTACAACTTTATTAATACATTTGTCGTGCAAAATACGACAACATATATATATGTGAGTTTAAATACAATTATTGTCTTCTAGACAATATACATACCCAAATAAATCCTCATCATAATTATTTATACATTATTTTACAAAAATAGTGAGGACTACTAAACAACTCTCTCTATAACCATCATTCCATACCCCACTGCATTTCTCGCTACATTATCGCCTCCCGAGAAGAAAAATGAACAAAAAGAAAAGGGTGAGCTCAACTAGCCCAATAAAGAATATTATGACTAAGATAATATACAACAAATTATCGTTAGTCTCCAACAGGAAAAATCTAATAGAATACAATAGACAACCAGGTTTTAAATCAATCTTCGCAGCTGAAATAATAATTCATTAGAAGAGTTAAGTAGAGAATGCAAACTACTATCTTCTATATATGAATTTAAAAGTTCATCGTCGATATTTTATCCCTGTAATATCAATCAATATATATCTGGAATCAAATATTCATCTTTGCACTACAGTGCCAAAGATATTCATCACCGGGTCATGTTCATCTAAACACTGCTCATCTTTGCACTACGGGCCAAAGATATTAATCGATCGGTCATGTTCATCTCAACACTGCTCATCTTTGCACTACGGGCCAAAGATATTCATCAAGAAATCATTCATCTTTGCACTACAAAGCCAAAGATATTCAAGAATATAATTATTTAGGACTAAGGGTGATGAAAAATATTTTAAAGGAAACGAATCCAAAGAAACAAAAGAACAAATATTAAGGATTAGCTCTTTTAAAACAATCCAAGTTCAAAAATACTTCATAAGTAATCGAGTGGAGTAAAATTCAAGAATGATCAAAACATGGATACAATCAAAGCTAGTATCCATAGTAGATATTTTGGACAAAAAGAAGAAATTTTATTTTTCTATGAATAAGTATGTCGATTCGTGAATAAAGTCGTCGATATCGTGAATAAGAATCTCAGACACCAAAAGATAGAAATTTCACAAAAAACATTTTAACGCTTCATGAATAGTACTTTCGTGAATAAGTAATTAAGTGAATAGTAACTCATGAATAGTAACTCGTGAATAAGAACTCATGAATAAGAACCCCCGACATGAAAAAGTTCCAAATTTGATAAAATTTCCAACCAATATTTCAAAGATAATGATATTAAAGAAATAATATCATTCTCGAATAAAATAACATCCCTTACCTCGAAAGACAAGATTTAGTTAAAACACCGATATAAAGCTATGACTTGAACTTGCAATCGTATAGCAATACTCAAAGTATACTCAAAATACTCACAAGAATACGCCGATAATATAGAGAGAGAAAACTTCAGCTTTTGGTGTGATTTTCAATTCTAACCCAAGACCTATTTATAGAAAAATGCTTAGAACACCAAAGTAAAAAATTTAATATAATAATATTATATATATTACAAATTCTCTACGCACATTTTGACACCGATTTTAGCTTATCTTGCATATGCTGCTAGTAAATTACCCACAAAACAAAAAAAAACGCGTTTTCTATATTTTAAATATTTAAACTTCCAAAATCAATTATTTTGAGCTTCAATAATTCATAATAATTAGTTCTTTTATCGTAAAATTGAATCTCGCTTTTTTTATAGAAAATTCAATTCTCTACAACTTTGCGTAAGAAAAAGTTTTCCAAATTCCAAACAAAAATTGACCAAAATCTACAAACCAAGCGATTTTACAAGCTATAATCAAATTTCGGTCAAGAAATGGGTCTCTCGACACACAAAAAATCTGCTTTTTAATATTTATTGCAACAAAAATACTCTTTTTCTCAGATACTCATATATCTCACATTCATTGTAAAAATATCACCATTATTATATTATTAAAATATAATAATATATTTAAATGAATTATTTTATCAGAAAAAGATAAAATTTCAATTTTCAACAATTGTCACTTTAAAAAATTTCTCCATCTATATCCATATAAAATCAATATTTTCCTCATCATATAAATCAATAATTAATTATTCAAATATAATATTACAGAATCACAGTACTGGCAACCAGGCCGTTCCCAAGAAAGAGGGGGCTTTCCAATAAGAATCTCTCCTTACTGGCGCGCAATTAGGTGACCAAACCTCTCCTTAGACAGAACTTTTTAGACATTGCCAATAATGTTATCCAATAATATTATTCAGATAATATGAATTATTGCTCCAATCATGGAAAATACTGTGTAATGATAATTTATTGAAACAACAATAATATAAAATATCAATGCAGCAATTATTGAATCAATAAAATAAAATATCAATAAAGAATTACTATAACAATTATTGAGTAGTGCAGCCTTACGTAAGAATCAATAATTGGTGCAATACTGCAGTGTCTTCTTGTTCAACAACGCCAGTATTAGTGTGTTTTAATCAACGGGTATTCCAACAAGATAATTCAGAATAACTACGCCTGTTATTTATAAACAACTTATATTTGTCGCTTTCTTCATCCAATCGCTTTTCAGTTATGGGGCCCACAAAGATCGCACTCGTCAGCATTTAATATTCTCCGACAGTACGAATATTCCACGACCAAACGAATATTCCCCGACAATAATGAATATTTTATAACCACTTGCTTATTCGAAATATTTGCGTATTTTACCCATAACTATCCGCATTAATCAAATCAACCCTTACTATTTCAAAATAATAAATAGAGGAAAATAAATTTCATTTATTAATAATTTGGGGTCTTATAAATTTCAGCTACTAGCACTATATCAATTCAATTTTATTTAAACAACCAATAATTGTAATTTTTCGGATTAAGAAAAATTAAATTAAACAATTGGAAAAGATTAGTCTAAAAGAAAGCAAATAAACAAAACTAAGATTTGATTAAATTCAGATAAATAAGGACTAAGATCCCAATATCCCCAATTATGAACTATAAATCAATTATCCAATTATCCCAATTATTATGTCTACTGAATTGTTAATAGGAATTCTCAAATGCCAAAAGTCCTTTTTCAAATGATCAATTGCCTTCTATTTAATCCAGATTAATTTTGCTATATTCCTATGCAAAACAATTGAATTAAACTCTTTTCAATTCCAATTCCTTATTTGTTACATGCAGTGAACAGATATTTCCATTCAATTCACAAACCTAATTATTCACTTTGCAAATAACTAAGTCACATGTAATCGTGCCCAGTTCTAACCCTAGAATTCCTCTTTCAATCTCTTCTAGAGTAACAAGGTAATTATTGGCCAGATAATTAATCAATCAGCACAAGGCAAGATGAACAATTCACTTCAACACAAATAATTGGAATAAATCAAATAATTAATTTATAGTCATAAAATGTTCAATTGGAATCTTAATTAAAGAAATTAGTTCATGACAGAAATTAAAACCAACAATCATTGAAAAATCATCCTTAAAGAATTACACCAATTAAAAGAATGAAGAAGAAGAAAAACTCCAAGTGAAAATCTTCAAATTCTCCTCTTGACTCCTTGATCAGCCTCCAATTGTGTAGATTCGTCCCCTACTTCAATAAAAATAACCCTTATATACTTCTCAATTTGTACCACAATCCTTTTTCAAAGCAACTCTATCAACTTAACAAGTAAGACTCAATCAAGAACTCAAACGCTTGTCAACACGCGTGTATCCGGTCAACATAAATAAGGCTCCAGCACCCCGGCGCTATAGAATGAACAGGATAGAGCGCCCCGACGCTATACAGTGAAAATTACCAAAACGCCCTTCTTCAGCTTAAAACTCACCAATCACTCCTACAGCTCCCAAATCTGCAAAACGACATATAAACACAGTAAAAATACTTCTAAAGGACTCGAGAATGCACAATTTTAAGCCCAAGTATATCCGAATCATGGGTATACTACTCAATCATCAAGTTTCGATAATTGCACGTTTTGGGGCTCGAAATATTACAGTACAATACCTTCAACTTTTCTTTCATTTTTAGTTTAGTCTTGCAAGTATTATCAAACTTGCACCACCTCCCCTATTAGTAAATCATGTGAATCAATAGTAAATCATGTGAATCAATAGTTCTAGACATGTGAAAATACGAATTACAGTATAGTACATCCATCTATACCTCCATTTTTAACTTAGTCATGCAAGTATTATCAATCTTGCACCAACTCCCCTAATAGTAAATGAATGTGAATCATTAGTACACACATGTGAACAAATAGTTATAATCATGTGAATCAATAACAATTAATTGCTCATTTATCCGGTTAATTACCCGATTGGTCAATATAACCTCCAGACATCAATTATTATCGAAATAAATGTTGATTTTCACTAACACTAATAATTCTCACACAATAGAAACATTTTTATCAACAATTTCATTTTTGAATTTTCGAAGTTTGATTTTTTCTGAAAAAGTCAACTGTTGACTTTTTGACCAAAAAGTCAACCTCGGCAAATTTTATGTTTATAGTCTATTTTTACTAATTTCATCATTCCGGACTCAAATATCACGTCCACGTCTCCAAATTCAACTTTGAACTCAAATTTGATTTTTAATAACATTTATTCATTATTATTATAACTCGCAATATTAACAACCAGATCGTTCCCATGAAAGAGGGGCTTTCCGATAAGGATTTCTCCTTATTGGCGCGCAATTAGGTGACCAAACATCTTCTTGACAGAACTTCTAGACATTGTTAATTATGCAAATAATAATATGAATAACTTATCATCTCAATTATTAATTTAATAATATATAAAATATTGACAATAATTGAATCAAATAACGTGAGATATTATGGAGCAATTACTGTAGCAATAATTGAATAAAACTAAGTGTCTTCTCACGTAAGCATCAAAAATCAAAAATATTGTACAATAATGTGTGCTACTATGCAACCACGCGTATTACTGTACTTTTATCACCGATTATTTTATGAAAACTTTCTTACTTTGAAATTTTTTCAAATATCACCCTTAACTTTAACCTTTTATAAATCTAACTATTTACTAAAATAAAAAAATTGAATACTTTTATTTCATAAAATTCGGGATCTCACAAGAAAGCATACGAGTAGATGAACGTCAGTCAAATACAATAATTAGTAATTTAATTTTTACAAGTGATTGATTTATTTTGCCATGACTTTGTTTGTTAATGAATCATTTCATTCAATTTCAAGTACTGAAGAAAAAATGAATGATAATAATGATGTAACAAGTCCAGTTGATGATATCATTCCTTATGTTGGTCAAATTTTTGATACGTTGAAAGATGTTAAATTTTTTTTATAGAAAATATGTGAAACGTGTTGGATTTGAAGTAAGAATAAAAACTGAGAAAATATGTGAATTTTCAAAATTTTTGTTCTAGATTGTAACAATATGGATATATGATTGTTAAGAAAAATAAGATTGTCACTGATAATGAAGATAATAATAATAAGAAAAAGAAGAGAAGGATGGACTCAATTGATAGAACGGAATCTAGTGCAAAATTTTATCTTATACATGATAAGAGTAAAGATAATTGATTTTTGTCTACTCTTAAACTGAATCATAATCATAAATTTGTGTCCCCAAATAAAGTTCCACAAATTCAAACATAAAGTACATTTAGATTTTTTACACTAAAAAAATTCTAATCCTTTCATTTCAAAATTGAGAAAAAGTCAAAAACTATTTTTATAAGGCTATATAACATGGGTGGGAAATTTGCAGATTCCGCACTCCTAGTCTTAAATTAGTTACCTCTTAGAAAAAAAATTATTACATTTCTCTTTGGCTATGTTTGTTTGCAACGATTATAGTTAGATAGGAATATTAATCGTATCCCAAGTGTTTTGTTTGTTTTCAAATTTAAATTTGGGACTATTAGTCTAGGGATTATAAAATGACTTAATATTATTGAGATTATAATTATAATATCTTATAATCCTTACAAATAAACATAGGGTAAAGGTGCAAAAATGCCCCTCATGTTTACCCTGAAATCCTAATTATATCTTGAACTCTTTTTTTTCTCGAAAAGTACACTTGACGTTATAAAATTTGGGTCAACTATGTCCCTGCCGTCAACGAACCTGTCACCTAGACTAACGTAGCTGACGAGAATGACACATGGAAAAATTTTTGTTACCCAAAAAATTCAAATCTATTTTTTCACTTTAAACTCATTCTTATCATATCCATTTTCTCTCTCTAAAGCTTCTCTCTTTAAATTTATTCTACTCAGATCTATTCTACAACGTCGTTCAGAAGTATTTCGTCTTGTTGGACGGAAGGCGGCGATGTTGGAGGAGAAAAAAGGGGCGGTGGTGCGATCGAAGCATTTAACGGTTGCTCCGCTGCCAGCTTCTCAGTGTTGGGGGTGCAAGAGATGTAATTGTGGATATCGGAGATGGAGGAGAGACGAGAAGAGAGGAATTAAAACATGGTGAGGAGTGAACAGATGAAAAACAAAACAGTGAAGAGAAGTCTAAGCTCTGCCGTACAATTCCATACCACCCCAACAAACATTTTCTTCTCTTTTTGATCTTTTTTTCTCTCTTTTTCATTACTTATTTATGAATTTCTCTTTTATAAGAACACCAAATTCCTCAGGATGAAGAACAATCTCAAATTAGTCCAGTGCTATACAAATTTTATGGACTTTTTTTCCACCCTTTTTCTCTCTCCTAATTTTGAAAGGAATCCGAAGAGCTTATTTGAAAGTTATGATCTGAAGTGGGGGTTCCATTTTCAAATTAGGAGTTTGGATGTTCGCCCTGGTGCTGTTTTGGACGTGGGGTTTAAATTTGTTCTAGATCTGGTTATGTATACTTATTAATAATCATGTCCGTTAACCAGTCTTATGATGGTGATTCCTGATTTAGCCTTCGAAATCTAGGTTCGATCAAAGCGCTCTAATATGGAAATGGGTCATATGGTTATGGTGGTTTTGGATTCTGGGTTCTGGTCTTATGGCTTGCTCTAGTTGATCCATGTTTTATCCTGATCTGAGTTCATGTTTTGCTTACTGATTTTCTTTGTTCATATTCCGATTGAGTTTTTGTTTTCATGATACCGATTTAGGTAGCTTTCTTCCCATGATTTTGGTTTAAATTGATCTGATCTTGTTTTGGCTTTGAAATCTTGGGTTGGGTTCCAATAATTAGATCTTTATTTCATGATCGAACTTTGTTTAGATCTATGGACGATGAAATTGTAGATTTTTTTAATTTAAATTATAAAATTTGTTATTACATTTTTACTCTTTTCAAAAGGCATGTGGTTGTTGGGCTTGAATTTAGGTGTCAACCTCGTCTGCAAAATATATTCACGTGTCAGTCACGTTAGTCTAGCTGACATGTCCGTTATGGGCAGAGGCAAAGTGTACGTTTGAAAAAAAAAACCAAGGTGAAAGTGAAATTTCAAAATAAATATGAGGGACATATGAGGGACATTTTCGCACTTTTGCCCAATAAACATAACATTTAAGAATGCATACTCTAGCTTTTTAAACTTTTTTATTTGTATACTTGGTATTTTTTTTATTGTGTATTTGATATAATTTCTATTATTTCCACAATTAATTTACTGAATTGTCATTTCCATGATCTGATTGATTGCCTCCTGCAAAAATTGTGGATTATACTACTATTGTGAAATAATTTAATTAGAACTTTGCTGTATCGAAGGCTATAGTACTGATTAATTTATTTTATTCTCTCATTATTTGTTTATTTTCTAATATAATGAAAGAAATTAGTTGTACCAATCACATACTTCATTATATATTGTGTAATTTATTTTTATTTTTTAAAAAGTGTGTATATTATCTTTCTTTCTTCTTTTGAAATATTTTAAACTAATTTCAAAAAGTTAAAATTGAGTTAACAAACAAATATGTATTGAGCAAAATTGGAGCAAAACGTAGTTTCCATTTTTTTCAAGAGCTTCAAATCAATGTTCAAGAATATATAATTTGGAGAACAGTATTCTACATATATTTTTGATATATTCACGTATTCTCGTATACTTGTGTGGAATCCACTGTATGCTCGTAAATAGTCGTGACATAACATAAAACAAAAGAAGCTAATACAACATGAGGCAGATGAAGTATAATGAAGAAGAAACTTGACAAAACTATTAATTTAACTCCGCTTGACAGGATCAAAATTGGAGAAACCAACAACAGCCCAAATAATGGCAACAAGCACGGCGCCGCCTGCGGCAATGCTGAGCAAGAAGTTATTGAGAGATGGGGAGAAGGCAGAAGCTGCTGCGTCGGCCGCATCCGGCATCACCATTGAAGCTGTCAATGCAGCTGCTGTTAGCCCTGTGATTGCCTTTTCCTTCAAAGAGGCTTGGACTTGAAGCGCAGCTCTTGATGATTTTGAGTTCACAAATAGTGTCTTCTTTGTTGGCTTTAATGGCAATGCAGTAGAAATTGGTGATTGAAGATCCTTTTGGCTAGCAGATATTAATGGCATAGCCATTGAAACTGAAGCCATTTTTTGGGACTTCTCTTCTTGTTTTTTACTCTCTTCTCTTTTTGCAAGTTCTATTGGGTGGGTTAGGTAGGACTGTAGGATGCGTGGATGGAGAGAGAAAGAGAGTGAGAGGTAGGAATTGGAGATTTTTTTGCTGACATGTCAATTCTTTCTGTCCTAATTGGTTGATTCCCATCCTCATTTTTGGGATAAGGTTATCCATAATTTGTAGGAAGGAATTAAACTACAAGAAAACCCGTCTGTTTTGTCCGGGGAGGTAAGTGCTACCTTCCTGTCTTTTGTATAAATTTTCTCAATTGTCCAACCTAATATTTATTTACAAAGATTAATAAAATTATAATAATTGATTGAACATAATATTGTAATTCTTAAAATTAAAAATAAACATAGCCTAAAAGAGTAATATTTTCAGCACAAAGACATGCATTCCATCACAAATTGTGCATTACCGGGTTGTACCATATGGTCCTTTGTCGTACAGTCGCAAGAATGTACATTTCTGTACTAGAAATATCATACGGGGTTTAAAAAAGTACTAATTCAGTATATGGATGGATGGTGGGCCTGCTTGTTTCAGCTTATTTGAGAACTAAATAATCTTTTGTGCAATTATTTTTGGCTGGAAATAAATTTTCACAATAATAAGATCATCTTGTTCATGGAGTTTCTTAAAACATTTACAGAATTCTTGAATATTATATAAACCATCTGTAATGTACTGGAGATGGCATCGCTGAAAAGATAAATCAAAACAATTCCTCAGCTTAATCAGGCTAACAGAAGTAAAACCAAGTCATAAATCCAACCATATAATAAGCTGGCCAAAAATGTACATGTCCAAAAGTTATATATGCAGTTTCAGTGGAATGGACAAAGGCAACAAATTTGGCCAATGTCAAGCAAAAACAATGCATTCTCTATTTTGTGTCCAAGTTACAAGCAAACAGAAATTTTAGTAGCTTCTCCTCGAGGCAATCCTACTAACCATCTTTGAGATACAAACTAAAATCCTAAAGTCTTCTCAAAAGCACCTGCCAAGGCAACCCACAGCACTATACTTCAAAGGTTTAAATACGGAGTCAAATCCTCATGGCCTTATTTTAGCACCTGCAATTCACCATTACACAGCAGAACAAAGATTTTTTTGTCAGACACTATAACTCTTTGAGTTTTCATTTTATCCCATACAAAATTCATTTGAGGAGAGCAGTAGACAGTAGTAGTGCAATAAAATTTAACTAATATTTCTTCTGGAGCACAAGCTGCAATACTTTGTTGATACATATAAACTATTAAGTTTTTCAGGCTGTCAAAAAAACAGCCATAGACAGATAGGCATTTACATTCTGTTGCAAACTGAGCAAAAAGAAAATAATTTATGATTACCCATTGTATTGCTAACTGCTGCTTAACCAGCAGAACTCATGCTTTAAGTTGCATTGTTAGTAATGCCGAGATCATAGATTAAGTCAATAATCTTTGTTTAGAGCAATCTGAAGGAATAACAACCTTATGGTGCCACTATAAGGGTATTATGGCCTGGTTTTACAAACTGGGGTATGAAATTCTAGCTAATAACCTGTTGGGCACATATATGTTAATCTTGATCCTGGTAAACTATTGACAGCTTTTGGTGTCATCAATTATTCATCCTTAACTTTTTATAATAGCTTTAAGCATTCTTTCTAAACTCTACAGTTTTCCACCTTTCAACCATTGACACAGAATAGAACCTACTCTATTGCAAATACGAGACCATTAAGATAAATAACTCAGTAATTTATTCTTTTACTTCTAGGGCACCATATCGTAACAAAACCAAATACTTGCAAATTTATATGAAATTGTGATCTAGATTGCTTTTTAGGCTGGGTAAGGATTTCGTAAATTTAATGGCTAAGTTTGAGGCCCAAAATTCTATCGCATTTATACCTTAATCTTATTGGATATTAGAGAAAATAAATACATACTCGAACACAACAGGAAATTAATCATCATGTTGCATCTGACTTGACAAGGTGAACTTCTTGGGGAAGTAGATTGTATCTGATATTTAGCTCATCAAATATTATCTTCATCTCTATGACCAGTTCTGATCTTCGCCTGCTCTTCTCTCCAAATTCTTGAAAGTTCATTGTATGATTGAAATAGAGTGCCATCTTTATCTTGTTTACATTCTCAATTTCCTTCACCACCATATTATGGTTAGGATGCCAGTATTGAGGAGTTCTCTCTAAATACCTGACCATTCAGAAAAAAAGAATTTGAGAAAAACAGACAATGGAGAATATTACTGATTTAGGGGACAAGTAACAAACCGTTGGATCCAGAAACTCAAATAAAATCTCAAAAATATTTCTTATCAGCACTGCTAAGGTCCAGTATAGTTTAGAAAAACTGCTTTTCTTTAGACTAGAAATTTATACATATTAACCATGCCATCTTACATTCTTCACTTTTCTACGTTAGGCAGAGATGGTTAAATAAGCAATTGCAGGTAGTAGTTCTACACTGTAAATTCAATGCAAGAATAAAGAATACCACAACGAAATCTCATAAAATCCAAGGCAATGATATAATGGAGGGTTTCAGCGATAAATAATGGAACTTCTCAGCAGAATACAGAGCAGTATGATACTATGTTCAAACTTGAGGTGACTCTATGGAAGCAACCACATGTTTGCTTGCCTAACAGGCTAACACATTGAAATGGGCAAGAAATTAAACTTCCAGTACAGACTATTGTTGGATGCTATAAACTCAACTCTCGTATTGACGTATAGGCAGAATTCGTTGCGCAGGCTTGTAAGTTGTTAATTGTACAAAAACTATTGATTTCTATTCCTACTGATGCTCATCCTTCTACAACTATACAATAAATCCTCTACATTAATGAGCATAAACCAATCAACCCAAAATAAAACAACAAGAGTGGACCAAATGTCCCTTCAAAAAGAATGAGGCTTGCCTTCAGAAATTATTATGTGAGAATAAAATTTATTTGCTGAAAGTTTTACAAGGAAGCTTGACGGAGAGGAATATAATTGACATGACCTATGATAGGTCATAGGAGTGAGTCAGTGAGTGAGGAATGTAATCCACTATCAGATGCTGAGTAGGTTATTCAACTTTTTTGTTGTGTTTTCTGTTTCTCTCTTTTCCTCCTTTTTCTTTTTTTGTTTGCAATTGTATGTGTTTGTGTGTATGTGTGCGCGCGCACATCTATATTCATTTCTCTACTCTTATTTTAATTTTTTTTTTTTTTTGTTTTATTCAACTTGTTATATATATATATATATATATATATATATATATATATATATATTCTAATCCTTTATTTATTTATTTATTATGTCTTTACTTTTATGCTTACTTGAGGGTTCATTTTCAACAGTGTTGTTGAGTCAAGTCTAGTTCGAGAAGGGGGCAACTACAAGAAAATTTTCAGCACACATGTTTGTCAAATAATAAATTCAATACAAGAACACAGCTTCCTCTTGACACAGTCAGAACTTCAGTTCCTAAGCTTTTAACATCAAAAGTACACATTCCAAAACAAAATGGCAAAACATAAAAATACAGAACCAAAACAGAAACCATCTATTTTCTTAACAAAATTGGCAAAATGTTCGTACTGTACATATTGTGATACACTTAATTAGTGGAAGAGAATTAAATCATCTACTTTCTTTACAAATTGCCTTTAAGTGGTTGATTCTTCTTTTTATTCTTTCTTTTTTGTAAAAATAGGAGTATTTAATTAAACTTTAGCTCTATGCCAAACCATAAATGTTGTAGTATCACAAGTTGAAGTTTACGACTTCTTGGCATATAATTTCAACATACCAAGAGATTAGAATAACTAAATAACCAGTACTCGTGGTTATACTATCAAGGAAAATATTTAAGTGCTTCTTTAAATAAGATAGAGCTACTTACTTCTTAACTTTATCTTTTAGAGCACCAATCTTCTCCACCGGTGTCTTGAAATCAATAGAGAACTCCAGCGAATCTCCCATATCCGGGCTTCTGTAGAAATTGCTGATGGCCTTAGTAGCCAAAACTGAATTTGGATAGTATATCTTTTCATTATCAAATCTCAAGAAGACTGTTGTTAAAATATTCATCTCTTCAACTATCATCTGTCAAATAAAACAGTTAATTAATTACTCCAACAAAACCAAATAAATGGAATCTGGTGTTAGTTACCTGGACACCATCAATGACGCAACGGTCACCGACATCAAATGGATGCATCACAAATACAAAAATGATAGCTTCAAATATTGTCTTGCAAGTGTTTCCAAACAGAAAGGCTGCCGCTACAAGCTGTGATGAGAGGAAGACAAGTACTTTCGTTGTTGCAATTTCCACCAAAAGTAGCCACACAATAATAATGATAATAATTAAGATCGCCGTGACAAGGTTGTTCAATTGCTTTGCAGCTGTTTTCGTATCATTTAAAGCATGCGCCAGAGTTTTCCGACCATTATAAACCTTCACCTGCACAAATAACAAGGGACTGAGTGTTGATTAATGCACTTTTACTCAATCAACCATACATTAGGGTTGTTTTGAATTGAAAAAAACTTGTCTACAAAACTAAGCAGGTAGTTTTCTAGCTAGTTATTTTTTATATGTATAAATAAGTTTCTAGCTAATCATGCTAGACGCTTGAATAAAATCAATCCTTCTTTAAGATAGGGAAAGTTACCTATCATACCATAGCCCAGCCACAGGACCAGAAAAACTATATTTATATTAAAAAAATACCAACATATGCACAAGGAACTTCAGAATTATGACTTCTTCATATGGTTGCCAAAAAGACGTAAACCACATGCATATGTGGCATTACACAGCAATAATTCTATCTACAAATTGTCTCAATTTCAAATCCAGTGTTCCTTTCCCCTGTCTGAAATCAAAAGAATGAACATATTCTGAACAAGTTATACAAGTGTGGGTCCATCTAATTTAAACTGACATCCATTAGAGTTAAGAATTTGAAAACAAATTCAGGAACTACAAAAATAAATGAAAGATTTCGACAACAAGTCTATCACCCAAGAAAAGGAATAAAAGTTTTACCACCCACTCCGTCAACGCTTTCCTGTCTATCTGTCCAGTCTCAGCTACATCGATCAGAGGAAACACAAGATCGACTTCCTCCTTCATCATGAATCTCCTTAGGTCTAATTCATCAATGTAACTATGCATTTAAGACAGGAAATATTAATACGGCAGAAAGGGGGAGGGAGGTATATAAGAAATAGCATTAACTTATTAGCAACATTCTCAAGACAAATAATTCTCACTTGGAAGCAGGCTGAGCCACATTCTTGAAAATGTGATACGCAGCGGCAATTGCCTCCATCTCGTTGGTTATCTCCTTATCAGTTTGTTCACCATTCCCATCAAAATTACTTTCATCTAGGGAATTGGATATGGTGGACAATCCTGAATTAGATATCACATCAACCAACATCTTCATGGTCCAAGCAGAAACCTTTTCTTGCTTCATCTGATAAAGCTTGTTTATGTCAATCACCGCTGTTTTAGTTTCTTCCTTCCCTTGCTTTCCTTTCTTCGTGTGCTCGGAAACTAAATTGACTAGTACTATTTGTTCTCCCAAGCATCCCGGCGGACTCCAGAAGTGGAGGCCCTGATAGGACTTGGAGTACATACTGATGGAATATTGATTCCTGAACTCTATCAAAGAACGTGTTCACATGGAAAGATGATGCCAACATCTTAAGAAGCAAAGTCTTAAAGAGCCACAAGAATGAGCAAATGAGCAAAGAAACAATAGTCCAAGTAATGTAATCCAAAACCCGTGAGGCAGTGGCTGATCGCTTGACACCATGACTGAACAACGAAAGCCAGGTAATAAGTACCAAAGTCAACCAAAGACAGACCTGAGCACTTTTCTTTAAACTGTGAACGAAATATAACACCTTCTTTCTCAACAAAAAGTTCAATTCGATCAACAAAACTACAAAATGCATAAACCATGTTGTAAACAACATACCAGAAAAAGTCACCATTACAAGCAAACTCCATTTCCAAACCTCCAAACTCCAGAACGTTGTATGCTTCAACACATCAATGGTCAAGCACGCAATCAAATTCCCCAAAATCAATAAAAAGACCAACCATTCGATCAAAGCCTTAATTTTCACCCTTTTATACTTCAATTTATTTCGAATACTCACTTTTTTGTAAATCTCTTCATCCTCATCTACTCCTCCCACACCTCCCGGTGACGCCATCAATGGCGTCCTTGGAGTAGTTATAGACACACTCCTAACTGTTTCTTTAAATGAAGCATGAGCGGAAGCTGCTCTACTATTGGGCGAGGCCCGAGCAGACATATTTTTCATAGGTGAATTACCACTTGAGTTTATATAATCTTGCATCAATGAGCTACTTTCTTCAAAAATATTTGAATCGACAGGAACAGGTTGTTCTCCAAATCTTGACTTGGGTTTTGAGTACACTGACCTTGCAAGTGATTTTCGTCGAGTTAAAGTTTCATTTGTGGGGATTTTGGGAGGCCTGTTGGAGCTTGGACTGAACCTAGCAGTCTCAGGTGAAGGACAGCTCAATGGTGCAAACTTCACAGCTCCAATGTGGGAATCACCCGAAACTCGGTGAGGTGACGAACTCTTGGCATCTTTTTCTTGGCCAGAAATCATTACAACAACTTCACCACTTTTCTTTCCCTCCGTCATGCTAATTTCCCCACTATTTGAACTCTTAACATTTGCATCCATTAAACCCTAGCAAATCAAACCAGAAAAAATAAATAAAAATAACACTCTATGTTTACTCATTAATCATGCAAAGACATATTAAGCTAAAAGGCAGAAAGAAAGAGCCAGAGCTTTGAAATATCCCCCCCAAAAAAGTGACTTTATGGGTTAACTAGATAGGAACCCTATAGCATTAAGTGCAAAGTAACTTATTTGCACCAAACCAAGTTCATTACTAAATTAAAAAGTGAATCACATCCCGGAATATTCTAGCTGTCCATTGATACTATATAGCGCATATATCCAAAAAAAAACATTTTATACACAATACCAGTGGTAACCAAACAAATATATATATATATATATATATATATATATATATATATCAGGGTTTTTTTTGTTTCTTCAGCTTAAACAATACTTTTGAGTAGATAGGCTAGCTGGGTTTTGTGTATTATCAAAACTGAGAAAAAAGGTGCTGGAATCTTACCGGAAAACAGTAGCCGGTGGGAGTAAAACTGGGAGATTTGAAGGGCAGAAACAGCAAAGGGGAAAAGGGTATTTATATTGAGGGAAAGAGATTAGGGTTTAAGCAATCAGGTACCATATTCTTGTTCATATTTAAGACCCCTATAAGTCAGAGCTGGTAGACTACAGAATACACCTTGAATTACTTGCGAGAAGTACTATAAATAAGAAAAAAAATTCCTTTGTTTTAGAAAAGAGAGAAATTGAGAAGATTGATAATAATGTGAGCGTGTTAATTAATTAATTTGAATGAAATAAGAAAGAGAAAGTAGTTGGTAGTAGTAGTAGTTTATTTCCTTCCTTTTTCAGGCAGACATACTACTACAGTATAGAGTACACACTATCACCGTGCATTGAGAATTATGATCAAGCACGTGTTTCTTTCTAGCGATGGGATATTAAAAAAGAAAATAATATTAAAAAAAAATAGTCCCGTCCATTTATTTTTTTTAATTTTTTTTTAAAACAATATAATTTTAATAAAAATATATTATTTAAGAAGATCCGTCTTTATATAGAGATATATATAAAATAATTTATTTTTAAAATAAAAAACAGCTAAGAAATTGCCATTTTATGTTGCAGTAGGTTTTTTGGGTTGGTCCATCGAGATCAAGATAATGTACCCATATATATGCCTAAACAAATCTAAAAAATAATGATTGTCGGTACTTTTGGTGGGGACAATCTCCGTAAACATTTTCTGCACATATTCTTCTGTTTATTTGTTAATTTAACGACTTCTTTGGAGTGAACATGAAAATTAAATAGGAATATATTTGAATATTATATATTTTTATTTTTATTTATTATTAAGAATTAAAATATAAATAAATAAAATTTAAATACATACACGCCTAATTTTTATGTCAAATTTTCATATATACATAAAATTTCTATAATTTAACTACTCCTAAGGCCCGCTCTTTGGAATACTTTTTTCATTCATTTTGTTATGTACCAGTGTTCCTTCCTCCTCAATATAATAAACAAAATATAAATTTTATGTATATTAAAAAAATAAAAGTAAAGAAATGAAAATAGATAATTTAATTTATTCTTAGTAATTTCACAAAATTTATAAAATAATAAATAATTTTATTTTTTTATATTAATAAATCTCACTAAATGACATAACATAATATTAAAAACATAAAATATAATTGTTTCATATTATTTAATCTCCATTATCTCAGCCTTTTATCCTTGCATTTTTTTGTTGTTGATCTCTATTATTATCGTAGTTCCACAAAATCAAAATTGACTTTGTAGATGATATGACGCATGTTATCCTTGTTTTTAATGGTTTTATCCTCCATCATATTTAATTTGTTAAGGATGGTAAACGATATACTTTTAAAATATATAAAATTAAAATTATCTTACCACATTAATTCACAATTATTCTAAACGAAAACTATTTTATGATAATTATATGTTTGTGAGAAAAATAAAGATCGAAAATAAAAAATATATTATGTACAAAAAAACAGCAAACCTTAAACGAATCGACTATAGCGATAATTTTTTCTGTCGCTGTAGTATACATAACCGACGACAATTCGAATCATCACTATAGCTCAAAAAATCATCGCTATAATCGGTTTGCTTTTAGTTTACTAAAAGTTCGTTGAAAAAGATGACCGTATATATACACACATATATTCATACACATAAATAAGTTACACATTATACTATAAAATTTTAATTTTAATAACACTTATTGTAAGACCCCAACTTATTATTAATGAAATTAAATTTTCTCTATTTATTATTTTAAAATTGTAAGGGTTAATTTGATTAATATGGTTAGTTATGGGTAAAATGCGCAAATATTTCAAATAAGCAAGTGGTTATAAAATATATATTGTTGTCGGAGAATATTCGTTTGGTCGTGAAATATTCTTGTTGTCGGGAAATATTCGTACGATGGCGCAGCCTTGTGTGGGCCCCATAACGGAAAGCGATTGGATGAAGAAAAATGACAAATATAAGTTGTTTATAAATAACGACGTAGTTATTCTGGTTTATCTTGTTGAAATACTCTTGGGTTAAAACACGATGAAGACATTGGTATTGCATCAATTATTGATTCTTACGTAGAAGGCCTTTACTCAATAATTGTTACGATAATTCTTGCTTCAATATTTTATTTTATTGATTCAATAATTGTTACGTTGATATTTTATATTTTTGTTGTTTCAATAATTGTCACTACACAGTATTTTCCATTATCGGAGTAATAATTCATATTATCTGAATAATATTATTAGATAACATTATTGGCAATGTCTAGAAAGTTCTGTCTAAGGAGAGATTTGGTCATCTAATTGCAAGCGATGAGGAGAAATCCTTATTGAAAGCCCCTCTTTCTGAAACCGTCTGCGTTTATCGATTTGTGATTCTGTAATATTATTTGTGAATAATTAATTATTGATTTATATGATAAGAAAAATATTGATTTTATGTGGATATAGATGGAGAAAATTTTTAATGTGACAATTGTTGAAAATTAATATTTTATTTTTTTCTGATAAAATAATTCATTTAAATATATTATTATATTTTAATAATATAATAATGGTGATATTTTTACAATGAATGTGGGATATATGAGTATATGAGGAGGAAGAGTATTTTTGTTGCATTAAATGATTAACACATGTTTTGTGTGTCGGTGGACCCCATTTCTTGACTGAAATTTGATTATAGCATGTAAAATCGTCCGTTTGTGGATTTCGGTCAATTTCTATTTGGAATTTGGAAAAACTTTCTTCTGTAAAGTTGTAGATAATGGAATTTCCTATGGAAAAGATATAAGGTTTGAATTTTTCTGACAAAAGGGCTATTTATTATGAATTATTAGAGTTTCGAAGTTCCAAAATAATTAATTTTTGAAGTTTAAAATATTTTAATTAAGAAAAACATTTTTTATTTTTGGGACATGTGTTAGTGGTTGAATTCAGCTGGTGGTGTGCGTAGGGAGATTTGAAAAAAATATATTATTAATTTATTAAATTTTACTCGCTTTGGTGTTCTAAGCATTTTCCTATAAATAGGGTCTTGGGTTAAATTGAAAATCACACCGTAAACTGAAGTTTTCATCTCTTTCTCTCTATATTATCGAGCGTATTCTTGTGAGTATTTTGATACTTTGAGTGTTGCTATCTGATGCAAGTTTCCTTCAAAGACTATATCCAATATTCCAAATCGAAATACACAGTCTTTTCGAGGTAAGGAATATTTTTTTTAAAAAAAAATGATATTATTTCTTCTAATATCATTATGCCGGAATATTGGTAAGATTTTTCTTGTGAAATTCTTGTCTTTTAGTGTCGTGGTTACTACTCACGTATACGACACTATTCACGTATACGACACTATTCACGAATACGACACTATTCAAAGAAAAATTAAATTTTCGTTTTTTTCCAAAATATCTATTGTGGATACTAGCTTTGATTGTATCCATGTTTTGATCATTCTTGAATTTTACTTCACTATGATTATTAATGAAGTATTTTTGAACTTGGATTGTTTAAAGTACGAATCCTTAATATTTGTTCTTTTGTTTCACTGAATTCGTTTTCTTTAAAATATTTTTCATCATCCTCAGTCCTAAATAATGGTATTACTGAATATCTTTGGCCTATAGTGCAAAGATGATTGATTTTCTTATGAACATCTTTGGCCCGTAGTGCAAAGATGTACAGGTGTTAAGATGAACATGACCAACTGATGAATATCTTTGGCCTGTAGTGCAAAGATAAATATTTGATTCAAGATGAATATTGATTGATGTTACAGGGATAAAATATTGATGATGGATTTTTAGATTCATAGATTAATTTCATTCTCTACGTAACTCATCTATGAATTATTATTTCCGCTACAAATATTGATCTGAAACCTGTTGTTTATTATGTTCTATCAGCTTTTTTTCCTATTGAAGACTAATGATAATTTGTTCTATATTATCTTAGTCATAATATTCTTTACTGGGCTAGTTGAGCTCACCCTTTTCCTTTTTGTTCCATTTTTCTTCTCAGGAGGCGAGAATGTAGTGAGTACTAGTCGGGGTGTGGAATGATGGTTCTAGAAGTTGTTTTAGTAGTTCTCACCATTTTTGTAAAATAATGCACCAATAATTGTAATGAGGACTTAGTTGGGTATGGATATTGCCTAGATGACAATATTTGTATTTAAACTTACAGTTTATATGTTGTATTAATAAAGTTGTAGTTGTTTCTGTACCATGTTATTGACAACTCAAAATGGGTGATGTATACCTATTTTGGGGGAGTCACAGTTGGTATCAGAGCTTAGGGATATGATCTCTGGCGGAGATCGAGGAATAGAACTAGGAGGGGAGAGACGAGTAAAACCTTCGCTAGTATGTCTTACCTAAGCTTATTTGTTGGTTGGTCAGTATATAGGGATATTATGTGATATGTTGATTTCTTTAATTAACCTTTGTTTTATGGCAGTATTTGAGAATGTCGACTGAGAATGTTAACAATGGAGCAATTGAGACCGTGGAGACACCTTTACCCACCAACGAGGAGAACGTGCAACATGCCGACAATGTTTCCTCCTGTTAACAACACCACTGATCAGACGATGAACGACGGAATGTTTAGAAGCTTTTTTGCAGTTCATGCAAAATCAGACGAGGGAGACTTGTGCACAAAATACCGGTGAAAATGATAACAACGCACGGTTTGTCACGGCCAAGCAGTTTAAAGAGTTGGGACCACCAGAATTCTGGGGAAAGCCGGATCCGATTAAGGCGAAAACGTGGGTCAAATAAATTACCAAGATATTTGATGTCTTGGGATGCACGGAGGAACAGAAGGTTCCATTCACCACCTTTATGTTCCGTAATGAGGCTGATTACTGGTGGGAGTCTGTGAAGCGTACCCATCCAGCCACGCTCAGCATGTCTTGGGAGGCGTTTCAGAAACTGTTCAATGACAAGTACTTTCCTGAAAGTATTCGTCATATGAAGGAAGTGGAGTTTATTAGACTAGAATAAAACAACATGACGGTGTCCCAATACGAGGCGAAGTTTGCAGAGTTATCCAGGTTTGCACCTTATTTAGTGGAGAATGAGGAACGTATGACGCAGATGTTTCTGAGAGGTTTGAAACCCGGCATACGTCAATATCTTATTTCTCATAAATTTTCTCTCTATTCAGATGTTGTCAACAGGGCTCAATTGTTAGAACGAGATAACAAGCACGTTCAACCGAGGGACCATAACCAGGATCATACCGGAGATAGCAGTCAACACAATAACGATAACCAGCGAAGAAAGAAAAAGATGGACAAAAATGGTAACAACTCTAGTGGTAGTCATGGCCATGAGAATAGAAGAAGCGAGTCGGGAGGAGATTTTAAAAAGAGGAGATTCAACAATGACCATGTGAAGACGTCAACACCAAAGAAGAATCGATTCTAAGGGAAGAAACGACCACCGGTCAGATGCTATAAATCTTGGAAAGAGGGACATATCACCAAAAGCATCCCACAATGACAGTTCAAGGTATGTTATAATTATGGAAAGGAATGACATATCGCTCGAGATTGTACGGTAGCGAAACCAAGTCCAGGGGGGACGGTGACTCAAAAGGCTGTACCAGAAAAGTCAAAGTCAACGGTTCCTGGAAGAGCATTTATTGTGACTGGTCAAAATGCGAGGAACCCAAACGAGGTGATCACGGGTAAGCTAATCATTTCTTGCGAAGTTTATACCTTAATTGATACCGGTGCTACCCATTCATTTATCTCTCCTACTTGTGCTCAACGTTTAAACTTGACTCCGAAGAAATTAGACTTTGATTTATCTATGGAGACTCCATTAGGAGAAACTTTCATTACATCCACTGTTTATAAATCTTGTTTGATCCAAGTTGTAGCATCACATTACCTGTTGACCTTATCTCTTTAAAGATACTTGCTTTTGATGTGATTTTAGGGATTGATTGGTTAACCACTCATCATGCCAAAATTGATTGTTTTCGTAAGGTTGTTAGTTTTCATATTCTAACCAACTTTGTTATGCAATTCAAGCAACTAAACCATTAAAATCAATCACGGTCATATCAAATCATAAAGCTATTCGTTTATTGAAAAACGGATGTCAAGCTTTCTTAGCCCATGTTATGGATTTGAATAAAGACACGTCAGATTTGAATAATATTCCTGTTGTTAGTAAGTTTCCTGATGTATTTCCTGAAGAACTTCCCGGTCTACCCCCAGAACGTGAAGTTGAATTCTTTATTGATCTTGAGATTGGTACAAAGCCCATTTTTAAAACCCCATATCGAATGGCTCCTATTGAACTTCAGGAGTTAAACGTCCAACTACAGGAGTTGTTAGACATCGGTTTCATTCGTCCTAGTACATCTCCTTGAGGTGCTCCTGTTTTATTTGTAAAGAAGAAAGACGGGAGTATGCTACTTTGTATTGACTACCGGGAATTAAATCATGTCACTATCAAGAATAGGTATCTGCTACCTCATATTGATGACCTGTTTGACTAGTTGCAAGGAACACAATTCTTTTCAAAAATCGATCTTCGTTATGGATATCATCAGCTGAAGATTAGAACTGAGGATATTCCAAAGACTGCCTTCAGAACTCGGTATGGGCATTATGAATTCTTAGTCATGTCTTTCGGATTGACTAATGCTCCTGCGGCTTTCATGGATATGATGAACCGAGTATTCAAGGAATATTTGGATCAGTTCGTGGTTGTCTTTATTGATGACATCCTCATATACTCCAAAAGTCGTGAAGATCATGAGCACCATTTGAAGCTGGTACTCCAAAGGCTTCGTGAAAACAAGCTGTATGCCAAGTTGAAGAAATATGAGTTCTGGCTTAAGGAAGTAGCATTCCTAGGGCACGTGGTGTCAAAACATGGAGTATCCGTTGACCCGGCGAAGATTGAAGCAATACAAAGTTGGGAGAAACCGAAGACGGTGACCGAAGTACGTAGCTTTCTGGGCTTAGCTGGTTATTATCGGAGATTCGTGGAAGGATTTTCTCGAATTGCTACTCCATTAACCCAGCTGACTCAGAAAGATATAAAATTCGTATGGAACGAGGAATGCGAGAAGGGTTTCCAAGAGTTTAAGAGGAGACTCATTTCGGCACCTGTTCTGGCAATACCATCTGGTTCGGATGGATTTGTTATCTACAGCGATGCTTCGGGCAAAGGGTTAGGTTGTGTTCTCATGCAACATGTGAAAGTCATAGCCTATGCCTCGCGACAACTTAAAGAATATGAGAGGAATTATCCTACTCATGATCTAGAGTTGGCAGCAGTCGTTTTCGCGCTAAAGATCTGGAGGCACTATCTATATGGGGAGAAAGTGGAGATATATTCAGACTATAAAAGCCTCAAATATTTCTTCACCCAAAAGGAACTCAACATGCGGCAACGACGTTGGCTCGAGCTGTTAAAAGATTATGACCACACTATTCAATACCATCTTGGAAAAAGCGAGGCGTGGTAGGCGGCGTTGAGTAGAAGATCATATCACGAGAACGAGTGCGATGATTTCAAGTATATCGCGTAGAGCCAACTTTAATAGAAAAAGTTAAAGTTGCTCGAGCCACCGAATCCGGAGAGTGATGCGTATGAAGAAGAAAGTACAAAAGGTGCTTTATTCCTAAGGCGAGAATCGATGAAGAAGGAATACTTGAGTCCACTCCAGACTTTGTGTTCCTAACGACTCTGATTTGAAGTACAAGATCATGACGGAGGCACATAATACACCGTTTGCAATCCATCTTGGAAGTACCAAAATGTATCGTGATCTTCGACATACATTTTGGTGGAACAACATGAAGAGAGAGATTGTGAAGTTTATCTCGAGGTGTTTAACTTGTCAACGTGTAAAGGCGGAGCATCAAGTGCCTAAGGGTACATTGCAACCACTTGAGATTCCAAAATGGAAGTGGGAACACATTACCATGGATTTCGTTACGGGTCTTCCCACGATTTCTCAAGGCATAAATGCTATTTGGGTTATTGTTGATAGATTAACCAAGTCTGCTCATTTCTTGCCGATACGGGAGACTTATTCCCTTGAACGTCTTGCTCATATGTATGTAAATGAGATTGTGAGATTGCATGGCATGCTAGTATCCATAGTTTCGGATCGTGACCCAAGATTCACTTCACGATTTTAGGTTAGTTTGCAAAAAGCTATGGGCACGGATTTACGATTCAGTTCGACATACCATCCTCAAACGGACGGACAATCAGAGAGGACTATTCAAACTCTTGAAGATCTATTAAGACTCTGTGTCCTATACTTCAAAGGGAGTTGGGATAAATATTTAGCTTTGGTGGAATTCTCCTACAACAACAGTTATTAGGCAAGTATAGGTGTGGCTCCATTCGAAGCATTATATGGACGTAAGTGTCGCTCTCCAGTATGTTGGGATGAGGTTGGTGAAGCAACATTGTTGGGACCAGAGTTGGTACGTATAACTACAGAAAAGATCCAAATGATTCAACAACGTATACAAACGGCACAAGATCGACAAAAGAGTTATGCGGATCTTCATCGAAAGGACGTGGAATTTAGTATTGGGGATCATGTATTGTTGCGTGTTGCTCCATGGAGGGGAGTTACAAGATTTGGGAAAAGAGGAAAGCTCAATCCACGATTTATTGGTCCATTTCAGATTCTTGACCGAGTAGGAAATGTGGCCTATAGACTCGCGTTACCTCCAAGTATGTCTCGTGTTCATAATGTTTTTCACATATCAGTGCTTCGTAAATATGTGAAAGACCCGAACCACGTTATTGAGTTAGAACTGGACGAGATAGCTGAAGACTTAACGTATGAAGAGGTACCTGTCAAGATCTTGGATAAGAAGGAGCATGTCCTACGCACGAAGGTCATACCACAAGTTAAAGTTTTGTGGAGGAACCATGTTATAGAAGAAATGACCTGGGAGTTGGAAACGAAAATGAAAGCGAGGTATCCTCATCTTTTCGAAACACCAGGTATGTACGTCAATTTCGAGAACGAAATTTCATAAGGAGGGGAGGTTGTAAGACCCCAACTTATTATTAATGAAATTAAATTTCATCTATTTATTATTTTGAAATAGTAAGGGTTAATTTGATTAATATGGTTAGTTATGGGTAAAATGCGCAAATATTTCAAATAAACAAGTGGTTATAAAATATATATTCTTGTCGGGGAATATTCGTTTGGTCGTGGAATATTCTTGCTGTCGGAGAATATTCGTACGACGGCGCAACCTTTTGTGGGCCCCATAATGGAAAGCGATTGGATGAAGAAAAATGACAAATATAAGTTGTTTATAAATAACGGCGTAGTTGTTACCGTTTATACTGTTGAAATACTCGGTGGTTAAAACACGAAGAATACCTGCGGTATTGCATCAATTATTGATTCTTACGTAAGAAGGCCTTTACTCAATAATTGTTACAATAATTACTTATTCAATATTTTATTTTATTGATTCAATAATTGCTACGTTGATATTTTATATTTACATTGTTTTAATAATTGTCACTACACATTTTTTCCATTATCGAATAATAATTCATATTATCCTAATAATATTATTATATAACATTATTGGCAATGTTTAGAAAGTTACATGTCAAGAAGAGGTTTGGTCATCTAATTGCGCGCCAGTAAGGAGAAATCCTTATTGGAAAGCCCCCTCTTTCCTGGGAACTGCCTGATTGTCATTATTGTGATTCTTTAATATTATTTGTGAATAATTAATTATTGATTTATATGATGAGAAAAATATTGATTTTATGTGGATATAGATGGAGAAAATTTTTAATGTGACAATTGTTGAAAATTAATATTTTATTTTTTTTCTGATAAAATAATTCATTTAAATATATTATTATATTTTAATAATATAATAATGGTGATATTTTTACAATGAATGTGGGATATATGAGTATATGAGGAGGAAAGAGTATTTTTGTTGCATTAAATGATTAACACATATTTTGTGTGTCGATGGACCCCATTTCTTGACCGAATTTGATTATAGCACAGAAAATCGCTTGGTTGTGGATTTCAGTCAATTTATGTTTGGAATTTGGAAAAACTTTCTTCTGAAAAGTTGTAGATAATGGAATTTCCTATGGAAAATATATGAGATTCGAATTTTTCTGATAAAAGGGCTATTTATTATGAATTATTGAAGTTACGAAGTTCTAAAATAATTAATTTTGAAGTTTAAAATATTTTAATTAAGAAAAACATTTTTTATTTTTGGGACATGTGTTAGTGGTTGAATTCAAATTGGTGGTGTTAAGTAGGAGATTTGAAAAAAATATATTATTAATTTATTAAATTTTCTACTTTGGTGTTCTAAGCATTTTCCTATAAATAGGGTCTTGGGTTAGAATTGAAAATCACACCGTAAACCCAAGTTTTCTCTCTCTCTCTATATTATCGAGCGTATTCTTGTGAGTATTTTGATACTTTGAGTGTTGCTATACTGGTGTAAGTTTCTTCAAAGACTATATCCGATATTCCATCAAGTCTGATCTTTTCGAGGTAAGGAATATTTTTTTTAAAAAAGCGATATTATTTCTTCTAATATCATTATGTTTGGAATATTGGTAAGATTTTCTTGTGAAATTCTTGTCTTTTAGTGTCGTAGTTACTATTCACGTATCGACACTTTTCACGAATCTGACACTATTCAAAAGGAAAAATTAAATTTTCGTTTTTGTCCAAAATATCTATTGTGGATACTAGCTTTGATTGTATCCATGTTTTGATCATTCTTGAATTTTACTTCACTATGATTATTAATGAAGTATTTTTGAACTCAGTTGTTTAAAAGTCTGAATCCTTAATATTTGTTCTTTTGTTTCACTTTGGATTCATTTTCTTTAAAATATTTTTATCATCCCTCGATTCTAAATGATGGTATTCTTGAATATCTTTGGCTTTGTAGTGCAAAGATGATTGATTTTCTATGAAAATCTTTGACCCGTAGTCTGAAAGATGTACGGTGTTGAGATGAACATGACCCGGTGATGAATATCTTTGGCTCCGTAGTCTGAATAAATATTGATTCAAGATGAATATTGATTGATGTTTACGAGGATAAAATATTGATGATGGATTTTTAAATTCATAGATTAATTTCATTCTCTACGTAACTCATCTATGAATTATTATTTCCGTTGCAAATATTGATCTGAAACACATTTGTTTATTATGTTACATCAGATTTTTTTTCCTATCAAGACTAATGATAATTTGTTCTATATTATCTTAGTCATAATATTCTTTACTGGGCTAGTTGAGCTCACCCTTTTTCTTTTTGTTTCATTTTTCTTCTCAGGAGGCGAGAATGTAGCGAGTACTAGTCGGGGTGTGGAATGATGGTTCTAGAAGTTGTTTTAGTAGTCTTCACTATTTTTGTAAAATAATGTACCAATAATTGTAATGAGGACTTAGTTGGGTATGAATATTGCCTAAATGACAATATTTGTATTTAAACTTACAGTTTATATGTTGTATTAATAAAGTTATAATTGTTTCTAAACTATGTTATTGACAACTCAAAATAGATAATGTATACCTATTTTGAGGGCGTCACACTTATTACTGTAAGTTGCATATTAGTAATAAATTAATAATTAATTAAAATTTAATAACTCTAAATATTTTTCTTTTACTTTAAAATAAAATAAATTGTACTCCTTGTACTTATAAAATAAGTAATAGTCTTTTTCTATTAAATGGACTAAAAAAATAGTTTTTATTAACAATTTTGAATCTTATCAAATGCCACAAATAATATAATTTATGCACAAATTAAATAAAATTCCCTTTTATTCTCTACATTTTTATTTATTATTCACAAATAAATTTTATTAACTCAAGACCAATAATTAAGCCTAAAAAATATAAGATACTATTATAATACAAACTTACACAAACACTCAAACAAATTTTATCTAGTCTTTTTTCATAACAGAGTAGGGTAGGTTCCACTTTTAACACTCACTCTGCCCTAGAGACAGAGGAGCGAGAGAGAGAGAGAGGGGACAGCGAAGGAGCACTTTTGGTGCGTGTCAAGTGCTCTTCCAGCGTCGAAAGCACAGACTCTGAACCCTGCTTTGTTCTTCTTCTTCGTCTTCTCAAATCTCTCTCTTAATTTTTCATTCATCTGTGAAGAAGAAGAGAGCAGCTTAGAAGGTGATTAAGTGCTTTTCCTATATATATATATATATATATATATATATATACGTGTGTGTATACTGATTTGATTTTGTGTTTATCGTTTCAGTGCAAGTACTAACTCATAATTTGCAGCAAAATTTGGAAGGAGCAAAAGCTTAGCTTGAATTAGGTAAATTCCTCTTGGTATTTATGTTACAATCTCTTTGAATTTATAAAATTTGAGCTTAAAATTCTTCAATTTAGCTTAAGAAAAAAAAAAGGAATGTTAAGATTATAATTCTGCTATTACTCTGATTTCTGCATAATGTTCGGTTTGTTTCTAGGGTAATTCATATTTTTCACTTCTCTTGATATTTCCCATGGTTTATTCTCGGGAAAGTTGAACCATTTTTCAGTCTCTTTAGTTGGTTATCAAATGACCGTACGTACGTTATGCTGTAGTACTATTATTGATCAAATATGCCCTATCCTTCATGTGTCAGGATTTTTCTTGTCTGATCTAACTAACTAGAATTTGTTGAAATTTTTGTTGAATCAAGACCTTAAGGTATTAAAAAAGGTTCTAACTTGGCTTTAAGGCTATGTGATTGCGATGATTCTGTGATGTGATTGAGACAATTCTGTGATGGTTGGTGAAATAAATAAATCCATTTATTTCAACCGATTAATTTATCCAGAACTAACCTTAGAGTTTACTATATTTGCATTTTGTAAGGCGGTTATATAAACTTAGAGTTGATATCAAAAAGCAATTATAGGTTTTATTGCAAATAAGATACTATTAAGATAAAGTATTCAACAATTTATTCTTGCACTTATGACACAATATCCAAACAAAACCAAATACTTGAAAATTTATATGAAATTTTGAACTAAATTGCTTTTTAGGCTGGGTAATGATCTTAGAGACCCCAAACTTGAGGAATTCATTTAGCAAAAAAAATAACTTGGAGGAATTCTTAAATTTAATGGCTAAGTTTGAGGTCCAAAATTCTATCGCATTTATACCTTCATCTTACTGGAGGCTAGAGAAAAGAAAACACATACTTGAACACAACAGGAGATTAAATCATCTGGTTGTGTCTGACTTGACAAGGTGAACTTCTTGGGGAAGCAGATTGTATCTGATATTTAGTTCATCAAATAATTTCTTTATCTCTATGACCAGTTCTGATCTTCTCCTGCTCTTCTCTCCAAAGTCTTGAAAGTTCATTGTATGACAGAAATAGACACCCATCTTGATCTGGTTTACATTCTTAATCTCCTTCACCAACATACTATGGTTAGGATGCCAGTATTGGGGAGTTCGCTCAAAATACCTGACCATGCAAAAGAACAAAAGAATTGAGAAAAACTGACAAACAATGAAACAATGGAGAATATTACGAGTTAGGGGACAAGTCACAAACTGTTGGATCCAGAAACTCGAATAAAATCTCAAAAATATTTCTTATCAACGCCTGCTAAGGTCCACTATAGTTTAGAAAAACTATTTTACTTTAGACTAGAAATTTAAACATATTAATCGTGCTGGTGACATGTTACATTCTTCACTTCTCTACTAGCAAGAGATGTTGAATAAGCAATTGCAGGTGCTAGTTCTAAACTGTAAATTCAATGCAAGAATTAAGAATACCACAACGAAATGTCATAAAATCCAAGGCAATGATATAATGGAAGGTTTTTATAAATAATGGAACTTCTTGGCAGAATACAAAGCAGTATGATAATATGCTCAAACTTGAGGTAACTCTACGTAAGCAACAACATGTTTGTTTGCCTAACAGGCTAACACATCGAAATGGGCAAGAATTAAACTTCCAGCACAAACTATTGTTGGATGCTATAAGCTCAACTCTTGTATTGACATAGTCAGAATTAGTTGCGCAGGCTTATAAGTTGTTATTTGTACAAAAACTAACTTCATTTTTTTTCACTCTTTCAGTAATAACTTTATTCCTACTAATACTCATCCTTCTCCAACTATACAAAAAATCATCAACATTAATGGGCATAAACCAATCAATCCCAAATAAAACAACAAGAGTGGACCAAATACCCCTTTAAAAAGAATGAAGTCTCCCTTCAGAAATTAGTAAAGAGAGAATAAAATTTATTTGCGGAATGTCTGACAAAGAAGCTTGATGGACTTTACTACGTCATAAATGTTGTAGTGTCACAAGTTGAAGTTTCTTTAAATTAGATAGAGCTACTTACTTCTTAATTTTATCTTCTAGAGCCCCAATCTTCTGCACCGGTGTCATGAAATCAATGGAGAACTCCACTGAATCTCCCATATCCGGGCTTCTATAGAAATTGCTGATGGCTTTAGTAGCCAAAACTGAATTTGGATAGTATATCTTTTCATTATCATATCTCAAGAATGTTGTTGTTAAAATATTCATCTCTTCAACTATCATCTGTCAAATTGCATACAGATAAAACAGTTAATCAATTACTCCAATAAAACAAAAAAAAATGGCATCTGGTGGTAGTTACCTGGACACCATCAATGACACAACGGTCACCAACATCAAATGGATGCATCACAAATACAAATATGATAGCTTCAAATATATTCTTGCAAGTGTTTCCAAACAGAAAGGCTGCCGCAACAAGCTGTGATGAGAGGAAGACAAGTACTTTGGTTGTTGCAATTTCCACCAAAAGTAGCCACACAATGGTAATGATAATAATTAAGATCGCCGTGACAAGTTTGTTCAATTGCTTTACAGCTGATTTGGTATCATTTAAAGCATGCGCCAGAGTTTTCCGACCGTTATAAACCTTTACCTGCACAAATAACAAGGATTTGAATGTTAATTAATGCACTTTTGCTCAGTGTTTCTTCTTATTGTCACTGCAATCAAACCATAGGGTGGTTTTGAATTGTAAACTTTTCTACAATACTAAGCTGAAAACTTTTCTAGCTAGTTATTTTTTATAGCTATAAATAAAGTTTCTTGGTAATCATGCTAGAGGCTTGAATAAATCAAGCCTTCTTTAAGACAAGAGAGTTACCTATCATACCATAGCCCTGCCATAGGACTAGAAAAACTATATTTAGTATATGCACAACTTGATGGTCATAGCATTTGCACAAGGAACATCACAATTACGTCTTCATATGGTTGTCAAAAAGATGTAAACGACGTGTATAAGTGGTATTACAGAACAATAATTCTATCTAGAAAAAATCTCAATTTTAAAATTTAGTGTTCTCATCTCTTGTCCGATTAATAATCAAAAGAATAAACATATTCTAAACAAGTTATACTAGTGTTGGTCAATCTTAATTTAAACCGATAATCCAGTAAAGTTTTTCAAAACCTATTCAGGAACTACAAAATTAAATGAGAATTTCGACAACAATTCTATCATCCGAGAAAAGGAATAAAAGTTTTACCACCCACTCCGTCAAAGCTTTCCTGTCTATCTGTCCCATCTCAGCAACATCAATCAGAGGAAACACAAGATCGACCTCCTCCTTAATCATGAATCTGCTCAGGTCTAATTCATCAATGTACCTATGCATTTTAGAATGGGAAAATTAAATTTTTTTTGGGATTTTTTTTGGGAAAGGGGGGAGGCCTATAAGAAATATCATTTATTAGAAACGTCCTCGAGACAAATATTTCTCACTTGGAACCAGGTCGAGCCACATTTCTGAAAATGTGATAGGCAGCGGCAATTGCCTCCATCTCATTGGCTATCTCCTTATCAGCCCGTTCACCGTTCCCGTCAAAATTACTTTCATCTAGGGCATTGGATATGATGGATAACCCTGAATTAGATATCACATCAACCAACATCTTCATTGTCCAAGCAGAAACTTTCTCTCGCTTCAGCTGATGAAGCTTGTTTATGTCAATAACCGCCTTTTTAATTTCTTCCTTCCCTTGCTTTCCTTTAATCGTGCTCTGGAAACTAAAGTGAATACTGCTATTTGTTCTCCCAAGCATCCCGGCAAACTCCAGAAGTGGAAGCCCTGATAGGACTTGGAGAACATACTGATGGAAGATTGATTCCTGAACTCTATCAAAGAAATTGTTCACATGAAAAGATGATGCTAACATCTTAAGAAACAAAGTCTTAAAAAGCCACAAGAATGAGCAAATGAGCAGAGAAACAATAGTCCAAGTTATATAATGCAAAACCCGTTTGCCAGTGTCCGATCGCTTGACCCCATGATTGAACAACAAAAGCCAGGTAATAAGTATCAGTGTCAACCAAAGACAGACCTGAGCACTCTTCTTTAAACTGTGAACGAAATATAACATCTTCTTTCTCAACAAAAGTTCAATTCGATCAACAAAACCACAAAATGCATAAACCAGTTTGTAAACAACATACCAGAAAAAGTCACAATTACAAGCATACACCATTTCCAAACCTCCAAACTCCAGAACGTTGTATGCTTCAACGTATCAATGGTCAAGCTCGCAATCAAATTCCCCAAAATCAATAGAAAGACTAACCACTCGATCAAAGCCTTAATTTTCACCCTTTTATACTTCAATTTATTTTGAACACTCACTTTTTTGTAAATCTCTTCATCCTCGTCCACTCCTCCTGGTGATGCCATAAACGACGTCCTTGGAGTAGTAATCGACACACTCCTAAATGTTTCTTTCAATGAAGTATGAGGGAAGCCGCTCTACTATTGGGTGAGGCCCAAGCAGACATATTTTTAATAGATGAATTACTACCAGTAGAGTTTATATAATCTTGTATCAATAGGCTACTTTCTTGGAAAATATTTGAATCAACAGGAACAGGTTGTTCTCCAAATCTTGACTTGGGTTTTGAGTACACTGACCTGGCAAGTGATTTTCGTCGACTTAGAGTTTCGTTTGTGGGGATTTTGGGAGGCCTGTTGGGGCTTGGACTGAACCTAGCAGTCTCAGGGAAGCACACCTCAATGGTGCAAACTGCACAGCTCCAATGTGGGAATCACCTGAAACTAGGTGGAGTGAACTCTTCTCATCTTCTTCTTGACCATAAATCATTACAACGACTTCACCGCTTTTATTTCCCTCGGTCATGCTAATTTCCCCACTATTTGAACTCATAACATTTGCATCCATTAAACCCTAGCAAATTAAACAAAACAAAAAATTGTAAATTTATTCATTCATCATGCAAATTAAAGCTAAAGACAGGCAGAAAGAATGAGCCTGAGCTCTCAAATATCCTAAAAACTGTGACATTATGGGGAAAGTTAATGATTAAACTAATTGGGACACCGTGAGTAAGTTGAAAGTAACTTATTTGCACCATATTACTAAATCACAAATTGAATCATCACTTGCTGGAATTTTCTGGTTGGCCATTAAATATTATATTATATGGGACATGAATTAGGGCTGTGTTGACCCAATAGAACCAACCCATTTACCACCGCTGGGTCATGAGTGAAGGTTCATGATTTAAAACTTTATTAAATTACCTATCCGTTAGAAATTGTTGATAGTTTGAAATATCCGCAACTAATTTTTGTAATAAGTTAAAAAATTCAAAACAAAACTCTGTTTCTCCAATCAAACTTCAAAATTCTAACGTCTTTTTTTAAAATTGTAAATCTACATATCAATGACAAAAAACAAGGTTATTGAATTTAGAAATTTGATTGATAAAAAAGTAACGAGGATTGAAATTACATATCAGCGACAAAAAAAGGTTATTGAATTTTAAAATTTGATTGATAAAAAATAAGGAGGATTGAAATTAGCGTACGTGTGGGAGCCAAGACTTGTTCATTTGAAAACAAACCGGTTTCTCCATTGCTCTGATTTCATGTCTTCGTTATCTTAGGTAGTATGAACCTCAGCGAATCTGGGTTTCATACTCTTCGTTAGTCTTCAGTAGTAGCGGATAATTCAAACCATCACAACATTCCTTTGCTGATAGTTTCATAAAATTTTAAATTTGAACCCTTTATCAAACGGAGGGAAATCAATAGACTTTAGTCTTTAAACAGTGCCAACCAGGACTGACGCTGGCCCCCATATTATATAGTCCATAAATCCAAACACAATATCATAACTAACCTCTGTTTCAACAGAAAAAAAGAATAAAAAAAAACAATATCAGTGGGTAATAAAATAGAAAATTTATTTATCTATTTATATATATATATATATATATAAAAATATTACTTATTCTAATTTCTTTTCCGTCTAAATCTGGTTTTTGAGAAAAACTTTTGGCAGAAAAAAGTAGAAGTTTTACTTCATTTCTTTTCTTTTCCGTTATTAAAAAACTCAAAACTAAGCATTGGAAAGAAAATTTAAATTTTCCTTTCATTTTTTTTCTTTTCTGTCTATTTTAAAACTCAGAAACAGAGCGTAAAACAAATCCATAGACTAGCTGGGTTTTGGGTATTATCAAAACTGCAAAAAAGTGTGCTAGATTCTTACTGGAAAATAGTAGCCGATAGAGCAAAACTGACTGGAAGGGGCTGATAGAACGGAGGTCTTTCTATTGAGGAACACAGATTGGGAGCTAGAGTTTTATAGAAAGGTTAAGCAATCAGGTACCTATGTTCTTGTTCTTTTAAGACGCCAATTATTTAACTAGAACGCCATTCGATTACTTTTAGAAATGGTTTTGTACCCGGCTCAAGGTCAATAAAGAATTCAACATAATTCTGGGGTAGACTAAGTTCTTCAGGAAATACATCAGAAAATTTGATGAACTAGAACTGGCAATTTTGAACCCAACCCATCAACCCCTCCATTAAACCTATGATTTAATGGGTAAAATTATTCATTTACTTAAGTGTGTTGGATTAAATTGGTAATCATAAATAAGGAAGGGTTAAATGGTTCTACCCACTTAAAACACATAAATCACAAACCTAAACAATAGATGTACGGAACTGGATGTACCACCACGGCGGACAAACTTCTTTGCAGAGAACAAGAAGAAGAGATTGAAGCGATTTTGTGGAGTTAATCAGGTTCCTCGTTGAAATAATGCAGACTCCATTGAAGATGCAGAGATAAGCTTCGATTGTAGTGAGAACCAAAATTCAATTCCCACCCTCTCCCCCCCCCCCCGCCTCTCTCTCTCTCTCTCTCTCTCGATATATATATATATATATGTGTGTGTGTGTGTGTGTGTGTGTACACACATAATTATAGCTAGAATTTGATTTTTTTGATTTCTTATAATAGCTAGAGAAAGTGGAAAAACTTACTTTTGACATATTTACGGTTGATGAGTTTTATTCATATTCATTTAAGTTTATTCATTAACTTATTTAAATTATCCACTAACAATTTAATTCATTAATTACCTATTACCCGTTAAATTTTATTCATTACCTTTTAAATCAACTTATTTACCATCTTTAATTATAAATGCATAAAACATTGGCATTGTTTTAGAAAAGAGAGAAATTGAGAAGAGTGATAATAAAGTGAATGCACTAATTACTTAACATAAAACATTAGTAATATTTTTACATGATTCATCCCTACATAAATAGTGAGTGGATTTAACTTCTATGTGTGAGAGATTTATATAAAAATATTATTTTAACACGTGAAAAATATCAATTTCTTTACTTAATCAATATTAAAAAAAATAACTTTCAATCTGTAACGTCTTATTAATTTTGATTTGAGTAATAAATTCAAACATGTGAGGCTGTGACCTTACATAAAAAATTAACCAAGAGTTATAGATTGAAAACAAGTGTCCCATAGTTTTTCCTCAAGTTTCTTACCCGTTAACATTTAAAATGAAATGAATCCTTAAAATTAAATTGCAATAATATCAGTGTTCTAAAAGTTAGCTTAGTCATTGAGCTAGTTTAGTGATTAAGTTGGGGTTCGAACCTCAACGATTCACTGAATAATATAAATTTAAAAAAAAAGTATAAATTAATTCATTTGTTATTTAGGTGAGAGAAGGTTATATAAAAATAACAATTTATACAACAAATTAATTTTTTATTAAAAAAAATACAGCTAAGAAAATTGTCATTTTATGTTGCAGTATAATTCCTGTGGTCCATCGAGATATAGACAATACACCCCATGCAAATAAAGTCGGAAATAGTAATTCATTTTGGCGTACACACTCGAAACATGAAACGGCAGTTGTGTTAGAACCCATTAGGACATTACCCACCCCACCAACCTCCTAAACGTCTTCATTCTTGGGCATTCTTCTTCTTCTATATACCCCCCCCGCCCTGCCCCCCCTTCCCTCCCCCCGCCCTTCCCCCCCCCGCCCCATAGTTTGCAAGTATAAGATATTTACAAGTGTTATCAATATCTTCACAAGTTTACTTTAGGTAAATAGTAAATCCATCTCGTATTCTTATCAAAGCGAACTTAATGAAAAACATTTGTGAAAATAATAATTTTTCGAGACGAGTCGTAGATTCGAACGTTTTAGGATCGAATCACCAGTAATAATTTGTCAAGGTCAGAAAAATGCTTCATGAGACCTCGGGGACGCGGGCGTAAGTTCGTATGAAAAGGTTGTCCTGAGTTTGTGGAGATTAGTCCGACTACAATTAAAACTCCCGATTATCAAAATAAAATTAAAATAATTCACTTGCGAATTTTCACTAACAACAAGAATTTCTTCAACAACATTTTGGAGATTTTTTTTTTCTTTTCCTTTTTGGAGATTTGAGTAATAAAATTCAATTAATTTCAGATTTCATGGGCAAACAATAGCCATTAAATTGTTAAAGTTGCATCAAACATGACCTAACCTTAAACTCTAATAAAAGGACAATTAACTTCTTTTTGTACAAACTTTAAATAAACTAGACTAATAGCACCTTTCAAAATAGAGTAGATTAAGTTGGAATCATTAAATTTGTTAAAATTAATGAAATACCCAATGTAATAAACAGGTTTTACTAATTATGCCATTGAATTTTAATTTTTCAAATTATTTTATTAAACTAATTATTATTTTAAATTGAGTTATTCTGTTAAAAAAAATAAACGAACTTTAATTTATTATTGACAAAACCAATGAATTACTCATTGTAGTCGACATATTTTACTGACCATTGAACTTTTAATTTTTCAAATTATCCCATTAAACTAATTAATATTTTGAAATTATGTCATTCGGTTAAAAAAAAATTAAGCAGACATTAATTTTTTTATCTATGTGGCTTTGGAAAAGAAATTCAAAAATAAAAAATATTACTTATGTGACAAAAAATAATAAAAAACTTGAAAGTGGAATCAAAAAATCAAAATATTTTGGGTACTCTAATCTCAGATGTTTATCAATAGAAATTTTTTTCTCACAAATGAAAAGCAATGCATCAGCCGTAGAAATGAAAACGCGATAATTGTCAACATTTTACATCTGTTTCTGAATTATCTTCGCATTTATCCGTAAAAACTCAGGCTCCTATCAAACCATAAATAAAATTCCAACAAAATCAATTTAACAAAATATTACTACTACATGTATATATATATATATATATACACACATAGATATATATAGAGAGAGATTGAGGAAGGAGTGGACCTTGTGGAGGCGATCGAGAGTGAATGAAAGGAGTTCGGATACATAAGACTACTGATAGTGGAGGTAAGAGAGAGAAAAAATCTCTTTGGAATGCCATTTAATTTATTTTGTTTTGTTGTTGTTGGGGATTCAAACTCTATTATTATATCTAATCTTTGAACTTTGAAAAACAATTCAATATTTTGGGTATTCGGATCTAGGAATTTTCATAGATTTTAGATAGAAAATCGCAAATCTATTTGATTTGGAAGAAGGAGAGAGATGATGAGAGGAAGGAAGAGAGAATAAATCAATTTTGTTTTTTTTTTTTCACGTCCACCTAGGATAAAAAACAAAACGATTCAACACTCGTGAGGTCTGTAACATAATGACTCAATTTCAAAATATTAATTAATTTAATGGGGTAATTTAAAAAATTAAAAGTTCAATTGTGTAATCAGTAAAACGTGTCAATTTCAGTGAAAATTTATTAGTTTTGTCGATACAAAATTAATGTCCGTTATTTTTACGGAATGACCCAATTTCAAAATAATAATTAATTTAGTGGGATAATTTAAAAATTAAAATTTTTAATAATGTAATCAATAAAATGTGTCAACTTAGAATAAGTATTTCATTAATTTTGCCCACTAAATTTTATACTAATCTACTGCTTCCATATTATATTATTTAAGTCTCTTTTATCTCACTCTTTTATACTCGCATTTGTTGTTGAGGTTCTGTCATTAATCTATTTATTTTATCTCTATTAAAATTGTTGAGTCCTGCTATATATATATATATATATATATAATATTATATATCATAATATATATATATAATATTAAATTTAATCAAAATGTCAATTTATGTGAATACATGGTATATGAAGAAATTAAAAAAGAATTCATATATTATTATTGAAAATATATATTGTGAATATTTATGAATTTTTTAATTGTCAATTACATAAATAAATATTAATTATAATCCTTTTAAAGAGATATATACTAAGTGAGAATGTTTTATAATTTTATCTAATCTCATGTATTAATATGTTTTTAATTATAATTATTTGACATAAATTTATCACAATACAAAATTCTATTATTATTCTAATGTTTAAGATGAATTTTAATCATTAATTATAGAGGACAGAATGAAAAAAAGAGCATGAACTCTCAAATATCTCAAAAAATTGACTTATGGAAAAAGTTAATAATGATTATTAGAACCTTATGGAAAGTTAATTAACTAATAGGAACCATTAATATTCAAAATATATTATAATTTATAAAATTTATCATAATACAAAATAAAATTTTGTTTTATTTTTATTCTATTTTATCACTTAAAGTGTTTTAGATATTGTGTCTTCCCTCGTTTGTTGAGAAGTAATAAATGACTAATATTTTTAATTTGAAATACTTGTAGTAGATAAAGTAAAATAAACTTTTATAATCAATATTACATTCATAATTTGCAAAACTACAATATTCGTTATTTATAATTCATGAAAACAAAAATGATGCATATTTTTAATCCTAAAATCCTTTATTCTTAGGCTATGTTTGTTTGTTATAAAATGACTTAATAGTTTTTAGATTGTAATTATAATCCCCGACATTATAATCCTAGAATTAATAATCTTGGAATTATAATCCCATAGATTATAATCTCGGGATTATAATTTTTGCAAACAAACATAACTTTAAATTATCGGTCGCACGCTCTCAAATTCAATTACAACATTAATTAAATTACTAAAAATGGTCTTGCATATATGTAATATGGGGATTGTTATTTTTATTAGAAAAAAAATATTATTTTTATAGTATTTTTTTTATATTTACAGTAAATTAGTTCTACACGTATATTATGAGAAAGAATTTATCATTATATTAGATCATGATATTTTCATGATGAATATATCAATTTTTCAATAGTACTCTTTCTTAAATATGTGACATTTAAAATTTTTTCACATGAATTAAGGAAGTTATAACTCCTAAAATTATTCATTAAAATTATAATGTATTACCAAAAACACCTTTGCATAGATAAATGAAAAGTTAAAAAGTTAAACTATAGGTGATAAAAATAAGACAGACATATTGTTAGAGGATAAAAAAAATATAAGAATTAAAGAGAGTATACCGTTAAGATATTAAAAGAGGGAGAAAAAGTAGCTTTGAATATATAGGCAGTAGAGCTCCACAACGAGGGTGTATTAAGGTCAAGAACCAAGTTTGGTTTAGTCCAATCCCTTAGCTATCTTCATGTGCATAAGCCCATTCTTTTTTTCTAACCAAGTTACTAAATCCAAGCCAACATGCACTAATATACACAAAGAAAGTTTTCAAAATAGATGATATGGGACTATGTCAAAATCACATAATATTCACATACACACATGTATATTATGGGTCCCTGCTTAATATATGAGGTCCACAATATACATATGTGTGTATGTCAATATTATGTGATTTTTTTTATGTGATAATAACATTATTTGAGTCTGAATTGATGTGACCCAAAAATTTTGTGGTCATTTATCAATTGAGGACAAATTTGCTTGTACGATAATTAGTGTTATAGTTTGATAAGCCAACTCATTTGCTTTATTCTCTCTTTTTTATAGAAAGAGTATTATTTATACAAACATATATTTTAATTTCATGTATAATCTAAAACATAATAAATTATTAATTTAGTATTATAGCATGATAATAAAATAATTAATTGGACCATTTTTATAAAAATGAATGAATGACTGACAAAAAAAACTTTTTTCTTGATGGATGGATATAACCCAGCAAACTAATAATGGAATATGATTTTTGTAACTTTGTGTATAAAAAGTATTATTCCATCATTAATTAAATTATTACCTTTTCTCTATCAACTCAGTCGTCATTCATTCCAAAAGTGAACGTGAACTGATTAAACAAATGAATCAATTTTTATTTTGGACAGTATTATTTGTAATTTATAATTTCCAGAACGTGTATTGTCTTGTAGTCTAAAAGAGTGGTAATAGCAAAACAGAAAAGATGGCATGGCATGAGCCATGTCATCGAATTTTTTGTTGAACTCCATGACAGATTCAGCAACTTCAGCACGAAAGTTCTCCAGGAGAGCAGATGATGCTTTGAACTGGTCTGTCAGCGAACCTTCTTCACCAACCAATCGCATGCCCACATAAGTTTCCAACGCCTGGAACTTCTCTTGCAGTTCATTGATCTGAATATTATTGTTCGCTATCGTTTTCTAACAAAGCTCTGATACCAATTGTCACACAGGGTGCATAATCTGACATTATTTTTCTTCGCGTCTATGTCCTCCTTGTGATACACTGGTTCGCCCAACCAGTCAACAACTTGTCAATCACACAAGCCAACAGTGTTTACAGGACAACGTCCCAACCTTTTATTGCTCACTCAATAACAAGGATTACAATATTTGACTAGGGCTCGCAGGCTACACTTGATAAGTGATCTCTCTACCTAGCCAAGCCCTTGGCTGTACATATATATATACACATTAGGTTGCAGTTGACACCCCCAACTGTTAGGTCATTCAGAACAAATAGGAAACCAATATTTTGAATCGTATTTGCCGCCAATTGCCCATGCTAGCAAATGTGTAGCGTCCCATGATGTCTGTTGCCCATCAATCGCTCTCAATCGCCTTACTCAGCGGATGTATATACCCTTGATGTCTGTTCGCCATCAACTGCCCACCAGTAGGTGTTAGGCGCCCCATGATATCTGTTGGTTGAGACATGCCAAATACGTCGTATGCATGAAGGTTCTTGCCACAACCGCCGATTAGTTGGGTCATGCTCGATCATCCAATCAAACCGCTTTCATTGTCACCGACCCTTTTTTTGCGTCCTTCACCTACTAGTGTCAGCCCACATTGTTGTTGTCTCAGCCCATCTTTTTGATGTCCTTCACCCACTAGTGTCAGCCCACATTGTTGTTGTTGTCTCGTACCTACAGGTTGCCCAATCATGTTGCTACGAGATCTCATCCATTTATTACAATTTCCATCTAAATTTCAACACTTGCCTCGAGGTGTCGCTCCAAGTTTGTTGTGCCGTCGCCCATCCATCCACATCCATTAGCTTTGTTGCATGCTGGGCTCCGCCCATGCCATGCCTTGACATGCTAGGCGCACGCCTATGCCATGCCCAACCGATGTCACGCTCAGCAACGTTCTTGCCCAGTCATGTTCCACCCATGACAAGGTCTTTGATTCGATCCAAGCAACCCAATTCGATGTTAGACATTGTTGTAGGGGGACCCAACAATGTCCCAACGTCCAACACGCATCACCCATGACACCTGCCCATGGTCCCAGGTGACCTTCACGGAACACTCCCTTATAGTAGCACTTATGAAAATTTTTCAAGTGCCACTGACTGTCGTCGACTTATGCGAGGAAGCATAATGCAAACTATGTAGATTTGTTAGTTTTCTGACATAGCCCATTTGCTGCACAATGACCTAATTTGCTGCCTAGTGTTGCCCACTGTTGCACAACACTGCTCATTGTTGCTCAAATGACTAAGTGTCAAGCTCGTTTGTCAACCATGTGCGCCCAGTGTCCTTGGCTACCGATTGCTACCGCACGCTGCTGTACACTGCCGCACACACACGTCTTGCCCTATAAATAAGTGCTAAGACTTGACTTGACATGCTATTTGGTCGTCTCACATGCCAAACCCGTACCAACCCATTAAAAGGCTAACAGTAGACCAATATGCAGTATTTGCTGTGACAGTGATGCTACTACTAGCAATGGCACCACCACTTTGTACCAAAATTAATTTAGATCTCATAAAAATGAAATAAAGAAAATTCTCCGACATATTTAAATTAATTTAAGAGATTTATTGTCATTATACGGCTTCTCTATATTATTCCATGTTTCAATTTGTTTTAAAATTTAAGATATATTTTTATTTTATTTCATAAAAATTTTATTATTTGTCATTACGTTTTTATTAGTATATAAGGCGGCACCTGAATTTCTTTTATCAAGAACAATCAATAATTTTGTCATTCTCATTTTATATATATATATATATATTGATTTTCTCTAATAAAGTGGAAGGAGCGAATTTTTTTTTATAAATAATGATTATGTTGAGGTAAAAATATAATCAACACCCGTGGAAAATTAAATTAAAGGGAGGTCCACTTATAAAATACAGAGGGAGAGGGAGGTTGAGGGGATAAATCACATTATTAAATGTAGGGGATAAGCATGCATGCATTATGCATAGACATTTTGGGACAAATATTTACGTGTTGTTCTTGTTGTGAATTATTAAATATTATTTGTGAGCCGTGTTCACATATGGTATTGTGTGAATTGATGTGGTACGATTGCGCCCACAACGCAACAATTTGGTACTCCAAAGAATTAGCGAACATACTCGTTACCTATTCATTGTCAATTAGGTATTGTGTGAATTTATTTATTTATTGAGCCGTATTTATATAATGATGATATTGATATTCATTGAACCGTGTTCATATATGATATTGTGTGAATTTATTTATTTATTTATATTATTTTTTCGATATATAATTTCAATTCACTTGACATATTTTATGTAACATAATTATCCGTAAGAGAAGATTGTGAGAAATATTTCTCAAACATAATTAATTATATATGATGTATAATTTCAATTCACTTGAGATATTTTAACACAATTATTAGTGGGAGAAGAGAAGATTGTGAATGATAAATTCTCAAACATAATTATGAACATGGAATATTTTGTGAGAGAAATTCATGGCTCTTGTGATGGCACGTTTGATAGAGTATTATTATTATTTTCGGTCACTTTCTTTTAGTGCTTTGCTCAATCACCCAATACCTGGGGTCAAGCATCAAATTATATCAACTTTGAAAAAGAAATTTATGTATCAGGTTTAATATAAGTCCGTACAGGCGTACAGAAATGTCAGAACCCATAATATTTTTTCAAAAAAAATAAAATAAAAAGAAAAAGAATAAATAATATCAGTAGTGTGTGATGATCAAGAATTTAACTTTGCAAGAATATATTTCTACTATAAATCTCGTCTCTGAAACTTTTGTAAGTTTCAATCATAACCTTAGAAATAATAATAATTGCATGCATTCCATTAAACATTCAAAAAATGAGCCAATTGATTTAGAGTTACTAATCTTTCATTGACCATACTTATATACTCCCTTCATTTCATATGATATGACGTAGAGTTATTAATTTTTTAAATTAAGCTTAAAATATTTTCAAATTAAAATTGGCGTATATTCTTTTAAATTTAATTAATTTATTAATAATAAATATTATAAAATATTTAAAAAGTATTATTCTATGTAAGTTTTAGTGTTTCAAAATTTTTAAAGAGCACTACAATAAAATATATTTTTTTTAATGAATTTTTTTTTATCGAAAATAAGTTAATTCCGTCAAAGTTGGTGTATTTCCGACAGAGTTTCTTGTTGGAAATTCGGTTGGATATAAATTGATCGGAGATCAGTCCGTCGACAATTTGGTCGGAACTATTTATTTCTAATGGAATTATTTCTGATTACCACTTCGTCAAATATAAGCTATTTCCGGCGAAAATATTTTTGATTGAATAACTCTGTCAAATTGAAAGCCTCCACGTGTCACACTCTTAGTAAATTATGCAAGATTGTTTCAGACGGAATTTTCGTCGAAAATAATAATTTTTTAAACTAATTTTTATTTGTTTTTTCAATTTTCAAGTTTTTAAACCACATTTTAATTTGTACCTGTAAATCTACTTTATCCTAACAACATATACAATAATCTATATCAAGAACACATACAACGTAACTATACCAACAACAACATATATACATATCCCCAACAATAACAAATATAAACTAATTTATGATAAGTTAAACAAAAAATTGTTTAAAACTACGATGATTTACAAAACAAAACTAATTAAACTAAATAAAGATAAACTACAATGATTTACAAAAATCAAGTTAAACTAAACTAAATAGAGATAACTTAAACTACAATGATTTCAAAAATTAAATCAAGTTAGTACTACCACCGATGTGAGGAGGATTATCGGACGGAGAGTGACGATGTTATTTTGTTGTCTGAAAATCATCACTATCATCCCCCCGCAAGGCATCACCACCATGTTCAGCATTGCCACCTTGTTGATATAATTAAAAATATAACTTATTAGTCCGTAATTGAGAATTAAAGAGAGATCTAAAGGATAATTAAATAACAAGCAAAATATACAACTTAAAATGTAAGACCCCGACTTTTATGAAATAAAATTTAATTTTTTCTTATAATTATTATTCTAAACAGTAAGATGTTAAATTGATAAAATAATAAAATTAAGGATGATATGTGCAAATTATAATAAAAAGTATATCGAAAAATATTCGTTTTGTTGGGGAATATTTGGTAAAGTAAGACGTTGCCGAAACAACCAATCATTGGTGGCCCCCACGATGACGTAACTTTCGAATACCGAAAACGATAGAGATAGCCTTTTTAATAAAAAAAATTGTCAATATATATGTGGTACTATCACTTTTAACTGTTTATATACCATGTGATAAAAGTATAGTAGCACGCGGTATTTTCCAGTAGCACACGACATTCCACAACATAACACGATATTACACAATATTTAATATTATTGCTTTAATAATTGTTACAATAGCAATTGCATAGTAGTCTAACTCAATAATTGTTACAATTGTACAATATTTCATATTATTGAATCAATAATTGTCATCGTAGTAAGAGAAGTAATGAAAAATGTGACACTCCCAAAATAGGCATACATCACTTATTCTGAGTCACCAAATACATGGTACAAAATACAAATACAATCTTTAATATACAACAAGAAAGCTGTGGGTTTTAATACAAATATTGTCTTATAGACAATATCCACTCTCAGAATAAGTCCTCATTACATTTATTATCACACTATTTAACAGAATAGTGAGGACTACTAATACTATCATCTGGACCGTCACTCCGTTTTTCGACTAGTCTAAAAATTTCGTTCTCATTTCTGAAGAGAACAGTGAAGGAAAGGGTGAGCTCAACTAGCCCAGTAAGAAATATTATGACTAAGATAATGCAGAATAAATTATCATTAGTCTTCAACAATGTTAAACTGATAAAATACAATAGACATCAAGTTTAACTGCAGCGGAACAAACAATCCATTAAAAGAGTCAAGTAGAGAATAAACTCTACTATCTTTTATAATTTAAAAAAGGTTTTTCATCACTTTTATCGCTGAGACTAAGCTTAATAAATAATCCACATCATCCCTGCACTACGGCCAAGGATATTCATTAGTATCACAACCATAAATTATCCATGCACTACGGGCCAAGGATATTCGTGTATTTATCAACGGTCCTGATCATGCCATAAAGCAATTCATCTTTGCTCCCTTGGCCGAAGAGAATCCATAGCCATAATCATACCAAAAACTGTCCATCAATGCATTACTGGCCAATGAGGACTTTTTTCACATCATTTGTAACATTACGGTCATGATTATACCGAATAATCCCTGATCATAATCATACCAAGTCCATCTATGCACTACAGGCCACAAATGACTTTCAACATAATATAAAAATGAGGATGATGACAATGATATAAGAATTCAATAAAACAAGTTCAAGAATTAATTTATCCAGGAACTAATAACGTCCAAATTGTCAACATGATACTTTTTTGTAGAGTAAAATTCAAGAATGCTCAGAAGAATATTTTCATGAGAAGATACTGGATGAAGCGCAAATATCAAGGATATTCCACTAATTTCATGGAGTATAGAAGTCAAAACTTTAATCAACTGAGTATAATAAAAAATGAAATAACAAAAGAAATCACCATGCATGCGGTACTTCACATAGACAGGTTATTCCAATAGAATAATAAATAACGGAACCAGGTCAAGCGTAATATGCCTTGCAGGATATTCCAACGAATAATAAAGAATGAAATAACAACGAAATCACCGGGCATACGGTGCTTGCGAGACGAGGTTATTCCAATGAATAATAATAAATAACGGAACCGTCGTCGAAATTAAATTGCAAGCCGAGGATGTTCCAAAGAATAATAAAGAATGGAATAACAATGAAATCACCATGCATGCGGTACTTAGCATGACGAGTTATTCCAATGAATAATAAATAACGGAACCAGTCCGTAAAAACGTCTGAGACGGGATATATTCCAACAGAATAATAAAGACGGAAACCAGTCCGACGTAAAAGCACAAAACAGGATATTCCAACGAGAATAATAAAGAATGGAATAATGTAAGAATTTCACCAAGTATAGGGTAGATCACAGTACAAAGTTATTCCAATGAATAATAAATAATGGAATAACGAAGTTCTCTTCATGAATACTAAAGAAATAATACCCCTTACCTTATAAAGAAGAGTACTCCGACGGTAGGGCGGGGATATACTTGAAGAAACTTTTATTACGCTCAAAGCTTTCTTAAATGCTAAAGAAATAAGTTCAAGATTATAGAAGAATAATTCTCTCTACAGCTTCTCTCTCTAGAGTTTCAAAGAATTAAGTAAGAAATAATGAAGGAATGAGCTTCTATTTATAGAAGAATGGATGAATAAGAACCAATCCATGAACGGTCCGGATCGATTTACTTTAAGCAGACGGTCAGTTTGGTTTACAATAAAATATAATATATTCTATTTATAATCTAATTAAACGAATAACTTTTAAAAAGATTTTATTATGCAAATACTATGCAGGCACTATGCAAACACTATGCATAATAAAATATAATATAATCTCATTATTGTTTAATAAAATGTATAACTTTATAAAAGTATTACATTTTTATATAAAAAAGATTTTACTATTAGCCTAATAAAACGAATAACTTTATAAAAGTATTACATTTTTTTATATAAAAAGTTTTTTGTTTTATTACATTAATAATACTAATAAGACAAAACTTATATATATATATATATATATATATATATATATATATATATATATAACAATCAACAATAATTGAATCAAATAACGCGTGAGATCTTGTCAAAGTGACTCATGTAGTAATAATTGAATAAAAGCGAGTGACTTCTCACATAAGCATCAATAATCAATACCGTAGCTGCTACTATGCAACCACACGTATTCATCGTACTTTTACTACTACCGAGTAATTCAACAAGATTAATTCGGTAAAACTTCCTCCGTTATTTTCATAAAAATATTTTTGTCGTTTTCTCGATCCGAATGATAATTACATTGTAGGGTCCACTAATGATTGTGCCATCGTCATTTAATATTCCCCCGGTACACAAAGAATATTCCCCACCAATCGAATAATATAACAACTTGCATACTTTGCAAAATTTATAAATATTACCCACAACTATAACATTATATTAAATCCACACCTTAATATTCAAAACTTTTTTTGAGAAATTTAAATCTTTATTCGTAAAATTTGGGATTTTACAAAAAATTTCAACATAAGTATTAAGTAATTAGACAGACTGACTACAAGAAAAAAAATCTCAATTCGGACAGAATATTCCGCCGGACATAGCTATTCCGTCTGAAATTGAGTAATTAGCCGACATAATCAATTATTTGAAATTGACTTTCAAAAGTCAATACTGATCTTATAATTTAGAACATAGTACTTCTCTATTCTAACATATAAGATCATTATTGACTCTCTTTTTTGTCAACTTAAGATATTTTCAAATTTAAAATTAATGTGGATTCTTTTAATTTTTGTTAATATGGTAGTGAATATTGTAAATTACTTAAATAGTAGTACTACACATTTCATAATTTTTAATGAATCATCTCAATTTGTGATATATATTGATTTTCAAAAGTCAACAATAATTTTTTAATTTGAAACAGATGGAGTAGTATATATATATATAATTGCATAAAGAAATCTCTTCTGAATCTTTCGCAGACGACAAGTAATTACTGTAAATGTAGGCCTAGTTGCAGCATCTTCATCCCCTGAAAGTTGTATGAGCTCATTTAGTTCTTCATCTTGTTGCTCTATAATTGCTGGCCTTAACTTATCCTCTGCAAATTCCAAAACAATTTGTCCACAAAAATATTAATGCATGTAATTAAATATATTTATTAATTACAAAAACGTCGTATAATATATTAATTTAATTTTATACGTACTTTTGAAGGACCATAATTTGTCTCAATGTAGGGATGTTCACCACTTACGAGCTCGTTAAGTATAATCCCAAAGCTATAGACATCACATTTTTCATTGTAAGGCTCACATCTCATCACCTCCGAAGCCATGTATACGTATGTTCCTGTAAAATTAGAGAAAAATAATGTTTAAATGTAGTAATTGATATATATTTTTACAAATAAAAATTTTAGTTCCACAAGTTATACCCTACTTGAATAGTCAGTAATTGATATAATGTTTAAAGTATAATGTTTAAATGTTAGTAATTGATATACAACATTTTTTTTATAGTCGTGACATGTGACCCAACAATTTTTAACTTCACTGGATTAATTCTATAACTTTAGGGTTGTCACAATGTTGAAAAATGGTCAATCAATTAAGTACTTTCCTGTTTCACCGGTGAGTGCCTTTTCACCATCAGTCAAAAACAGAGCATGTCCAAAATCCGTAACCCTAACATGGAATGCATCATCCAAGAAAACATTACTGGGATTCAAATCCCTATGAATGATCATAGGCTTGTTGTTAGAATATAGGATCACACACACGCACACAAACGATGGAGAATTAAGAATAACACAAGAGATTTACGTAGTTCCTTAATTTGGGTACTCCACAGGCGTCTTGTTGTTTATTGATGATTCCTTGATTACATAGGGTTTTACAATAGATAGTATTTATAACTACTAATCCTATTCCAACCCTACTTCACATTATGTCTCAATTACCCATAATGTCCCTATAATAAATAGCCCAGAAAAAACTCCTGCACCATACCGCGACCTTCGCTACAACCCTGATGGGCTAGTGCGTCGCTTCGCTCCGCTATGATCCGCACTAGCCTTTTCCAGTGACTTCTATATTATGAGTCACAAGTTTTCAACAAATCTCCACCTTGACAAATAACCTCGTCCATTCCGAAGATAAGTCACTTGTCCTATCCGATCTTGGGGGGAATCCTCCAAACTAACATTCAGAGATATTGATCAAGTCCAAGCAATGCTTGAACTTATCCCCGGTCACAGTCTTTGTCAACATGTCAGCTGCATTTTCAGAAGTGTGCACTTTTTCCAATATCACATCCCCAGTAGCTATCAGTTCCCTCACCTTGTGAAACCTTACGCTAATATGCTTGGTCCTTGCGTGATACACTTGATGCTTTGCCAAGTAAATGGCGCTTTGACTATCACAATACAGCTGTACTCCACCTTGATCTATGCCCAACTCATTCACAAAACCCTTCAACCACAATGCTTCCTTGCCAGCTTTAGCCAATGCCATATACTCAGATTCAGTAGTAGATATAGCTACTAGAGATTGAACCATGGATCTCCAACAAATCGGTCCACCTGCAAGTGTAAACACATACCCTGTTGTAGATCTCAAATCATCCAACCTTCCAGCATAATCCGCATCCACATACCCTACAACTGACATCTGAGCTTGTTACTTCGCAAACATAATCCCATGATTTGTCGTTCCTCTTAGATATCTGAACACCCACTTAACAGCTTTCCAGTGCTCTCTACCTGGATTGGCCATGTATTTGCTCACTGTGCTGACTGCATATGCCAAATCAGGTCTTGTACACACCATCGCATACATCGAACAACCAACTGCGCTCGCATAGGGCACGTTCGACATATCCTGAATCTCTTGAAACTTTTGACACTTTGTCTTTGTAGATAACTCAAGTGACTTCGCCAATGAAGTCTTTGATCTGCTTTAGCATTAGCCATACTAAACCTCTCCAACACTTTCTCCACATAATTCTTTTGTGTTAACCACAACTTTCCAGCTGTTCTATCCCTGCGAATCTCCATCCCTAGTATTTTCCTAGCGGCACCCAAGTCCTTCATGTCAAACTCCTTTCCCAACAAGTTCTTCAACCTGTTGACTTCAACCATGCTCTTTGCAGCAATAAACATGCATGTCATCCACATACAGTAACAAAAAAATACAGGAACCATCCTCAAGACTTTTCACATAAACACAACAATCATACTCACATTGAGTAAACCCAATCCGGATCATGAAGGAATAAAACTTCTTGTACCATTGTCTTGGAGACTGTTTCAGCCCATACAGTGACTTCTTCAACCTGCATACCATGTAATCAGTCTCTGGCTGCTTGAACCCCTCAGGCTGATCCATGAATATTACTTCCTCCAAATCACCATGAAGAAAGGCTGTCTTCACATCTAGCTGATCTAACTCCAGGTCATAGCTAGCCACCAATGCCAAAATAATCCTGATTAAGGTATGTCTCACCACCGGAGAAAATAGCTCATCATAGTCAATCCCCTTCCTCTGCGAGTATCCCTTTGCTACCAATCGAGCCTTAAAACCGTTCCTTTTCCTTTTCTGATACAACTTCTTTTTTCTTGTACACCCATTTGCACCCCACTGGTTTCTTTCGCTCAGGAAATTCTGACAATTCCCAAGTTTTATTTTTCTTCAATGACTCCATCTCCTCCACCATGGCCTCCATCCAACTGTCCCTTTCAGAACTGGCAATAGCTTCCTAAAACGTAGACGGATCCCCACTAGTAGTAGATAAAGCATATGCAACCATATCATCAAACCTGTACCTCTCCGGCGGTTTGATAGTGCGTCTGGGTCTCCTTGCGGCTATGCTTTCGTCCTGTTGCTGCTGATTTTCTTGTTCCACTGGTGGTGAATTTCCAGTGTCATAACTCTCTAGTTCAATTTGAACTTCCTGATGCTGTTTGTCGGTATCTTCACCAGCCTCGATTTTCTGACCTTCCTGTTGTGTCCTAACCATGGAAGCCTCGTCAAAAACCACATCCCTACTGATCACTGCCTTCTTTGCTTTCGGACCCAAAGCTTGTACCCCTTCACACCTTTCTTATACCCAAGAAAGATACACTGTTTGGACTTAGCATCAATCTTAGATCTCTCATCACCTAGAACGTGTACGTAGGCTGGACATCCGAAGATCCTCATACCCGAGTAATCCACTTCTTTGCCTGTCCACACCTCTTGTTCCACTTTATTATCCAAAGCAGTACTCGGTGACCTGTTTATTATGTAAACTGCCATGCTCACTGCTTCTACCCAGAAATCCTTCAAAAGCCCTGCATTTAGCCTCATGTACCGTGCCTGCTCTGCTATAGTTCTGTTCATTCTTTCTGCCACCCCATTCTGCTGTGGAGTCTTCTTAACAGTCCAGTGACGTTGTATCCCGTGGTTCTCACAAAACTTCAAAAATGGCTCGTACTTGTACTCAGTCCCATTATCTAACTTGAGGCACTTAATTTTTCTTCCTGTTTGATTTTCCATTTCAGCTCTCCACACCCTGAATTTTTCGAAGACCTCAGACTTGTGTCACATGAAGTACACCCAAACCTTTCTCGAAAAGTCATCGATGAAAGTTAAGAAATACAGCGATCCCGCTTTTGAAGCTACTCTCACTGGCCCCCATACATCAGAATGCACATAGTCAAGTTTTCCATTCGTTTTGTTCACCGCACTCTTAAACTGCACCTTACACTATTTTCCCAAGACATAAACTTGCAGAAATCTAACTTACATGACTTTATCCCTTTCAACAGATTTCTTCTATGTAATTCCAGCATCCCACGTTCTCCCATATGCCCCAACCGCATATGCCATAGTGTAGTATCATCAATATCCTCCACTTTAGTGGCAGTTGTAATGACCCCAAATTTCATACAATTCAATTACCAACTTCGGTCGTTAATAATACGTCTAACTTCTGATTTTACATCATTGTTCGATGTTAAACTTAATAATATGCGAAATAATTTAAACTTTTCTATCTTCTTACTTTAATTTCCTAAATCAAAACCTTTATCATCTATGTCTTTGAATCATATATAATCCATGATTCACTTCATCACAGTTATTATATAAAATTTTACATTTCAATTCGATAACCTTTGCATATCAGATAACTCAAACTTTAACTTTACTACTCAACATAAAACTATACATCATAAAACATTTAGTACAACTCATGAATCTTAATCATGGTTTAAAGAAATAACAACTTTAGCTAAAATATTAATCTTCGTGTATTATTTCTGATCCACGTCATTCAAGTAGCACATAGTGTTACCTTCAATCCTTAACCTGGAGCTCGACAACCCAGCAAATCTAACAGTTTTCCTGCATCACGTAACACATAATAACATGCTTATCATACATCTCATAAACATTAAACTAACATAACAAACATGTTACAGTTCACATAACAAGTATAAAGATTGAGTTCCTTACTCAATCAGCATTCATTACTCAATCAACGTAGTCATAAATTGACTTTAATGTTTCATACATTCAACATATATATAACACATCATGCTCTTTGCAATAAAGATTTAAAACAGTTAATTATCAAGTTCACATAACAAATAGGAACTGAAAGACTTGCCTTGATCGTTGTTTACCAATAACAGTTTAACAGCTTACAGATATTTGCACTTCACGTGCCCTACACAATTATATAATCATTCACATTAACTATTAATTACATAGCAACGTATAGTAGTTGTAATGTAAACTTTAATCTACATCCTATAACCCTTCCTATTAATCAATACACAATGTTCAATTTGATTGTGTTAACTTTAGACTTATAACTCACTATATTTCTTCTTAGTTAAACTCGAAGTTCATTCAAGTGTTTAAGTCTTACTAGGACTACTTATTGATTTTATATTAACCCTATTCAATATCTTATAATATTCATTTCATTTGATTTAAAACACTTTTTACGTTCATTAACACTTATCATGGCGTTTCGACGTTTAATTATTCATTACATGCCCAATTTGCCTCTCTTGTGTGTGCTTAATATGCGTATACAACTTATCCAATATATCATTTATTAATGTTAAGCATCATTATACTTCATAATATTCATGTTCTATAACTTAGAACAACATCTATTATCGTCGACATCACTATACTTGTGTATGTGCATGTCCGACGCCCTTCGATTGCCTCCGAATACGCATCAGTCATAAAGATGACCATTTTGACTACTGTTCCCGACCTCAAATTTAAAACCTTAAAGAATAAAAGTTGTAGGTCTATTCGTCCGCGTTCCGGATCATATTGAATCGCCTCAATCGGAGTTTGTATGAAAACGTTATGTCTATTTTACTAAAATAGGTCAAAATAGTCACACCTAACATAGTTTGGTAGCAATTGCTACTAATTAAACTATGAGCGCAGGCAATTGCGCTACTAGGCGTAGCTGCACCCCAAATGACTTAGGAGCACAGTAGCATTTCACGCTCATAGAGTAAAAGCGGACCTCAAGTTCTTGCTCATGCTATTTTTTTTGACCCTTTTCTCCTACTAATCTTCATAACTTGAGTTATACACATCCAAATTAGTCCGTTTTTGATTCTATGGATTCATAATTCATAGAACTACAACATACTAGAATTATAATAATTTATAGAAACACTAACTAGCCTAAATCTTGACCCAAAACTTATGTTCATATTAGTTTTATATGTTTTAACATATTTAGCATAATCATTCACCACAGATTCGATTCCTAACCAAATTAATCCATTTAACCTTCGTTGTTTTTTTAATTCAATATACTAACAATATCTATAATCAATTTTAGATTAAATCATGATTTCATCATCAATTTTGATTCCAAAACAAGCCCTAACGTACATATATCTATAAAACTCAATTTCTTCTTGTTTAATCATACTTTCATAAATTTGATCACCCTAAAACCACTTTTAGATTATATGAAACGAATTAAATATAACCATTAACATGTATAACCACTTCCTTAAAAAAAACCATGCATCAAAACCATCTACAGATAACTAATTCTAGAAAATAAGAACTATAACTAGATTATTACCTTGATTCCTCTTTAAACATAGAGAGTGGATGATTAAAAAGCTTTGATTGAATCATCTTCTTCCTTCACAACTTTTAGATTTCCCTTTCTAATTTATAGAGAACTCATACTGTTCTGCCTTACCATATGAATACTCAGCCAAAAATAAGCGTATGTTTTATTTTTGCATTTGGTTTCCCAATACGTTACTAGAAATCTATAGTATCGATAGTTAGGAATAATAAGGGTTTCAAGGCCATGTTTGGCTAGAACTCAATTATTCTCTCCTAACTTATTTTTATAATTCCCTTTAACAAATGATTTATTCATGTCACAACCATTAACGAATTCTAATATTTTAAATTAAATTAAACCTTATTATTATAATTTTAATTTCTATTATTATAATTATAGTTTCTATTTAGCCAACCATAATTATAATTTTATTCAACAAATCAATCCATTAATTTAATTATTAGATTAAATTGAATATTTCCATCAAATATTTATTTTACTCAATAAATATTCCAATTAAAATATTTATTTTATTTAATAAATATTTTAACTATTTACAAAATTCACAATCATATTACATTAACGTTACCACATTTATATATATATATATATATATATATATATATATATATATATATATATATATACTCTTGTCATTTTATTAAAATAAATATATTCACATTAATTCATTATTTTTACTAAGTGAATTACTCACATTATTTATGAAATTTAATTCATAACAATTCCATCGCCAATCAAGGCATACCAATTAAATTATATTATTCCACAATATAATTTCCATCTTAATCAACTAATATTATTCAGTTAATTTCTTTTGCCACCATTTTCCTATTTCATAACTAATTATTTGCTTCACTTTCTTCAATAGTTTAATCAACTATTAAATCTCATAAAAATTTAATTTTTTCACACTAAAACACATAATTCAATATACATCTCATAATAAGAGTTTTAATTATTAAATTCTTTTTTTAATAATTTATAAAATTCGGGTTGTCACAGCAGCAACTCCACCTACAACTGTACTCCATATCATCCGATAGATATTTCCGTTGACCTTAGAACCTTTCATTATTACCGGTGCACCCTTCGTCACTCTCATGGCTCCACCACCAGTTTTGAACTCACAACCATTAGAGTCCAGGGTTCCTAATGAAATCAAATTCTTTCTTAAACCTGGGATATGTCTCACCTCAACCGGAGTTCTCACAACACCATCGAACATCCTTATCTTCAGTGTGCCTATTCCAATGACATTGCACGAAGCATCGTTACCCATTAGAACTGTCCCACAGTTCACCAATTTATAGGTGTCAAACCACTCCCTGTTAGGTGTCATGTGAAACGAACATGCTGAATCCAAAATCCACGAGTCTGTCACGTCCGTGTTTGTTGAAACTGACAACATATCCCCATCATCCCATGATTCCTCCACGACGTTTGCCGATTTTGTAGATTCTAATTGCTTCCCTGTTCCTTCACCCTTATTCTTGTATGGACAGTCCTTTTTGAAGTGTCTTGTCTCGCGACATCTGTAACACTTGTACTCCTTAGGCTTAGGAGTCCTGCCCATCGACTTCGATTTCCCCTGCGTTATTGGTTTACCTCTATTCGATTTTCTGCCACGTTGCTCTCCACCTTTTACCACCAGCCCTTCACCCGAAATACCCTCGGATTGTTGCTTCCGTTGGTTAAACATTAGTAGAGCAGAAGTGACTTCTTCCAACTTCAGAGTTTCTTTTCCCCATAGGAGAGTTGTTACATGATTCTCCATGGAACCCGGTAGAGAACACAGTAACATCAACGCCTGGTCTTCTTCCTCGAATTTCACTTCAATCCTTAGCAAGTCGCTAATTATTTGATTGAACGTGTGAATGTGTTGAATAAGCTTAGAACCTTCAATCATCTTTAACCCAAATAGTTTTTGCTTCAGAAACAGTTTATCTGTCAATGACTTTGACATATACCTGGATTCCAATTTACTCCATACACTCGATGGCGATTCATCACCGATCACGTGATACATAACCTCGTTTGCCAGGCATAAGCGAATTGTACTCGCTGCCTTCGCTTGGAGTTCATCCCAGTCATCAATCATCATGTACTCCGATTTCTTCATTAACGCCTTCATCAATCCCTGCTGCACCAACAGATCCTTTACCCTCTGTTGCCATAGCCCAAAATTCCCAGTCCCATCAAACTTCATCAAATCAAACTTTGTCACCGATGAATTTGATGTCATTGTTCTTCATGTGTTAAACCCAAGCTTTGATACCAATTTGTTAGAATATAGGATCACACACACGCACACAAACGATAGAGAATTAAGAATAACACAAGAGATTTACGTGGTTCCTCAATTTGGGTACTCCACATGCGGCTTGTTGTTTATTGATGATTCCTTGATTACATAGGGCTTTATAATAGATATATAGTATTTATACCTACTAATCATATTCCAACCCAACTTCACATTATGTCTCAATTACCCATAATGTCCCTCTAATAAACAATCTAGAAAAAACTCCTGTACCGTACCAGGGGTGGCACCCCCTGCAACCCTGATGGGCTAGTGCGTTGCCGCTATTGTAAGACCCCAAATTTTATGAAATGAAGGTATTCAATTTTCTTATAATTATTATGTTATTTAGCAAATGGTTAAATTGATAAAGGTTAAAGTTAAGGGTGATATTTGAAAATTTTGCAAAGTATGCAAGTTGTTATAAAATATTCGTTGTGTCGGGGAATATTCGATTGGTCGGGGAATATTCGTTTTAACAGGGAATATTCGTAAGACGACATAATCATTGGTGGACCCCACAACGGAAGTATTGTCGTAAAACGACAGAATTATCTTTTTATAAAAATAACGGCGAAAGTATTACCGTTAAAACTATTGAACTACCCTAAGAGTAAAAGTACGATGTCTGGCGTAGTTGCATAATAGCACATGGTATTGATTATTGATGCTTACGTAAGAAGTCACTCAGTTATACTCAATTATTGCTACAGTAATTGCTGCATCATATCTCTCATATTAGTGATTCAATTATTATCACAGTATCATATGCATAATATTTTATATTATTAAATCAATAATTGAGACGACAAAGTTATTCATATTATTATTTGCAATATTGACAATGTCTAGAAGTTCTGTCAAGGAGAGGTTTGGTCATCTAATTGCGCGCCAATAGGGAGAAATCCTTATTGAAAAGCCGCCTCTTTCCTTGGAATGACATGGTTGTTAAATATTGTGAGTTATAATATTAATGATGAATAAGTTCGTGTTGATTAAAGATGAAATTGATAGTTCCATTGTGTGGGAATTATTAGTGTTAGTGGAAATCGACATTTATTTCGATAATAATTGATGTCTGGAAGTTATATTGACCAATCGGGTAATTCACTGGATAAATGAGCAATTAATTGCTATTAATTCTCATGTTTATAACTATGTGTTCACATGTGTGTACTATTGATTCACATAATTTACTATTAGGGGAGCTGATGCAAGATTGATAATACTTGCATGACTAAATTAAAAATGAAGGTATAGATGAAGGTACTATACTATAATTAATTTTTATCACATGTTTAGAACTATTGAGTCACATGATTTATGTGACACCCCCAAAATAGGTATACATCACCCATTGAGTCGCCAAATACATGGTACAAAATTCATATACAACTTAATTATACAATAGTCGTGTAAGATACGACAAAACATAATATAATAGTTTTAATAAGAATATTGTCATCTAGACAATATCCACACTTAATGGAGTCCTCATTACATTTATTATCACATTATTTAACAGAATAGAGAGGACTACTAATGCTATCATCTGGACCGTCACTCCGTTCCCCGACTAGTCCCAAATATATTCTCATTTCACAGAGAACAATGAAAGCAAAGGGTGAGCTCAACTAGCCCAATAAGAAATATTATGACTAAGATAATGCGTAATAAATTATCCTTAAGCCTTCAACAAAGATAACAATTGATAGAATATAATGAGACAACAAGTTTTAATCATATGGAATAAGCAATCCATTAGAAGAGTCAAGTAGAGCATAAAATCTACTATCTTCTATGATTTAAAAAGATTTTCATCAACTTTATTGCTGAGACTCAGCTTAATAAATAAACCACAGCATCCCTACACCACGGCCAAGGATATTTATGTAATCATCAAGGGTCATGATTATACCGAATAATCCCTGGTTATAATCATACCTACAACTGTCCATCAATGAACTACAGGCCAATGAGGACTTTTACCACATCATTCGTCACATCACGGTCATGATTATACCGAATAATCCCTGGTCATAATCATACCAAGTCGATCAATACACGTAAGCCTAAGATGACTTTAATCACAATATAAGCATGAGGATGATGACAATGACATACTTCTTTGTGGAGTAATCAAGGATAAATTTTAAAGATTTATAAATTAATTTATCCAGAAATCAATAACGTCCAAATTGTCAACATGATACTTCTTTGTGGAGTAAAATTAAAGAATGCTCAGAAGAATATTTCCATGAAAAGATATTGGATGAAGCGCAAATATCAAGGATATTCCACTAATTTCATGGAGTATAGAAGCCAAAACTTTAACCAATTGAGTATAATAGAATATATGAAACTGCAAATGGATTTTTGACCGCCATGCGGTAATCCACGTAGACAGATCATTTCCATAATTTAATAAGGAATGAATACAAAGGATCATTCACCATGCATGTGGTAAATCCACATAGACAGGTTATTCCAACAAAATAATAAAGAATGGAATAACAGAAGAATTCACCATATATCACGGTAGTCGCGTAGGCGAAAGTTATTCCAATGTAATAATAAAGAATGGAATAACATAAGAATTTCACCATGTATCTTTGTATCGCATGTAGACAAAGTTATTCCAACATAATAATAAAGAATGGAACTGTGTCAAATGCGTAATACGCATATATAGGATATTCCAACGAATAATAAAAAATAGAACCAGTGTCATGCGTAATCCGCACGCAGACGGATATTCCAACGAGAATAATAAAGAATGGAATAACAATGAGAACTCACCGGGCATGCGATGTAATCGCATGCATGAGTAATTCCAATGAATAATAAATAATGGAACTAGGTCATATACATGTCATATGCATGACGGTGATATTCCAATGTAATAATAAAGAATGAAATAACAAAAGAATTTCACCATGTATGCGGTATTAAGATGCATAGGCGAGTTATTCCAACATAATAATAAAGAATGGAATAACAAAAGCTCTCTTCATGAATACTGAAAGAAATAATACCCTTTACCATAGAAAAGAAGCTGGATCTTTGGAGTAGAGAGGTAGCGGACTTCTTCTTTCTTTCTCTCTATAATAATTGCTCTATAGTTTTAGTGAATTGGTGAGAAATGAAGGAAGAATGAGCTTCTATTTATTGGAAAATATAGTTTCGATAATTACACATTTTGGGGCTTGAAATATTACAGTATAATACCTTCCTCTTTTTCTTCATTTTTAATTTAGTCCTGCAAGTATTATCAAACTTGCACCACCTCCCCTAATAGTAAAGAATGTGATTCAATAGTAAATCATGTGAACAAATAGTTCTAGACATATGAAAATACGAATTACAGTATAGTACCTCCATTTTTAACTTAGTCATGCAAGTATTATCAATCTTGCACCAACTCCCCTAATAGTACAAAAATGTGAATCAATAGTACACATATGTGAATAAATAGTTATAATCATGTGAATTAATAGCAATTAATTGCTCATTTATCCGATTAATTACCCGATTGGTCAGTATAACTTCCAGACATCAATTAATATAGAAATAAATATTGATTTCCACTAACACTAATAATTTCAACACAATGGAACTATCAATTTTATCTTTAATCAACACGAACTTATTCATCATTAATATTATAACTCACAATATTTAATAACCGTGTCGTTCCTGGAAAGAGGGGCTTTCAGATAAGGATTTCTCCTTATTGGTAGCCTTGATTAGATGACCAAACCTCTCCTTGACAAAACTTCTAGACATTGTAAATATTACAATTTAATAATATGAATAACTTTGTCATCTCAATTATTGATTTAATAATATATCATATTATGCAGATGATACTGTGACAATAATTGAATCAATAATATGAGAGACATGATGCAACAATTACTGTAGAAATAATTGAGTATAACTGAGTGACTTCTCACGTAAGCATCAATAATCAATACCGTGTGCTACTATTCCACCACGTATTCATCGTACTTTTACTACTACCGGGTAGTTCAACGGTTTTAACGGTAACAATTTAGCCGTTATTTTTATAAAAGATAATTACGTAGTTTTTACGACAATACTTAGATTATGGGGTCCACCAATGATTGTCTTGCGTCGTCATTTAATATTCCTGTTAAAACGAATATTCCCCGACTAATCGAATATTATATAACCACTTGCTTACTTTGAAAAATTTGTAAATATTACCCACAACTATAACATTATATCAAATCCACACCATATTATTCAAAAATATATTTCGAGAAAATTATTCTTTATTCATAAAAGTTGGGGTCTTACAACCTCCTCTTCTTATGAAATTTCGTCCTCGAAATTAGGGTACGTACCTGGTATATCGAATAGGTGAGGATATCTTGACTTCATCTCAGATTCTAACTCCCAGGTCATTTCTTCCACATCGTGGTTTCTCCACAAAACTTTGACTTGAGGTATAACCTTGGAGCATAGAATATGATCCTTCTTATCCAAGATTTTAACAGGTAACTCTTCATATGTTAAATCTTCCTCTATCTCGTCTGGTTCTAATTCAATAATGTGGTTCGGGTCTTTCACATATTTACGTAACATAGATATGTGAAAAACGTTATGAATACGAGACATACTTGGCGGTAAGGCGAGTCTATAGGCCACAGTTCTTACTTGATCAAGGATTAAAAATGGGCCAATGAATCGAGGATTGAGCTTTCCTCTCTTTCCAAATCTCGTGACTCCTTTCCATGGAGCAACACGTAACAACACATGATCTCCAATATTGAATTCCACGTCCTTTCGATGAAGATCAACATAACTCTTTTGTCGATCTTGTGAGATTTTTATACGTTGTCGGATCATTTAAATCTTTTTCGTAGTCATATGTACCAAATCCAGTCCCAACAACATTGCTTCACCCACCTCATCCCAGCATACTGGAGAATGACACTTTTTTCCATACAACGCCTCAAATGGAGCCATGCCAATACTTGCTTGAAAACTATTGTTATAGGAAAACTCCACCAATGTTAAGAACTTGTCCCAACTTCCCTTGAAGTCAAGGACACAGAGTCTTAATAAATTTTCAAGAGTTTGAATAGTCCTTTCCGACTGCCCGTCCGTTTGAGGATGTTATGCCGAACTAAATCGTAAATTCGTGCCCATAGCTTTTTGCAAACTAACCCAAAATCTTGAAGTGAATCTTAGGTCTCAATTAGAAACTATGGATACTGGCATACCATGCAATCTTACAATCTCGTTTATGGACATACTAGCAAGACATTCAAGTGTATAAGTTTCTCGTATCGGTAAGAAATGAACAAACTTGGTCAATCTATCAACAATGACCCAAATCGCATCTATGCCTTGAGAAACCTTGGGAAGACCAGTAACGAAATCTATGGTAATGTGCTCCCATTTCCATTCTGGAATTTCAAGTGGTTGTAATGGACCTTTGGGCACTTGATGCTCCGCCTTGACTCGTTGACAAGTTAGACACCTTGAGATAAACCCCGCTATCTCTCTCTTCATATTGCTCCACCAAAATGTATGTCGAAGGTCACGATACATTTTGGTACTCCCAGGATGGATTACAAACGGTGTGTTGTGTGCCTCCATCATGATTTTATACTTCAAGTCAGAATCGTTAGGAACACAAAGTCTGGAGTTGACTCGAAGTATTCCTTCTTCATCGATTTTTGCTTCTGGAATAGCACCTTCTTGCACTTTCTTCCTCATACGCATCAGCTCCAGGTCTGTAGCTTGAGTAGCTTTAACTTTATCGATTAAAGTTAGTTCCACTCGTATATTCGCCATCATCACATGGGTCCCTGGAGTCTTTAACTCTATTTCCATCCTTTCCAGGTCATACACAATGGGCCTTTGCGTTGACAATAATGCACTCGTACCCGCATATGATCTTCTACTCAATGCGTCAGCTACTACATTCGCTTTTCGAGGATGGTATTGGATGGTATGATCATAATCTTTCAACAACTTAAGCCATCGTCGTTGCCGAATGTTGAGTTCCTTTTGAGTGAAGAAATATTTGAGTCTTTTATGATCCGTATAGATCTCCACCTTCTCACTATACAGGTAATGCCTCCAAATCTTAAGCGCAAAAACGACTGCTGCCAACTCTAGATCATGAGTAGGATAATTCCTCTCATATTCTTTGAGTTGTCATGAGGCATAGGCTATGACTTTCCCATATTGCATGAGAACACATCCTAATCCTTTGCCTAAAGCATCACTGTAGATGACAAATCCCTCCGAGCCAGATGGTATTGTCAGAACAGGTGCTAAAATGAGTCTCCTCTTGAGTTCTTGAAAACTCTTTTCACATTCCTACCTCCAACCATATTTTGTATCTTTTCGAGTCAGCTGAGTTAATGGAGTAACGATTCGAGAAAACCCTTCTATGAATCTTCGATAATAACCAGCTAAGCCGAGAAAGCTACGTACTTCGGTCACTGACTTAGGTTGCTCCCAGCTTTGAATTGCTTCAATCTTTGCCGGGTCAACAGATATTTCATGATTTGATATCACATGCCCAAGGAATGCAACTTCTTTAAGCCAGAACTCGCATTTCTTTAACTTGGCATATAGCTTGTTTTCACGAAGCTTTTGGAGTATCAGCCTCAAGTATTGCTCATGGTCTTCATGGGTTTTGGAGTATATGAGGATGTCATCAATAAAAACGACCACAAAGTGATCCAAATATTCCTTGAATACTCGGTTCATCATATCTATGAAGGCAGCAGGAGCATTAGTTAATCCAAAAGACATGACTAGGAATTCATAATGTCCGTACTGAGTTCTGAAAGCAGTCTTTGGAATGTCATCAGTTTTAATCTTTAACTAATGATATTCGGAACGAAGATCAATATTTGAAAAGAATTTGGCTCCTTACAACTGGTCAAATAGGTCATTAATGCGAGGCAACGGGTACCTATTTTTGATGGTGACATGATTCAACTCCCGATAATCAATACAAAGTCGCATACTTCCATCTTTCTTCTTCACGAATAGAACATGAGCACCTCAAGAAGATGTACTAGGACGAATGAAACCGATGTCTAACAATTCCTGTAGTTGGGTTTTTAACTCCTGAAGTTCAATAGGAGCCATTCGATATGGGGCTTTGGAAATGGATTTTGTACCGGATTCAAGGTCGATACAAAATTCAATTTCATGCTCTGGGGGTAGGCCAGGAAGTTCTTCAGGGAATACGTCAGGAAATTTATTAATAATAGAAATATCATTCAAATCTGACGTATTTTTATTTAAATTGTGACATGGGCTAAGAAAGCTTGACATTCGTTTTTCAATAAATGAATAGCTTTATGACTTGATATGACAGTGATTGACTTTAGTGGTTTGGTTGCTTGAATTCGTATAATAGGTTGGTTAGGAATATGAATGCTAACAACCTTACGAAAATAATCGATTTTAGCATGATGAGTAGTTAACCAATCAATCCCTAAAATCATATCAAATGCAAGTATTTTCAAAGAAATAAGATCGACAGGTAACGTGCGGTTACCGATTTGAATCAAACAAGACTTATAAACAGTGGATGTGATGAAGGTTTCTCCCAACGGAGTTTCAACAGATAAATCAAAGTCTAATTTCTCTGAAGTTAAATTTAAACGTTGAGAGCAAGTAGGAGAAATAAAAGAATGGGTAGAACCGGTATCAAATAAAGTATAAACTTCGCTAGAGTTTATGATTAGCTTACCCATGATCACCTCGTTCAGATTCCTCGCTTTTTGGGAGGTTACGATAAACGCTCTCACTTGAACTACCAGTTTTGTCTTGTCTGGGACACCCTTTTATGCCTCCATCCTAGCTGGACTTGACTTTGGTGCATGACAAAATTGGGCTAGGTGACCTTCTTTTCCACAATTATAACACGCTTTGGACTGCATCACGCAGTTTGGACTGCTATGTCCCTCCTCTCCGCATTTGTAACATACGATCGGCGGTCGTTCTCCTTCCTTAACAACAAGTGTGCTGGTGCTGACGTCTTTCCATCCTTGTTGAATCTCTTCTTCTTGAAATGTCCACTCTTATTTTCATGGCCATGATTTCCACCGAAGTGATTATCATTTCTGGCATGTTGATTCCCTCCACGTTTGTTGTCACCGCTTCGATGATTGCTACCACTGGTATTATCATTTTGTCGGCTTCTCTCTTTTGGTTGGGTTGACTCATTATCGCGTTCCAATAACTGAGCCCTATTCACAACATCTGAATACAAACACAATTTGTGAGAAATTAGGTATTGACGTATCTCGGGTTTCAAACCTCTTAGAAACATCCGCGTCATTCTCTCCTCATTATCAACCAAGTGTGACGCAAACCGGGACAACTCAATAAACTTAGCTTTGTACTACGCCACGGTCATATTGTTTTGCTCCAGCTTGATAAACTCTACCTCTTTCATGTGACGAATACTTTCGGGAAAGTACTTGTCATTGAACAGTTCTTGGAACTTCTCCCAAGATATCTTCGGTCAAGGCGGAGTTGAGTACGCTTTCTGATTCCCACCAAGATGTCGCCTCTGCTCATGACATGAAGGTGGAAAAGAGAACCTTTTTCTCCTCGGAGCATCCCAAGACATCAAATATCTTGTTGATCTGCTTTATCCACGTCTCCGCCTTAAGTGGTTTTGGCTCTCCAAAACAATCTTGTGGTCCCAGCTCCTTGAACTGTTTAGCGGTGACCGTCCGAGAGTTGTTAGTGTTTCCACCTGCATATTGGATAGGAGCCTCCTTTGCCCGATGTTGCATGAATTGCATAAAACCTCTGAACGTCCCATCGTTCATCATTTGATCGTTGTTGTTTTCCTGAGGATTATTGTCTTCCTGTTGCACATTATCCTCGGTATTAATCTGTTGTGACTTAATGGTCTCACGTGCTTCATTGCTTATCTCAACATTTTCGAATGCCATTTTCAAATACTGCCACAAAATAAGGGTTAATTAACATATCACATATTATCCCTATACTCTGACCGACCAATTTAAATACCAAATAAACTTAGGTAGGTCACACTAGCGAAGGAATTCTCCGTCTCTCCCCTCCTAGTTCTTGTCTCACATCTCAGCCAGGGTTCATATCCCTAAGCTTTGATACCAACTGTGACGCCCCCAAAATAGGTATACATCACCCATCTTGAGTCGCCAAATACATGGTACAAAATTCATATACAACTTAATTATACAACAGTCGTGTAAGATACGACAAAACATAATATAATAGTTTTAATAAGAATATTGTCATCTAGATAATATCCACACTCAATGGAGTCCTCATTACATTTATTATCACACTATTTAATGTAATAGTGAGGACTACTAATGCTATCATCTGACCAAGCATCTCGCTCCCATTAGTCCCAACTATATTCTCATTTTCTGAAGAGAACAATGAAAGCAAAGGGTGAGCTCAACTAGCCCAGTAAGAAATATTATGACTAAGATAATGCAGAATAAATTATCCTTAGCCTTCAACAGTATAACAACTGATAGAATATAATAGACAACAAGTTTTAACTGCAGCGGAATAAGAAATCCATTAGAAGAGTCAAGTAGAGCATAAAATCTACTATCTTCTATGATTTAAAAAGATTTTCATCAACTCTATTACTAAGACTCAGCTTAATAAATAAACCACAGCATCCCTGCCCCACGGCCAAGGATATTCATGTACTCATCAAGGGTTATGATTATTCCAAATAATCCTTGGTCATAATCATACCTACAACTGTCCATCAATGAACTACAGGACAATGAGGACTTTTACCACATCATTAAATCACACATTACTTTCATGATTATCTTGAATAATCCACGTCATAATCATACCAATTCCATCTATGCACGTAAGCCTAAGATGACTTTAATCACAATATAAGCATGAGGATGGTGACAATGACATACTAATTCAATAAAACAAGTTCAAGGATAAATTTTAAAGATTTATAAATTAATTTATCCAGAAATCAATAACGTCCAAATTATCAACATGATACTTCTTTGTGGAGTAAAATTCAAGAATGCTCAGAAGAATATTTCCATGAAAAGATACTGGATGAAGCGCAAATATCAAGGATATTCCACTAATTTCATGGAGTATAGAAGCCAAAACTTTAACCAATTGAGTATAATAGAATATATGAAACTGCAAATGGATTTTTGACCGCCATGCGGTAATCCACGTAGACAGATCATTTCCATAATTTAATAAGGAATGAATACAAAGGATCATTCACCATGCATGTGGTAAATCCACATAGATAGGTTATTCCAACAGAATAATAAAGAATGGAATATAGGAGAATTCACCATGCATGCGGTAGTCCGCGTAGACAGGTTATTCCAACAGAATAATATAGAATGGAATAACAGAAGAATTTCACCATGTATGCAGTACTTCACATAGACATGTTATTCCAACATAATAATAAAGAATGGAACTAGGTCATGCGAAATACGCACAGATAGGATATTCCAACAGAATAATAAAGAATGGAACCAGGTCATGCGTAATTCGCACAGACAGGATATTCCAACAGAATAATAAAGAATGGAATAACAACAGAACTCACTAGGCATGCGATAGACCGCACAGGCAGGTTATTCTAACAAAATAATAAATAATGGAACTAGGTCATACGTAATACGCACAGACAGGATATTACAACAGAATAATAAAGAATTGAATAACAGAAGAATTTCACCATGTATGCGGTAATTCGCATAGACATGTTATTCCAACATAATAATAAAGAATGGAATAACAGAAGAATTTCACCATGTATGCGGTATGCCATGTAGATGCAGTTATTCAACATAATAATAAAGAATGGAATAACAAAAGCTCTCTTCATGAATATGAAAGAAATAATACCACTTACCTTAGAAAGAAACTGGATACTAGAGTAGAGAGGTAGCAGACTTCTCTTCTTCTTTCTCTATATAATAATTGCTCTATACCTTTCGTGAATTGGTGAGAAATGAAGGAAGAATGAGCTTCTATTTATAGGAAAATATAATTTCGATAATTGGACGTTTTGGGGCTCGAAATATTACAGTATAATACCTTCCTCTTTTTCTTTATTTTTAATTTAGTCCTGCAAGTATTATCAAACTTGCACCATCTCCCCTAATAGTAAATAATGTGATTCAATACTAAATCATGTGAACAAATAGTTCTAGAATGTGAAAATACGAATTACAGTATAGTACCTCCATCTACACGTCTATTTTTAACTTAGTCATTCAAGTATTATCAATCTTGCACCAACTCCCCTAATAGTACAAAAATGTGAATTAATAGTACACACATGTGAACAAATAGTTATAATCATGTGAATTAATAGCAATTAATTGCTCATTTATCCGATTAATTACCCGACTGGTCAGTATAACTTCCAGACATCAATTAATATAGAAATAAATGTCGATTTCCACTAACACTAATAATTCCAACACAATGGAACTATCAATTTCATCTTTAATCAACACGAACTTATTCATCATTAATATTATAACTCACAATATTTAACAACCAAGTCGTTCCCAGGAAATAGGGGGCTTTCTGATAAGGATTTTTCCTTATTGACGCACAATTAGATGACCAAACCTCTCCTTGACAGAACTTCTAGACATTGTAATATTGTAATTTAATAATATAAATAACTTTGTCGTCTCAATTATTGATTTAATAATATAACATATTATACAGATGATACTGTGACAATAATTGAATCAATAATATGAGAGACATGATGCAACAATTACTGTTGCAATAATTGAGTATAACTGAGTGACTTCTCACGTAAGCATCAATAATCAATACCGTGTGCTACTATGCCACTACGCCAGACATCGTACTTTTACTACCGGGTAGTTCAACAGTTTTAACGGTAACATTTCGCCATTATTTTTATAAAAAGATAATTCTGTCGTTTTACGACAATACTTCCATTGTGGGGTCCACCAATGATTGTACCATTGTACGGATATTCTCTGTTAAAATGAATATTCTCCGACCAATTGAATATTATATAACCACTTGCTTACTTTATAAAATTTGTAAATATTACCCACAACTATAACATTATATCAAATCCACACCATATTATTCAAAAATATATTTTGAGAAAATTATTCTTTATTCATAAAAGTTAGGGTCTTACAATTTACTATTGATTCACATGATTTACTATTAGGGGAGGTGGTGCAAGTTTGATAATAATTGCAGGACTAAATTAAAAATGAAGAAAAAGAGGAAGGTATTATACTGTAATATTTTGAGCCCCAAAACGTGCATTTATCGAAACTATATTTTCCTATAAGTAGAAGCTCATTCTTCCTTCATTCTCTCCAATTCACTAAGTCTCACAAGAGCAATTATTATAGAGAAATTATAGAGAGAAAGAAGAAGAGAAGTCTGCTACCTCACTATTCCAGTATCCAGTTTTCTTCTAAGGTAAGTGGTATTATAAGGTAAGGGGTATTATTTCCTTCGTATTCATGAAGAGAGTTATTTTCTTTCAATACTCGTAAGGGTTGTTATTCTATTCTTTATTATTCTATTGGAATAACTCCGTCTGCATACATGCGTATGCATCACCGCATGCACTCGTGAATTCTTATCATTCTTTATTAGTCATTTGGAATAACTCATGCATGCGGACTCTGCATGCTGGTGAATTCTTACATTATTCCATTCTTTATTATTCTATTGGAATAACTTTTGTGCATGCGGACTATCGCATGCACGGTGAATTCTTCTCATTATTCCATTCTTTATTATTACATTGGAATAACTTTGTCTACACTTTACTACCGCATGCATAGTGAATTCTTCTGTTATTCCATTCTTTATTATTCTTTTGGAATAACTTGTCTGTGTGGACTACCGCATGCATGGTGAATGATCCTTCGTATTCATTCCTTATTAAATTGTGGAAATGATATGTCTACGTGGATTACCGCATGGCGTACGAAAATCCATTTGCAATTTCATATATTCTATTATACTCAGTTGGTTAAAGTTTTGGCTTCTATACTCCATGAAATTAGTGGAATATCCTTGATATTTGCGTTTCATCCAGTATCTTTTCATGGAAATATTCTTCTGAGCATTCTTAAATTTTACTCCACAAAGAAGTATCATGTTGATAATTTGGACGTTATTGATCTTTGAATAAATTAAATTATAAATCTTTAAAATTTATCCTTGAACTTATTTTATTGAATTATTATGTCATTGTCATCATCCTCATGCTTATATTGTGATGAAAGTCATCTTTGGCTTATGTGCATAGATGGACTTGGTATGATTTTGACCAGGGATTATTCAATATAATCATGACCGTAATATAACGACTGATGTGTTAAAAGTCCTCATTGGCCTGTAGTTCATTGATGGACAGTTGTTGGTATGATTATGACCAGGAATTATTCGGTATAATCATGACTATTGATGATTACATGAATATCCTTGACCGTGGTGCAAGGATGATTCGATTTTATTTATTAAGCTGAGTCTCAGCGATAAAATTATTGAAAATCATTTTAAATCATAGAAGATAGTAGATTTTATGTTCTACTTGACTCTTCTAATGTATTGCTTATTCCGCTGCAGTTGCTGATCTAAAACTTGTTGTCTTTTATATTCTATCAGTTGTTATACTGTTAAAGGCTAAGGATAATTTATTCTGCATTATCTTAGTCATAATATTTCTTACTGGGCTAGTTGAGCTCACCCTTTCTTTCACCGCTCTCTCTTGAAATGAGAATATAGTTTGGGACTTAGTCGGGGAAAGGATTGACGGTCCAGATGGTTGTTTTAGTAGTCCTCACTATTCTATAAAATAGTGTGACAATAAATATAATGAGGACTCCATTGAGTGTGGATATTGTTTAGATGACAATATTCTTATTAAAAACTCTTAGATTATGTTTTGCCGTATGTTACACGACTGTTGTATAATTAAGTTGTATTTGAATTTTGTACCATATATTTGGCGACTCAAGATGGGTGATGTATACCTATTTTGGAGGCGTCATAGCTATGCTCCGCACTAGCCCTTTCCAGTGGTTTCTATATTACGAGTCGCAAGTTTCTAACACTTGTGTTCGTGAAGATCTTGCATGGCACGAGAATGCGAGTTTACCCCGGCCAAGTCAACCCGTATGCATCCCAGGCCCAAAGTCGAGGAGGTCCATTTTTTTTAAAAATTATGTATATATGTGTATAAAAAAATAATTATAAAATATAATATAAAACAAATCAATAAATATGGAGAATCAAAATAGACTCTTAGCCACAAAAAGAAGGAAAAACTCTTCGACCCTCTCAGTTCATAACGCAACGCAAATAAATTTTTTTTCCGATGATTCTCCTTATATCCAACAAAGTTGGAAAATAAATCATCCACCAGCTAGACCAGTTCCTTTCTTTGAAGGTAATTTTTTTAAGAATTATATAGAATCTAGATACAGTAAAACCTCTATTTACTAAATAGAGATATTGATACAAAATATTTTCGAACACCCAAAAATATCCACTTTAACAAAAATATAGATTCTATAACAAAAATTAAAGAAAACATAAATTATTTAGATTTTTAAACTAGGAAAATGTAGTTTTTTATAGAAAAATGTGGTCTTTTATAGGAAATATAGTCTTTTATAGGAAAATATGGTCCTTTATAGGAAATGTAGTCTTTTATAGGAAAATATAGTTCTTTATATGAAATGTAGTCTTTTATAGAAAATGTAGTCTTTTAAAATTAATATTGTCTCTCATATATATATATATATTTATTACTATATAGAGGTATAGTTTCTCAATACGGGATTTAAAAAGTCTATAACATATTATAATTTAGAGGTTATTCCTATTTATAACTGGCCCAAATTGGGACCAAATTTTTTTATAATATTGTAGAGGTTATTCTTATATAGAGTATTCTTAAATAGGGGTTTTACTGTATATAAATTTTGTAAATTGTAATATATATTTTTGTTAACTTTTCTTATTTATTATTTAATTCAACAGAAAACTTGGCTAAAATTCTTGTTCTTCGTTTTTAATACAATGTTTACAATTCGGGGTACTCTTTTTCCTTTGTTTGGGGTTTTGTCCCATTAGATTTTCCCCAAACAAATTTTTTAACGAGGCCCCAAAGTGTTCTTACTTATCTTTTATAAATTCTTATAATTTTAATAAAATTAATTAGTTGATAATTTATTTATTTTTTTGTTTAATTTATATAAAGGGGCACATTTAATTTTTTTTGCCCTGGACCTTACAAAACCCAAGACCGACTCTGCTTGAGAAATCTCAACTGCCTTTGTAACTCCTTCCCCTAAAGGTGGCAGCGCCACCGTTCTTTCTTTCCTCCGGTTACCCGGTCCGTGCATCCATTCCTTCAATGTAGTGCTCAAGAACTCGGTGACGACCTAACCGTGGAAAGGCGGGTCAAGGCACGCGCCTATTAGGTGGAGCACGAACCGATGGCGTTGTCTTGATAGAGTTTCGACTTCTTGAGCGAAGAAGCTAATGCCATGCTCGTTTGATTCGAAGAAATCAGGGTTTATGAATTTTACTGCTACGTGTAGTCCTCTCCATATGCCTTTGTATATGTCCGCAGTGCTCCTTTGACCTACTTTTTCGTGCAATTCAATCTGCACAAACCACAAGTTAATGCATGTTTTTGCACAATTCATTCCTATTTAATTCCAGAGTCTACATATATGACAATTATAGTGGTATGTATGTGTGTGTATATATATATATATATATGGGAAAAATGTATGTACACAGCTGTGTATTACACAGTAGACTATGACGACGGTTTTTTAGACTATAGCGACGGTTTCACCCGTCGTCATAGCTATTCTGGGCTATGACGACAGTTTAACGTCGCCATAGCCTTACTGTGTAATACACAGCTGTGTATATACATATAGCCCTATATATATATATATTATTACATGTTTCTTATAATATTTTTAATTTTGTACGTCACAAAATGAGAGTTCTCTTTAAAAACAAATTGAAAGACATTATAATCTATAGTGCTTGAAATTTTCCCTAAATGAAACATGATCAAACTTAGATTTCATTTAATATCAGTATATAATTAATTAAGTATTATTATTTTAAATTGTTGAATATTTCCTTTAAAATGCATATTTTTAAATAGGACTCATTTTAAGACAATCAAGTTATATAATTAAAAGAAAAATTTGTTATGCTCAAGAAAATAAATAATTTAGGATTTTGTGAAGGACAAATGACAAAAGTGTGTCCCAAAACATACACTCAACTCAATTTTCACCTTAAAGTTTAGAAATCAATAATCCACATTAACTAACTTAACTCAAAGTCTTTTAAAAAGACTATCTTGTTCTCTTTTGGTCAGCCCGACCAATTTCTGATCTGAAATACGGGTTGATATTTACCGATAATGTGTAAATCATATTTTAACCATATAAATTCCAAAAAATACTTTAATTTTCTGTTAAAGACTATTATTATGAGGGCAACAAATACATGTGTTTCTAAATTGCTTAATTTCTTAAATGTGATGGAAAAACGACAAAACTAATGATTTGGCTATCGAAGTTGACACATTTTATTGAATACCTGATTGAAATTTTAATTTTTCAAATTAACTAACTGAACTAATTAAAATTATTAAATTGGGTCATTCTGTCAAATCTGGTTAACGGCTGTCAAAATTTTTCATACGTGGAAGTAAAAAAAAAGGGAAAATAAAATAAAAAATGAGGTGGCCAATAAGCAACAATGACATGGAAATAAAAAAAAAAATATTTTTTGACTCATTTTTAACATTTTAAATTTTTAAAAATGATAAAAACATAATAAAACAACACAAAAACTAATAAAAATAAAACATTTTTTCATTCATTAAATCAATTATTCCTCCTTCTTCTCTCTCTTCTTCCTCTTCTTCTCTCTCTTCTTCCACCACCACCGCCTCCACCTCCTCCACCGCCTCTTCTTCTCTCCATCCAGGGGCGGATCTGCGGCTGGGGTTTTGGATGATGGATCCGTTCGGATCTGGTTTCCCTTTTACCGATCTTGAACTGCTTGTCGATTTTTGTTGGTCGATTCCGATGGTTTTGCGGGGATGGTTTATTCGCGTGTTTTCTAATCTGGATCTTTTGTTTATATTTCATCTTTTTATGTTCAATTTAGGATGATTTCTTTGATGTTTTCCAGTTGATCTGAGTTTGTCCCGATCTGGTATCATGTATTTATTACTTATTTAGTTCATGTTCATATTTGGGTTTATTTTTTATTGGGATGATTTCTGATTTTACTGCTCCGCTTTGTTCTTGGCAGTATCCATGGTGGGTCTGTTTTAATTAGCTCGTCGATAGCTCCTCTATTTCCTGCAAATCTGAGATTTGTTATGTGTTCCTCGTGGCTATTTCGCCGGAATCTGCATTTTCTGAAAAGGTCATGTTGTGTCTCACCGTCGGATCGATTGAGGGTCTTTACCGGATGGTTCTGGATGTTTGTATCTGACTCTCGGGATTTGTTTTGATCGACCTGATGTTTTGATCGCATATGTATAAAATTATGCTGGGAAGCTCTAGGTTCTAATTCTTCTCATTTTTAGGAAAGAAGAAGATTTTTTTAGATCTGTTCTTCTATATGTAATCTGATTGATTTAATGAATTAAAATTTTAATTGATTATATATTATTATTTTGTTGATGTAGAAAGTCAGGATTTATTGAAGTTTTTTATTTATTTTTTTGCCACATGTAATATTTTTAATTTTTATATATATTTTTTCAGCGCCACGTAGATAAAAAGCTAACGTCTGTCTATTTTTTTTAACGGAGTGACCCAATTTGAAAATTTTAATTAGTTCAGTTAGTTAATTTGACAAATTAAAAGTTCAATCAGGTATTCAGTAAAACGTGCCAACTTCAATGACCAAATCATTAGTTTTGCCATGAAAAAACCCATACGTACCTCGTTTGGTTCAATGTACCACCCGTTCATCTTGGCTTGATCTATGACGGCTGAAAGATCAGAATGGTGATGAACCGGTGGTGGTGGTGTTGGAAGATTTGTGGTAGCACCATCGATGTTAATGTCTTTATTGTTGTTGAGAATAATATCCAAGAAACCTTTGTCTTGAGCTATTTGAAGACAATACCTTAGATAATCTTGTGTTCTTTCCATCCCCATCTTGTACATGACCCTCAGTTCCTTCTGCTTTCCCAGCTCACTTTCTAGTTCTACCACATTAATTCACATTTTTAGTTAAATATTAAATTGTTATTACAATAAATATGATATATATGTTCAACGCATGTTCATTCAAGAATTATATATTATATAAATGAGAATATGCGTATATGCATGTTCATTCAGAATTATTATAGATGCTTTGATTCATGAATACTCCAAGAAGTACTTTAATATATATGTATATACACGTCCCAAAGCTAGAGTCTCATTTTAATTTTTGAATTAAAATTTTTATTGTTAGAACCGTAACTTCATAGAGTCAAAATTGTTGTAGAAGACGTGCCACGGGTGATCCCTGTCCTGAAGGTCTTTATCGCTCCTACCACGATCGATTTGTTATGAGTTGCAGACGATATACCTCCAGGATATATGTCAAGCCTTGGTGAATAATCCGTGATAGCAATTCACAGAAAATTCCAATTTAACACTATTTTGTAGTAGTTATTAGTTTTTAAGAAGAATGGAAAAGATAAAAAAAAAGTTCACTTGTGCAAATCTTTCATGTAACTTCACTATATACCATATGCATATCTCTTATGTATATATATATCTAGACACACACACACACACACACACACACATATATATATATATATATAAGTTGCATTATAACTACTCAATTATATATTTAACTATACTTATTAGTACTAATTATGTAAGTTACATATTAGTAATAATTAGGAGTTAAATAAAATTTGAATAGTCTCACTATTTCCCTTTTGTTCCAAAATAAAATAAACTTCTATTAAATGAAACTAAAGAAAAATAGTTTTATCAAACAATCTTCAATCCCCCACTTGTTTGGAAAAACTACTTTTCATCCAAACAACTTTCTATCAAACAACTCAAAGACATGTGTGCATAAAAGAATGTGTGACGAACATTGAACATTCCCTTAGTGTAAACAACTCAAAGTCACATCGAAGTTGAAGGTGTCAGTAGATTAAACCTCTACTTCTATATGATATGACCAAAATTGTCACACACACACAAAATTCTCCTACCACGGTGAGTATTCTCAATTGCTTTGCGCTAATATGGCCATGCGCAATACCCTGTTTCATGAACCTCTAAGAGAGTAAACCACAACCCTCTATAAGAAGCGGCTCCACTTCTAGTTCATATAGGCAAAGGGTTTCACAAGTGTTTCTGTTTCTAAGAAACAACAACTTTGTTAAGGGTATAACTCAGCCTCTGTGACACCCCCAAATTCAGGTACTCCATTCCCATAGAATTTGGTGTTCAATATCCAAAACCATTACATCTAACTACCCATCATAAAGGATAAAGACATAATTTAAATAACTTAAACAATAATCTTTCCCATTAAAGGGTTACATCATCATCTCAAAAATAATCCCAGGTAATCTAACCTTAAAATTATTACATAAGTTTGCGGAATACATCATAAAATAAAACAAGTATTTAACATAATTCATAAAAATAAAATTCTCATAAGTCTTCAACACTTGGACATCTTTTCCTTTCCTTTGCTAGTAGATGGCTCATCGACTTTCTCTACTTTAGCTGCAGTGTTAAATGCAAGAGTGAGCAAACAATTGCTCACTAATATAGAGAGTAATAATGATAGCAACATGAGAATGAACAACGAATGCTGAACAATAATGAACTTGTTCTACGAATCAAAAATAGAAAACAAGTTCAAAATTAATATCTGAGGGTCTTAAGACCATGAACTATGTCTCCGGTATTTAGGTATTATTACCTCAACCTTAACAGTCATTAGACTATACAGACCCTTCTTAACGTACTTAGGGGGATCAACCCTTTGTACCATGTATTGTGCACAAACATCTAAACGTTACACGTACAAAATTCCCTATGTTAGGGTTGTTCGTCTCAATTTGAATTTAGAAATTCCGCTCTAAAGAAAGTTTAGCTCGGAACTAACTTATTAGTGTTTCTAGAATTTTAGAACACTATTCAATTATAGGTTAATTCAATCAATAAAGGTTTGCTTACTACTTGAAGGTTTAATACGTACAACAATAAAGCTTTGAACAAGGTTATCAAAGTCAAGGACTGAATAACAGCAATGTATAATTGAATAACCATGATAAACGACATGCAAGGTGCTATATTCAAAAGAGTTAGAACAACCTCCTTTGAATCAATGTATTAGAACAATATATGCTTCGAATAATAATAAGGAAAGTAAAACTAGCTCGATGTAACGAATTAGGTTACAAGAGCTTGTACAATCATACACGAGATAGAATCAATAGGCTTGCTTAACTTCAATGTAAAATTTAGGAATAAATAGATTGCTTGACTTAAAGATAGAATAGCTATGAAACAAGCGTAATTATAATTAAGATAGGGTAAATAAACTTGCTCAATAATCACAAGGTAGAGTTAGAAAACTTGCCTCAAGCGTAAGCTATAATATTAAAACTCACGTTCACCTACACATTTTAGTGGAATCACAATATCTATTAGACATGTTAACATCCATTTATAAAATAACATCCATTTCTAGTTAAACTTGTTAATTTAGTGCAAATCTTTACCTTACTATACATATTTCAGAATCACAAGTTTACATTTCATAACACTTATTCACTGACCAATGAGTTTCTTAAATCATACATATTATTTTCACAACTTACTAACTTTACATTTTAGGGTGACTAACCACATGATACGTTTCTGTTTTAACCTTGTTATTACACATTTGACACATTAACATAATCATTAAGCCTAGTTATAATGAATGTCCAAAGTCTACAGAAGTAGCAGACTTCACTTTTATGGCGACTATTGGCGCGGGTAGTGCCAGATATTACCTTAGGATAATCTTGGCATGCGTCATGTTCTTTGCATGCTCATACGCTTAAGAAATTTGCCATTTCTGCATGCATTCAGCCCAGCTTTTGAGCCTTAACGCGAACTTAGACTCTGTTATAGGCCAAAAATCCCAATTCTACAGAAATTCACCAAACCTCAACATCTAAAACTTTGTAACATCATAGTTACACATGCTAAACATCATTCTATATACAAAAACATTACATATACATCATTTTGAGGAATCAAAACCATAGTTTTCCAAATTTCTTCAATTTTGACACTTTTAATGAATTCGATCACCATAAATTCGTTTCTTAACCAATTGACACGATTCGAACTACGCCGCTTTCGTTTCTTAACATATTAACATAATCCAATAACAAATTACAGATTATAACATATATAGAGCATCAACTTTTGTACTTTTTAAAGCCATTTTTCAAACATAAAACTGTTATTTTAATTTCTTCCTACACACCAATTTCTCACGAATTTGATACTCAAACCACACTAATATATGATAACAACAGATTCTACAATATAACCCAAATCATATAATCAACGTTTGTAACAACAAATCCACAAAATCAATTACAGAGAAGTTAAATAAAAAAAACTAAAACTTGGAAATTTCGGAATGAATTATACCTTAATCCTCTTGATTATATGCTAGCACAAGATGATGATTAGGTTTAGCAATTCCCCTCCAATCACAGTGATTCCTCTCTTGCTCTCTCTCCAAACTCTCTGTGTTTCACTGTGTTCCTCTCTTCCAAACTCTCTGACTATAACCTTAGGAAGAAAAGAATGCGTAGAAAAATAAACTGGCTTCCACTAACTCATGTATGCTTCAGTTATAAAACCCAAACAGACGTCAGTTGAATAAGCCAAAGGCCACAAGGCCTTGTTTGGCTACCACTTAAACCCCCAACTAGATTATTTTAATAATATTTATATTATATAGTTACTACATGTCACACTTTATTTTGATTAATTTAAATAACTTTAGTTTAGTTAATTTAAATAACTTATAATAATAATAATAATCTTATTATCATTATACTTATAATTAATAAATAATTATATATCTAATTTAATTAATAAATTAGAAACATCACTTTATTTAATTATTTATTTCCTTTAAACTAAACAATTCATTTAATATAATTATTTTCTTAAATATTAAGCAATTGATTTAATTTAATTATTTCCTTAAATTAAATCCTTCAAATAAAATTATTATTACTCAATTTAATTAACATCAATCAATTTAGTTACTAAATAAATTCATCACAATTCATCAATTATTTATTTCCTCAATAAATAAATTATTTAAAATATTTATTTAATTCAATAAACATTTAAATTAAATTATAAATGTGACACCCCCAAAAATAGGTATACATCACCTATTCTAAGTTGCCAAATACATGGTACAAAATACAAATACAAACTTAATTGTACAAACGTCGTGTAAAAATACGACAAAACATAGTTGAGAGTTTTAATAAGAATATTGTCATATAAATAATATCCACACTCAAAGGAGTCCTCATTACATTTATTATTACACCATTTCACAGAATAGTGAGGACTACTAATGCTCCATCTAGGACCATCACTCTGTTCCCTGACTAGTCCCAGTTACGTTCTCATTTCCTGAAGAGAACAATGAAAGAAAGGGTGAGCTCAACTAGCCCAGTAAGAAATATTATGACTAAGATAATGCAGAATAAATTATCGTTAGCCTTTAACAGTGTTAAACTGATACAATATAACAAATATCAAGTTTAACTGCAGCGGAACAAACAATCCATTTGAAGAGTCAAGTAGAGAATAAAATCTACTATCTTCTATGATTTAAAAGGTTTTTCATCACTTTTATCGCTGAGACTCAACTCAATAAATAAACCACATCATTAAATCATCCATGCACTACAGGCCACGGATATTTTTTAGTATCACGATCACGAATTATCCATGCACTACGACCACAGATAATCGTGTTTTCATCAACGGTTCTGATCATGCCATAAAACAATTCATCTTTGCACCCTTGGCGGAAGAGAATCAATAGCCATAATCATACCAAAATCTGTCCATCAATGTATTACGGGCCAATGAGGACTTTTTTCACATCATTTGTAACATTACTGTCATGATTATACCGAATAATCCCTGATCATAATCATACCAAGTCCATCTATGCACTACAGGCCACATATGACTTTCAACATAATATAAACATGAGGATGATGACAATGACATAATAATTCAATAAAACAAGTTCAAGAATTAATTTATCTAGGAACCAATAACGTCCAAATTGTCAACATGATACTTCTTTGTAGAGTAAAATTCAAGAATGCTCGTAAGAATATTTCCATGAAAAGATCTTCGGATGAAGCGCAAATATCAAGGATATTCCACTAATTTCATGGAGTATAGAAGCTAAAACTTTAACCAACTGAGTATAATAGAATATATGAAACTGCAAATGGATTTTCGCCCGCCATGCGGTAATCCACGTATACAGATCATTTCCACAATTTAATAAGGAATGAATACAAATGATCATTCACTATGCATGTGGTAATCCACATAGACAGGTTATTCCAACAGAATAATAAAGAATGGAATAACAGAAGAATTCAAAATGCATGCGATAGATCGCACGCCATGCAAACATGATGCCAAGAGCTTAAGAGGTCATGCATTTCATGTACATAACTCATTGCGTGCTCAAGCGCCAAGAAGGTCATACCACACTACGCACCAATTCCAGTTTTTACAGAACGCGAACTTAGACTCTGTTATAGGCCAAAAATCCCAATTCTACAGAAATTCACCCAACCTCAACATCTAAAACTTTGTAACATCATAGTTACACATGCTAAACATCATTCTATATACAAAAACATTACATATACGTCATTTTGAGGAATCAAAACCATAGTTTTCCAAATTTCTTCAATTTTGACACTTTTAATGAATTCGATCACCACAAATTCGTTTCTTAACCAATTGACATGATTCAAACTACACCGCTTTCGTTTCTTAATATATTAACATAATCCAATAACAAATTACAGATTATAACTGTGACGCCCCCAAAACAGGTATACATCACCCATCTTGAGTTGCCATATACATGGTACATAATACAACTATAAACTTCTTTAATACAACTATCGTGTAAAATACGACAAAACATAGTTGAGAGTTTAAACACGAATATTGCCTTCTAGACAATATCCACACTCAATGGAGTCCTCATTAAATTTATTGTCATACTATTTAACAGAATAGTGAGGACTTCTAATGCTATCATCTGGACCGTCACTCCGTTCCCCGACTAGTCCCAACTATATTCTCATTTCCTGAAGAGAACAATGAATACAAAGGGTGAGCTCAACTAGCCCAGTAAGAAATATTATGACTAAGATAATGCAGAATAAATAATCCTTAGCCTTCAACAATATAACAACTGATAGAATACAATAGACAACAAGTTTTAGATCAACAACAATCCATTAGAAGAGTCAAGTAGAGCATAAAATCTACTATCTTCTATAATTTAAAAAGTTTTTCATCAACTTTATCATTTGAGACTCGACAATAAATAAAATTGAATCATCCCTGCTCACCACCAAGGATATTCATGTAATCATCAATGGTCATGATTATACCGAATAATCCCTGGTCATAATCATACCAAAAACTGTCCATCAATGTATTACGGGCCAATGAGGACTTTTTCCACATCATTTGTAACATTACTGTCATGATTATACCGAATAATCCCTGATCATAATCATACCAAGTCCATCTATGCACTACAGGCCACATATGACTTTCAACATAATATAAACATGAGGATGATGATAATGACATTATAATTCAATAAAACAAGTTCAATGATAAATTTTAAAGATTTATAATTTAATTTATCCAGAAATCAATAACATCTAAATTGTCAACATGATACTGCTTTGTAGAGTAAAATTCAAGAATAATATTCATGTACCAAAAATAATTTTGACACAAAAGAAATATATTTTTTCGGGTGAATAGTACCCCATAAATAGTACTTCGGGAATAGTACCCTATGAATAGTACCCCGACACGAAAAGTGTCCTGAATACCCGAGTGAATGATACTAGAGTGAATAGTAATTAGGTGAATAGTAACCCATAAATAGTAACTTGTGAATAGTACTCCGACACGAAAAGTGCCCCGAATACCTGAGTAAATAATACTAGAGTGAATAGTAACCGGGTGAATAGTAACCCATGAATAATAACTCGTAAAAAAAAAATACCAAAGAAAATGATATTTCATGACGAGTTCAAAAGAAATGATATCTCATACGAGTACAATAGAATATACGAAACTGCAAATGGATTTTCACTCGCCATGCGGTAATCCATGTAGACAGATCATTTCCACAATTTAATAAGGAATGAATACGAAGGATCATTCACCATGCATGCGGTAATCCACATAGACAGATTATTCCAACAGAATAATAAAGAATGGAATATAAGAAGAATTCACCATGCATTATTCCAACAGAACAATAAAGAATGGAATAACAGAAGAATTCACCATGCATGCGGTAGTCCGCGCAGACAGGTTATTCCAACAGAATAATAAAGAATGAAATAACATAAGAATTCACCATGCATGCGGTAGTCCGCGTAGACAGGTTATTCCTACAAAATAATAAAGAATAGAATAACAAAAGAATTCACCATGCATGCGATGAGTCCAGCGTGAGACGGGTTATTCAACGAGAATAATAAAGAATGGAATAACGTAAGAATTCACCATGCATGCGGTAGAGTCGCGTGAGCGAAGTTATTCCAACGAATAATAAAGAATGGAATAATGTAAGAATTCACCATGCATGTGCTAATCCAAGTGAAGCAGAGTTATTCCAATGAATAATAAGGAATGGAATAATGTAAGAATTCACCATAGATGCGATAGTCGCGTGAGCGAGTTATTCCAATGAAATAATAAAGAATGGAATAACAACGAATTCACTGAGGCATGCGGTAGTCCGCACGCATGAGTTATTCAACGTAATAATAAAGAATGGAATAACAACTCTTACGAGTATTGAAAGAAAATAACTTCTCTTCATGAATACGAAAGAAAATACCCCTTACCTTAGAAGAAGACTGGATACTAGAATAGTGAGGTAGCAGACTTCTCTTCTTCTTTCTCTCTATAATTTCTCTCTATAATAATTGCTCTATAGCTTTAGTGAATTGGTGAAAAATAATGAAGGAATGAGCTTCTATTTATAGGAAAACATAGTTTCGATAATTGCACGTTTTGGGGCTCAAAATATTATAGTATAATACCTTCCTCTTTTTCTTCATTTTTAATTTAGTCCTGCAAGTATTATCCAACTTGCACCACCTCCCCTAATAGTAAATCATGTGAATTAATAGTTCATTCATGTGACTTAATAGTATAATCATGTGAAAAAACTAATTATAGTATAATACCTTCATCTATACCTCAATTTTTAATTTAGTCATGCAAGTATTATCAATCTTGCACCAACTCCCTTAATAGAAAATCATGTGAATTAATAGTACACACATGTGAACACATAGTTATAAACATGTGAATTAATAGCAATTAATTACTCATTTATCCGGTGAATTACCTGATTGGTCAATATAAGCTTCAGACATCAATTATTATTGAAATAAATATCGATTTCCACTAACATTAATAATTCTCACACAATGGAACTATCAATTTCATCTTTAATCAACACAAACTTATTCATCATTAATATTATAACTCTCAATATTTAACAACTAGGTCGTTCCCAGGAAAGAGGGGGATTTCCGATAAGGATTTATCCTTATTGGCGCACAATTAGGTGACCAAACCTCCCCTTGACAGAACTTCTAGACATTGTCAATATTGCAAATAATAATATGAATAACTTTGCCGTCTCGATTATTGATTTAATAATATAACATATTATCACGGATGATCTTTGTGACAATAATTGAATCAATAATATGAGAGATATGATGCAACAATTCTTGTGTAAATAATTGAGAATAAACCGAGTGACTTCTTACGTAAGCATCAATAATCAATATCGTGTGCTACTATGCAACCACGCGTATTACTGTACTTTTACCCTCGATTATTTCTATGACAACTTGCTTACTTTGAAAAATTTCAAATATCACCCTTAACTTTAATCTTTTATCAATTTAACCACTTACTAAATAAATAATAATTATATGGAAATTGAATACTTTCATTTCATTAAATTTGGGATCTCACAATCTCCCCTCCTTATGAAATTTTTCCCTCGAAATTTATGTACGTACTTGATATTCGAAGAGATGAGAATACCTTGCTTTCCTTTCGGATTGTACCTTCCCGGCTATTTCCTCTCTATCATGATTTTTCCATTTCTTATATCCTATATTTCAGATATCATTCTAGAATATAGTTTCAAAATAAGGATTAATTGACATGCCACATATTATCCCTATACTCTGATCGACCAATTAAATACCAAATAAACTTAGGTAGGTCATACTAGCGAAGGAATTCCCTGTCTCTCCCCTCCTAGTTCTTGTCTCACATCTCAGCCAGGGATCATATCCCTAAGATTTGATACTAACTGTGACCCGCATCCAAGATAGGTATACATCACCCATCTTGAGTCGCCAAATACATGGCACATAATACAACTATAAACTTCTTTAATACAACTGTCGTGTAAAATACGACAAAACATAGCTGAGAGTTTAAACATGAATATTGCCTTCTAGACAATATCCACACTCAATGGAGTCCTCATTACATTTATTGTCACACTATTTAACAGAATAGTGAGGACTTCTAATGCTATCATCTGGACCGTCACTCCGTTCCCCGACTAGTCCCAGCTATATTCTCATTTTCTGAAGAGAACAATGAAAGCAAAGGGTGAGCTCAACTAGCCAAGTAAGAAATATTATGACTAAGATAATGCAGAATAAATAATCCTTAGCCTTCAATAGTATAACAACTGATAGAATACAATAGACAACAAGTTTTAGATCAACAACTGCAGTAGAATAAGCAATACATTAGAAGAGTCAAGTAGAGCATAAAATCTACTATCTTCTATGATTTAAAAAGTTTTTCATCAACTTTATCATTTGAGACTCGACAATAAATAAAATTGAATCATCCCTGCATCACAGCCAAGGATATTCATGTAATCATCAATGGTCATGATTATACCGAATAATCCCTGGTCATAATCATACCAAAAACTGTCCATCAATGTATTACGGGCCAATGAGGACTTTTTCCACATCATTTGTAACATTACTGTCATGATTATACCGAATAATCCCTGATCATAATCATACCAAGTCCATCTATGCACTACAGGCCACATATGACTTTCAACATAATATAAACATGAGGATGATGATAATGACATTATAATTCAATAAAACAAGTTCAATGATAAATTTTAAAGATTTATAATTTAATTTATCCAGAAATCAATAACATCTAAATTGTCAACATGATACTGCTTTGTAGAGTAAAATTCAAGAATAATATTCATGTACCAAAAATAATTTTGACACAAAAGAAATATATTTTTTGGGTGAATTGTACCCCGTGAATAGTACTTTGGGAATAGTACCCTGTGAATAGTACCCCGACACAAAAAGTGTCCCGAATACCCGAGTGAATGATACTAGAGTAAATAGTAATTGGGTAAATAGTAACTCGTGAATAGTAATTCGTGAATAGTACACCGGCACGAAAATGCCCTGAATACCTGAGTGAATAATACTAGAGTGAATAGTAACTGGGTGAATAGTAACCCATGAATAGTAACTCGTAAAAGAAAAATACCAAAGAAATTGATATTCCATGACGAGTTCAAAAGAAATGATATCTCATATGAGTATAATAGAATATACGAAACTGCAAATGGATTTTCACCCGCCATGCGGTAATCCACGTAGACATATCATTTCCATAATTTAATAAGGAATGAATACGAAGGATCATTCACCATGCATGCGGTAATCCACATAGACAGGTTATTCTAACAGAATAATAAATAATGGAATAACAAAAGAATTCACCATGCATGCGGTAGTTCGCGTAGACAGGTTATTCTAACAGAATAATAAAGAATGGAATAACAGAAGAATTCACCATGCATGCGGTAGTCCGCGTAGACAGGTTATTCCAACAGAATAATAAAGAATGGAATAACAGAAGAATTCACCATGCATGCGGTAGTCCGCGTATACAGGTTTTTCCAACACAATAATAAAGAATGGAATAACAAAAGAATTCACCATAGATGCGATAGTCCGCGTAGATAAGTTATTCAACCAGAATAATAAAGAATGGAATAAAAGAAGAATTCACCATGCATGCGGTAATCCGCGTAGGCAGGTTATTCCAACATAATAATAAAGAATGGAATAAACTAAGAATTCACCAGACATGCAGTAGTCCGCACAGACAGGTTATTCCAACAGAATAATAAAGAATGGAATAACAACAGAATTCACCACGCATGCGGTAGTCCGCACAGACAGGTTATTCCAACAGAATAATAAAGAATGAAATAACAACTCTTACGAGTATTGAAAGAAAATAACTTCTCTTTATGAATACGAAAGAAATAATACCCCTTACCTTAGAAGAAGACTGGATACTAGAATAGTGAGGTAGCAGACTTCTCTTCTTCTTTCTTTCTATAATTTCTCTCTATAATAATTGCTCTATAGTTTTAGTGAATTGGTGAAAAATAATGAATGAATGAGCTTCTATTTATAGGAAAATATAGTTTCGATAATTGCACGTTTTGGGGCTCGAAATATTATAGTATAATACCATCCTCTTTTTCTTCATTTTTAATTTAGTCCTGCAAGTATTATCAAACTTGCACCACCTCCCCTAATAGTAAATCATGCGAATTAATAGTTCATTCATGTGACTTAATAGTATAATCATGTGAAAAAACTAATTACAGTATAGTACCTTCATCTATACCTCCATTTTTAATTTAGTCATGCAAGTATTATCAATCTTGCACTAACTCCCCTAATAGTAAATCATGTGAATCAATAGTACACACATGTGAACATATAGTTATAAACATGTGAATTAATCGCAATTAATTGCTCATTTATCCGGTGAATTACCCGATTGGTCAATATAAGCTCCAGACATCAATTATTATCGAAATAAATGTCGATTTCCACTAACACTAATAATTCCCACACAATGGAACTATCAATTTCATCTTTAATCAACACGAACATATTCATCATTAATATTATAACTCTCAATATTTAACAACCAGGTCGTTCTCAGGAAAGAGGGGGATTTCTGATAAGGATTTATCCTTATTGGCGCGCAATTAGGTGATCAAACCTCTCCTTGACAGAACTTCTAGACATTGTCAATATTACAAATAATAATATGAATAACTTTGCCATCTCAATTATTGATTTAATAATATAACATATTATGCGGATGATACTGTGACAATAATTGAATCAATAATATGAGAGATATGATGCAGCAATTACTGTAGCAATAATTGAGAATAAACTGAGTGACTTCTTACGTAAGCATCAATAATCAATATCGTGTGCTACTATGCAACCACGCGTATTACTGTACTTTTACCATCGATTATTTTTATGACAACTTGCTTACTTTGAAAATTTTTCAAATATCACCCTTAACTTTAACCTTTTATCAATATAACCACTTACTAAATAAATAATAATTGTAAGGAAATTGAATACTTTTATTTCATAAAATTTGGGATCTCACAATAACACATATAGAGCATCAACTTTTATACTTTCTAAAGCCATTTTTCAAACATAAAACTGTTATTTTACTTTCTTCCTACACACCAATTTTTCACGAATTTGATACTCAACCCACACTAATATATGATAACAACTTATTCTACAATATAACCCAAATCATATAATCAACGTTTGTAACAACAAATCCACAAAATCAATTACAGAGAAGTTAAATAAAAAAAAACTAAAACTTGGAAATTTCGGAATGAATTATACCTTAATCCTCTTGATTATATGCTAGCACAAGATGATGATTAGGTTTAGCAATTCCCTCCAATCACAATGATTCCTCTCTTGCTCTCTCCAAAACTCTCTGTGTTTCAATTGTGTTCCTCTCTTCCAAACTCTCTGACTATAACCTTAGGAAGAAAAGAATGCGTAGAAAAATAAACTGGCTTCCACTAACTCACGTATGCTTCAGTTATAAAACCCAAACAGACGTCAGTTGAATAAGCCAAAGGCCACAAGGCCTTATTTGGCTACCACTTAAACCCCCAACTAGATTATTTTAATAATATTTATATTATATAGTTACTACATGTCACACTTTATTTTGATTAATTTAAATAACTTTAGTTTAGTTAATTTAAATAACTTATAATAATAATAATAATCTTATTATCATTATACTTATAATTAATAAATAATTATATATCTAATTTAATTAATAAATTAGAAACATCACTTTATTTAATTATTTATTTCCTTTAAACTAAACAATTCATTTAATATAATTATTTTCTTAAATATTAAGCAATTGATTTAATTTAATTATTTCCTTAAATTAAATCCTTCAAATAAAATTATCATTACTCAATTTAATTAACATTAATCAATTTAGTTACTAAATTAATTCATCACAATTCATCAATTATTTATTTCCTCAATAAATAAATTATTTAAAATATTTATTTAATTTAATAAATATTAAATTAAATTACAAATTTCTCGATCGTTACAGCTTCGGTCGTGCAACAGACGTTATCATCTTAAACTACATATATAACCACATCGATAGTAACACCGTCAGCAACTGTGACTTATTTTTCCCATTGAACCTATAAACTAGGGGTAACCTAGGAATAGGTTGGGTTCCCAACTCCCTGACTTAAAGCGGTTTAAGTTCCATCACAAGTAGTTAAACTTACTAAGATCTCGTCAAAGTCTTAGTAAAAAAATAAGTCAAGTCGTCACTTGATTTTCTCGTAAAAATTATCTAACAAAAATTATGTCCATGACCAACATGTCAAGACTTACCATTAAAGGTAATCTCATATGCTCTATATAAAACAATTTCATTATCACATCATAATGAACTAAGCAATGGAAGTGGCCATAATTTGATGTTGTAACAATAAATTTTTATTCCATTTGCTTTCTTCATCATATAAAGCAATAGTATTACTTGTTACTCAAAGTAAATTATTCCCTCACTAAGGGTAATAATATATCCACCTACTTGTAAAAATATAATTATATATTCACCTACTTGTGAATATTTTCATATTAATTCAAGATCACAACCAGTTATGAATCCATAAAAAAATAAATTATAATGGAACTAGGCTTGACATGTATCTACGAGCATAATTCTTTTATGCATACAAGCCTTGGAGTTGTTTGATAGAAAAGTGTTTGGAAGAAAATTCGTTTTTCCAAACAAGTGGGGGATTGTTATATATTGCACCTTATTTTATACTTTTGAGACTTATTATTTGTCATATTTGAGTTTGATAAAACTCATTTGTGGATATAATTTAAGTAAGTATAAAAGGTGTAACTTAATGTCCTAGAGAATGAGAGTAATTCATTTGGTTCAAGTTGGAATTATATGACTTGTGTTTATCAATGACTTAAGTGAAACATTTGATAAGGTGCAAGTTGTTTGTAAAAACTAGTTTTTCTTAGTTCTATTATAATTAATAAATGATTACTAGTTGCTTTATTAGCATAAGAGGTGTAATCTTATTTAATTATGTGAAACAAAAGAAACTCTCCATTTTTCTATTTAAATTACATTATTATTAATAATTTATAACTTACATCATTATGACTAATGTGTAACTTACAACATTATATCTATAATAACGTGTAATTAAAATAGATATATATATAATATACTATTATATATGTATACATATATATCTATATGTGTAGATATATGAAGAGATATACATATATGAGGAATGGAGTATACTTACATGAGAAGAAAGCTTACACGTAAAATTCTCTCTTCTTTCAGTTATTTTTTTCTATAAACATATAACTATCACAAAGAAATATTCGACTGTAATTTTCTGTGAATTGCTATCACGGATTATTCACCAAGGCTTGACATATATCCTGGAGGTATATCGTCTGCAACTCATAGCAAACCGATCGCGGTGGGGGCGATAAAGACCTTAAGGACAGGGACCACCCGTGTCACGTCTTCTACAACAATCTTGACTCTACGAAGCTACGGTTCTAACAATCTTAAGGTCTTTATATATTTGTTAGTCATGATTTTGGTGAGATGGAAGACAACACAGTTTTCAAAGATAAGTGCCATTTTTCTTGTATCTATTTTATCAATGAAATTTTTATGATAATTAGTAATATATTGAGATATTAAGCTAATTATTTTTATTGATAATTCTTGTTAGAAGAGGATTGTGGAGAAAAATGAAAGTGAAAAGATTTGCAATTTACAAGTTTGTAAATTGATATGGAGAAGATGAAGAGTCATAATGGAAAACACCAAATTTTGATGCCTAAAATTTTTTCTAAACAGATTGCGGTGTTCTTCGGATTTAATTCCAAAAGGTGTGTTTTTTAACGATTGCCTTTATTTTTATAAATGATAACTCTGTATCATTTTGTATGTGTATATACTTGAAAATATATGTTTTATTTATTATATATCATGTGTAGATGATATTATATGTTTGAGTATTATTTTACCTACATTTTGTTGTAATAAATTAATTAATTAATTTTGTGGGATAAGAAAAGTAATTAAATTTTTGTTCATGATGGAATAAATTTAATTTTGTACATATGTATTTTGTTTATAATATTTTATGTGTAGATAAAATATTATGATGTGTATATGTATGTATGAAATTTGAGACAATTATTTTTCTTATACACTAATTGAGACTAATTTATTATGAGAAAGTTGTAGTAAAATTTGAGAAGTTTACTTGTCTCTATGTATAACAAATTAGTTGTAAATTAATTTATTTTGAGAATAAAGTAAATTTATGTTCTTCTTGAACAAAATTATGCATAGAAAGTTTGAGGTAATATTTAGTGTGTAATATTACTTGGTATTTGTATGCATGAATTTTGAGATAAATTACTTTGTTTGTGGATAATAAATTAATTATCAACTAATAGTTAGAAGAGATATTGTAGAAGTAGATTTGGTTGAGTAAATCTTATAAACAATATGTTTTTGATGTTGAGAAAACACTTAGAAATGATATTGGTAGTGTTTTTGGGATAATCATAATTGATATATATTGATTTATTTTTATGTTTACTTCTTGTCTAAGAAGTAGTAAATTTTAATGTGATCATATGAATTTTGTATATTCTAATTGAGACAAACATTTTATTTTTTGAATTTTTATAAATATAGTGAAGTTCAAGTATTTCATATTATTATGAAGAGATTGTCTTGAATTCTATATTGTAAATGTCAAAAGATATATTGTTTATGATATTTCCTATCCAAGTTGGGACAAAAAAATACTTAAGGATATACTAATTCATGTGTGTGAATTATATTTTCTTTCTACATAAATTAATTTTGTGTGATAAATTAATTTCTTAGAAAGTAAATATAAATTTTTATATTTTATTATTTATATACAAATAAATTTGTGCAATATAATGAGTTGTGCTATAATTTGTATATAATGAATTTTATACTATTTACATAGAGTCAAGTGTTACGTGTTGGTATACTTGAAAAATGTACATGTATAATTTTAAGTTCTCATGTTAAATAATTTTTGGATTTGAGATTTTATGTAATTCAGAAAATAAGAGCTTGTTTTCTTATATGGGGGTATTCTAAAAGATTCTTATGTTGAAGCAATCTATATATGAATAACTAATACATAAAATATACAAGAACTTATTTTTTGTTTTGAGAAATGTTCCTTAATATTCTCACATGGAAGTAATATTTATAGGAACATTGTCACATAAAATGTCAATTAATCTGAAATTTATTTTAAGTGGTGAGCATAATATTGTGAAGTGAAATTATTCAATGAGATTTCAATTATTTAAAAGTGTGGGGGTGATTCTTTAAGATTTTTATTTATAGACTAAATTTGGCCTTTGAACTATTTGGAGCATAATTTTATTTATGTAAGAAATAGTAAGGCTTATGAATTTCTTGTTGCAAAATTCAATTTGATTGTGTAGTTCTGTGAAATGAAAGTCTTTGAAATACAAACTTTTGAATAACATTGAAATATGAACTTATTTTACTTAATTAATTCTCTAAGGTCCTAGAAAGTTATAAGTTGAACCTATAGCTAGAAGGAACAATATTAAATTGGTGAAGAAAATTAATATAATAATTTGATAAATAAAATACCTATTTTATTAGCCTAAATATGATCTAAAATATTTATTGTGATTTAGTTCAATAGTGAGATTGAAACTAAGTTATAAATATTCAAGTGGGTACATATTAGGTGATAATATGTGCATTTTAACCTTGAGATTCTATCAGATATAGAATTATTTATATGTTTACACTAACAATATAATTATATAAACTATAATGTGATAGTTTTTGTGTATATTAATGATATGTTGATCATTTTACATAGTATTGTTAACGTAAACGAGTTTAAGAAATATCTAATTTTGTTTTATGTTGAAAGACTTGTAAAATAGATGTTATCTTATATCATGTGAAAACATTGTGATGATTCCAACTAAACCAATTAAATTGTATTGAGAGGCTATACTAAACTAAGTTTGATATACCTTGAGATTGAAGAATTTAATAATTCTTTAATAGTAGTGGTACACTGAAAGTTAATTATGTTATAGCTATTGTAAATCTGAAGTACACATTCGCTAGTGGCAGCCTTGTGTTTGATATGCAATGCACGAGATCAGATATTACATACAGTTTTAAACTTAGTATACTAATGATTTACATTGGTTTTTGTTAGATCTCTCAATGTTTTAATAGATCACATAAGTGTCACTTATATTTTAGTGAGTTAAATTATAAATTTATAAGTAGGTGAATTTTTACTCAATCTTGGGTTTTGTTTCTTAGATGAGTAAGAAACAAATGAGTATTTCCCATTTCACATTTCACAATATGAATCTAATGTTATTATTTTATGAGGGAAGTTTAATGGATTATGATGTTTGTTAAAACATTGATTGTAGCCTAGTCTAAAGCCTCCTATTTCACAATATTGTGTTAGTGAAATTTTTTATGTAGTACAAATTATTAATCTTGGATTCATAGCTAGTTGTGAATATATAATTATATTTTTACAAGTAGGTGGATATATTATTATATACCCTTAGTGAGGGAATAATTTACTTGGAGTAGCAAGTAATACTATTGCTTTATATGATGGAGAAAGCAAATGGAATCAAAATTTGTTGTTAAAACATCAAATTGTGGTCACTTCCATTACTTAGTTCATTATGATGTGATAATGAAATTGTTTTATATAGAGCATATGAGATTACCTTTAATGGTAAGTCTTGACATGTTGGTCATAGACATAATTTTTGTTAGATAATTGATACAAGAAGGTATTATAATATTTATCTATGAGAAAGTCAAGTGACGACTTGACTTATCTTTTTAGTAAGACTTTGACGAGATCTTAGTAAGTTTAACTACTTGTGATACGAAACTTAAACCACTTTGTGTCAGGGGTGATGGGAACCCAACCTATTCCTAGGTTACCCCTAGTTTATAGGTTCAATGGGAAAAACAAGTCACAGTTGCTGACTGTGTTACTATCGATGTGGTTCCATATGTAGTTTAAGATAGTAATGTCTGTTGCACGCTTGAGGTTGAGTTATACTCTTAACAAAGTTGTTGTGTTCTTAGCAACAGAAACACATGTGAAACACTTTGCCTATATGAACGAGAAGTGGAACCGCTTCTTATAGAGGGTTGTGGTTTACTCTCTTAGAGGTTCATGAAATAGGGTATTGCGCATGGCCATATTAGCGCAAAGAAATTGAGAATACTCACCGTGGTAGGAGAATTTTGTGTGTGTGTGTGTGACAATTCCGGTCATATCATATAGAAGTAGAGGTTCAATCTACGGACACCTTCAACTTCGATGTGACTTTGAGTTGTTTACACTAAGGAAATGTTCAATGTTCGTCACACATTCTTTTATGCACACATGCCTTGGAGTTGTATGATAGAAAGTTGTTTGGATGAAAAGTAGTTTTTCCAAATAAGTGATAGAAGATTGTTTGATAAAACTATTTTTCTTTAGTTTCATTTAATAGAAGTTTATTTTATTTTGGAACAAAAGGAAAATAGTGAGACTATTCAAATTCTATTTAACTCCTAATTATTACTAATATGTAACTTACATAATTAGTACTAATAAGTATAGTTAAATATATAATTGAATAGTTATAATGTAACTTATATATATGTGTGTTTGTGTGTGTGTATATATATATATATATATATATATATATATATATACACATATATATATATATACATAAGAGATATGAATATGGTATATAAAGAAGTTACATGGAAGATTTGCACAAGTGAACTTTTCTTCTATCTTCTCCATTCTTCTTACAAACAAATACCTACTACAAAGTAGTGTTCAATTGGAATTTTCTGTGAATTGCTATCATGGATTATTTACCAAGGCTTGACATATATCCTGGAGGTATTATAATATTTTCTTGTATCTATTTTATCAATGGAATTTTTATGATAATTAGTAATATATTGAGATACTAAGCTAATTATTTTTATTGATAATTCTTGTTAGAAGATGGATTGTGGAGAAAAATAAAAGTGAAAAGATTTGCAATTTACAAGTTTGTAAATTGCTATGGAAAAGATGGAGAGTCATCATGGAAAACACCAAATGTTGATGCCTAAAATTTTTTCTAAAGAGATTGCGGTGTTCTTCGGATTTAATTCCAAAAGGTATGTTTTTTAACGATTGCCTTAATTTTTATAAATGATATTTGTTTATCATTTTATAAGTATATATACATGAATGGTATATATGTGATGTATTATATCATGTGTTGATGATATTTGCATGTGTAAGTATTGTTTTGCTAATGATCATATATAATAAATTAATTTGATTAGTTTTATTTGATTTGGAGATAATTTGATAATTGTTCATGGTGGAACAAACTTTAACTTGTGCTTATATATTGACTAGTAATATTTTGAGTAGATAATATTGCTAAATGTGTATATGCATGAGTTTTAAGAAAATTATTATTCTTATAAACTAATTGAAATTAATTTATTATTAGTGTTTGTAGTAAAAGTTGTGAAATTTACTTTTCTCTATGTATAACAAATTAGTTGTAAATTAATTTATTTTAAGAATAAAGTAAATTTATATTCTTCTTGAACAAAGTTATGCATATAAATTTGAGGTAATATTTAGTATGTAATATTACTTAGTATTTGTATGTATGAATTTTGAATAGATTACTTTGTTTGTGGATAATAAATTAATTATCAACTAATAGTTGGAAGAGATATTGTAGAAGTAGACTTGGTTGAGTAAATCTTGTATACAATATGATTTTGATGTTGAGAAAATACTTATAAATGATATTCGTAGTGTTTTTGGGATAATCATAATTGATATATATTGATTTATTTTTATGTGAACTTATTTCACTTAATTAATTATCTAAAGTTCAACAAAGTTATAAACTGAACCTAGAAAGAGCAATATTGATTTGGTGAAGGAAATCAATATAATAATTTGGTAAATAAAATACCTATTTTATTAGCCTAAATATGATCCAAAATATTTATAGTGATTTAGTTCAATAATGAGTTTGAAACTAAGTTATAAATATTAAAGTGGATACATATTAGGTGATAATATGTGCATATTTACCTTGGAATTCTATCGAATATAGAATTGTTTATATGTTTACACTAACAATATAATTGTATAAACTATAATGTGATAGTTTTTGTTTATATTAATGATATGTTGATCATTTTACATAGTATTGTTAACGTAAATGAATAGTTTAAGAAATATCTATTTTTATCTTTATGTTGAAAGACGTGTAAAATAGATGTTATCTTAGTATTATGTGAAAACATAGTGAAAATTTCAACAAAACCAGTTTAATAGTATTGAGACGCAATATTGAACTAAGTTTGATAAACCTTGAGATTGAAGAATTTAATAATTCTTTAATAGTGGTGGTATACTGGAAGTTAATTCTGATATAGCTATTGTAAATCTGAAGTACACATATGCTAGTGGGAGCCTTATGTTTGATATGCAATGGACAAGATCAGATATTACCTATAGTTTTAAACTTAGTATAAATATTACTTCCACGTGAGAATATTAAGGAACACTTCTCAAAATAAAAAATAAGTTCTTGTACATTTTATGTATTAGTTATTCATATAAAGATTGCTTCAACTTAAGAATCTTTTAGAACACCCCCACATAAGAAAACAAGCTCTTATTTTCTGAAATTACATAAAATCTCAAATCCAAAAATTATTTAACATAAGCATTTAATAAATTATACATGTACATTTTTCAAGTATACCGACACGTAACATGTATGTAATAATCCTCTACATTTTGTAAATGATTCTTTACTCACAATTCAGTTATGAAACTGAATAGTCTTCATCTTCTTCCATCTATCATCTTTACACAGCAGCATATATTGAGGTTCAAAGTGAGTTGCTATCACTAAGAACTAGTACATACTTGACATATATCCAGGAGGTGAATTGCTGGTAGCCTTTAGTAAACCTTAGTGGTAAGGGGCAATAAACACCTTAAGGACAGGGAATACCCGTGTCAAATCCTTGTTTCTTTTAATTTGTATTCATTTTACTTTTTTAATCTTAAGGTGTTTATCGAAATGGATACAAAGTCTTTCAAAATCATGAACCAGGATTTTGTCAAGCTCGATCGTTTTGATGGAAATAATTTCAGTCGTTGGAAAGATAAACTGAAATTTCAACTCATAGTTTTGAAAATTATGTATGTTTTAGACCTTAACTTCAGCCTATTCCAGAAGATCCCAAACCAGTAGATGGTCCGCAGCCAGATAATGATACCATCGAAGCACTGAAAGAGCAAAGAAGGAAAAGGACTGAAGATGAGGAACTTACTCGTGGACATATCCTCAACACGCTGTCAGATCGTTTCTACGATTTCTATAACAATATTCAGTCACCAAGGGAGTTATGGGAGGCTTTGGAATTCAAATACAAGGCTGAGGAAGAAGGTACAAATAAATATTTAGTATCTAAATATTTTGATTATAAAATGGTTGATAACAAACCTATTTTGGAGCAAGTGCATGAGCTCTAGGTTATTATTAATAAGTTGAGGGTTCTTAAAATTGTCTTGCCTAAAACTTTTCAAGTTGGAGCAATAATTGTAAAATTACCTCCATCTTAGAAAGATTTTGCTAAAAAGTTGATGCATAAATCTGAGGATATTCCTTGGATCAAATTCAGAAGCATCTTTGTATTGAGGAGGAGGCCCGAAAATGCGATGTTAAGAATTTGATTCAAGGACAGTCTAGTGTAAACTATTTGGAGGCAAGATCATTTAAAGGGAAAGGACCTGGAGTTAAAAAAGATAATCATAAGTTCAAGCATTCTGGACAGAAAAATAAAAAATCTGATCCTAATAAGAGAAAGGGTAAGTGTCATGTTTGTGGAAAAACTGGACACTATGCCAGAGAATGCAAACAACGCAAAAGTGGCTCCGCTAACATGGTTGAGGAGAACCTTGTTGCCATGATATCTGATCTTAGTCTTGATGTGACTATGATTTCTGAAGTTAACATGGTAAGTGAGCTGAATGGTTGGTGGTTGGACTCCGGAGCTACTGTCCATATTTGTAATAATCGAGAAATGTTTAAAACATTTGAAGAGATTATTGACAGGAAGTTCAGATGGGAAATAGTTTAGTGGCTAAAGTTGATGGAAAAGGAACTGTGGAAGTTAATTTCACCTCCGGGAAGAAGCTAACCTTGCTAAATGTGTTGTTTGTGTCAGAAATTAGAAAAAATTTAATTTCTGTTGATCTTTTAGATAGTAAAGGTTTTAAAATTTTTGTTGAGTCCGACAAAGTCATTCTTTCAAAGAATGGTGTTTTTGTTGGAAAGGATTATGCTTGTAATGGAATGTACAAATTATCTATTAATAAGAACAGTTCTTTTTCTGCTTATATCACTTGTGCAATTTCTTTATGGCATAGTCGTTTAGGACATATAAATTCAAAGAATTTGAAAAATATGCATGCAATAAAATTGATTGATATTGGAAGTACTGAACTTGAGAAATGTGAAATTTATGTTAAATCAAAAATTGTGAGGAAACCATTTCCAAATGTACATAGAGAATCACAATTATTAGATTTAATACATACTGATATCTGTGAGTTAAATGGAATATTGACAAAGGGTGGAAAACGTTATTTCATTACTTTTATAGATGATGCTAGCAGATATTGTTATGTGTTTTGTTGAGAACAAAAGATGAGGCATTTAACTCATTCAAAAAAAATACAAATTAGAAGTAGAAAATCAACTTGAGAAGAAGATTAAAATTTTACGTTCTGATAAAGGCATGAAATATTGTTTGAATGCTTTTAATGCATTTTGTGAAGAAAATGGCATTATACATCAAACAAGTGCAGCATATACACCTCAACAAAATGGTTTAGCAGAAAGAAAAAATCGTGTGTTTCATGATATTATTAATTGTATGTTAAATCATGCTTGTTTGCCAAATAATTTATGGGGTGAAGCACTTCTTACTGCATGTCATATTTTAAATAGGATTCCTAATCTTCGTAATTAAAACTAGTCCTTATAAAATATGGAAAGCGCGTAAACCTAACATAAATTATTTTAAAGTGTGGGGTGTATAGCTTATTTTAAATGTTCTGATCCTAAAAGGACTAAGTTAGGAGTTAGAGCTATTAGAAGTATATTTGTTAGATATCTTTGAGAATAGTAAAAGCATCTGAGCTTCTTAATTTAGAGTCTAATGTTATAACTTAGTCAAGAGATGTGGAATTTTTTGAAAATAAATTCTCAAAAGATGTTGAGAATGTGGATATGCCTAAATTTGATGATCCTAGAGGTCCTATAAGGTCTAATGTTGAGGTTGAAGAACCTAGTGTTCTAATTCAACCAAGTGGACCTAGAAGGAGTACTAGAGCTAGAAAAGATAAATATTTAGATGATGATTTCATTTCATCATAGTCTCTATTATTTTTTGTGGAAGGGCACCAAAATAATGAGGTGGTAAACGAAATACCCTATGTATATAGTCTTGAGACTGATCCTAAATCATTTAAAGAAGCTATGGCTTCTATGTAAGACCCCAACTTTTATGAATAAAGATTTTTTTTTCTCGAAATATATTTTTGAATATTATGGTGTAGATTTGATATAATGTTATAGTTATGGTTAATATTTTCAAATTTTGCAAAGTAAGCAAGTGGTTATATAATATTCGATTAGTCGGGGAATATTCGTTTTAACAGGGAATATTCGTACGATGACATAATCATTGGTGGATCCCACTAAGGATGTATTGTCGTAATTAGAAAATGACAAAATTATCTTTTTATAAAAATAACAGCGAAAGTTTTACCGTTAAACTGTTGAACTACCCGGTGGTAAAAGTACGCGAATACTGCATGGTTGCATAGTAGCACACGGTATTGATTATTGATGCTTACGTGAGAAGTCACTCAGTTATACTCAATTATTGCTACAGTAATTGCTGCATAATATCTCTCATATTATTGATTCAATTATTGTCACAGTATCAATATTTTATTGAGATGGCAAAGTTATTCATAATATTATTTGCAATATTGATGATGTCTAGAAAGTTCCATCGAGGAGAGGTTTGGTCACCTAATTGCGCGCCAATAGGGAGAAATCCTTATCGAAAAGCCCCCTCTTTCCTGGAAATGATCTGGTTGTTAAATATTATGAGTTATAATATTAATGATGAATAAGTTCGTGTTGATTAAAGATGAAATTGATAGTTCCATTGTGTTGGGATTATTAGTGTTAGTGGAAATCGACATTTATTTCGATAATAATTGATTTCTGGAGGTTATATTGACCAATCGAGTATTTAATCGAATAAATGAGCAATTAATTGTTATTAATTCGCATGCTTATAACTATTTTTTCACATGTGTGTACTATTGATTCACATGCATGTACTATTAGGGGAGGTGGTACAAGATTGATAATACTTGCATGACTAAATTAAAAATGGAGGTATAGATGAAGGTACTATACTGTAACTATTTTTTTCACATGTATAGAACTATTTATTCACATGAATGTACTATTGATTCACATGATGTACTATTAGGGGAGGTGGTGCAAGTTTGATAATACTTGCAGGACTAAATTAAAAATGAAGGAAAAGATGAAGGTATTATACTGTAATATTTTGATCCCCAAAACGTGCAATTATCGAAACTATATTTTTCTATAAATAGAAGCTCATTCTTCTTTCATTCTCACCAATTCACTAAGACTCACAAGAGCAATTATAGAGAGAGAAGCTATAGAGAGAAATAAGAAGAGAAGTCTGCTACCTCACTATTCCAGTATTCAGTCTTCTTCTGAGGTAAGGGATATTTTTTTTTCCAGTATTCGTAGAAATAATATTTTCTTCCATACTCTGTAGTATGTGAGTAATATTATTTTATTTCGTATTCCTAATTCTACACTCATTCTGTTAAAGTATTGCTTCTATACTCTGTGAAATTAGTAGACTATCCTTGATATTTGCGCTTCATCCAGTATCTTTTCATGGAAATATTATTATGAGCTTTCTTGATAATTATTGATCTTTTCATGTCGAAATACTATTTATGAGTTACTATTTATGGGTACTATTCACCCAATTACTATTCACTCAAATATTATTTACTTGGGTATTCGGGGCACTTTTTATGCCAGAGTACAATTCACGAGTTACTATTTACGGGTTACTATTCACACAAATATTATTCACTCGGGTATTTGGGGCACTTTTCATGCCGAGGTACTATTCCCGAAGTACTATTCACAGGGTACTATTCACGGGGTACTATTCAGCCGAAAAATATATTTCTTTTCTGTCCAAATTATTTTTGATACATGAATATTATTCTTGAAGTTTATTCCACAAAGCAAGATCATGTTGACAATTTGGATATTTTTAAACTCTGGATAAATTTAAAATCTTTAATATTTATCCTTGATTTCGTTTGATTAATGCTTATATCATTGTCATCATCCTCATGCTTTTATTGTGATGAAAGTCATCTTTGGCTTACGTGCGTAGATGGACCGCATGATTGGTATGATTATGACCGGGGATCATTCGGTATAATCATGACCCGTAATGTTACAAATGATGTGGTAAAAGTCCTCATTGGCCGCAGATGACATTGATGGACGAGTTGTTGGTATGATTATGACCGAGGATTATTCGGTATAATCATGACCATTGATGATTACATGAATATCCTTGGCCGTAAAGTGCGGGGATGATTCGATGATGTGGTTTATTTATTGTCGAGTCTCAAATGATAAAGTGGATGAAAAACTTTTTAAATCATAGAAGATAGTAGATATCATGCTTTACTTAACTCTTCTAATGGATTGCTTGTTCCGCTACAGTTAAACTCGATGTTATTGTATTTTATCAGTTTAACACTGTTGAAGGCTAACGATAATTTATTATGCATTATCTTAGTCATAATATTTCTTACTAGGCAATTTGAGCTCACTCATTTGCTTTCATTGTTCTCTTCAGGAAATGAGAACGTAGCCGGGACTAGTCGGGATGTTGGCATTAGTAGTCCTCACTATTCTATGAAATAGTGTGATAATAAATGTATTGAGGACTTCATTTGAGTTTGAATACTGTCTATTAGATAATATTCGTGTAAAAACTCTCAGCTACGCTGTTGTCGTTTTGTATAAAAGAATATTATATTTTTTTTTGTACCATATATTTGGCGACTCGGAATGGGTGATGTATACCTATTTTGGGGGCGTCACAGTTGGTATCAAAGCTTAGGGAGATGATCCCTGGCTGAGATATGAGACAAGTACTAGGAGGGGAGAGACGGAGAATTCCTTAGCTAGTATGACCTACCTAAGTTATTTGGTATTTAATTGCTTGGTCAGAGTATAGGGATAATATGTGACATGTCAATTAACCCTTGTTTTGTACCAGTGTTTGAAAATGGCATCTGAAAATGTTGAGATCAGCAATGAAGCACATGAGACCGTTGAGTCACCAACGATCAATACCCAGGAAATTTTCAACAGGAAGATAATAATCCTCAGGTAAACAACAACACCGATCAAATGATGAACGATGAGATGTTCAGAGGCTTTATGCAATTCATGCAACATCAGGTGAGAGCGGCTCCTATTCAAAATGTAGGTGAAAACACTGACAACTCTCAGACGGTCACCGCTAAACAGTTCAAGGAGTTGGGACCACCAGAGTTTTTGGGAGAGCCAAAACCTCTTAAGGTGGAGACGTGGATAAAACAGATCACCAAGATATTTGATGTCTTGGGATGCTCCGAGGAGCAAAAGGTTCCCTTTTCCACCTTCATGTTGCGAGGAGAGGCAGATTACTGGTGGGAATCTGTAAAGCGTACTCAACCTGCCGCACTGAAGATATCTTGGGAGAAGTTCCAAGAACTGTTCAATGACAAGTACTTTCCCGAAAGTATTCGTCACATGAAAGAGGTAGAGTTTATCAAGCTGGAGCAAAATAATATGATCGTGTCGCAGTACGAAGATAAGTTTGTCGAGTTGTCTCGGTTTGTGTCACACTTGGTTGATAATGAGGAGAGAATAACACGGATGTTTCTAAGAGGTTTGAAACCCGTGATACGTCAATACCTTATCTCTCACAAACTGTGTTTGTATTCCGATGTTGTAAATAGGGCTCGCTTATTGGAGCGCCGATAATGAGTCAACCCAACCAAGAGAGAGAGTAAACAAGTCGATAATACCAATTGGTAGCAAATCATCGAAGCGGTGACAACAAACTTGGAGGGAATCAACATGCCAGAAATTGTAACCACTTCGGTGGTAATCATGGCCAAGATAATAGAAGTTGAAATTTCAAGAAGAGGAAATTCAATAATGATGGAAAGACGTCAACACCAGCACCTGTTGTTAAGGAAGGAGAACGATCGCCGGTCGTATGTTACAAATGCGGAGGGGAGGGACACATCAGTCCAAACTGTATGCAGCAGTCAAAAGCATGTTATAATTGTGGAAGAGAAGGTCACCTAGCCCGATTTTATCATGCACCAAAGTCAAGTCCAACTGGAATGGAGGCATCAAAGGCCGTCCCAGACAAGATAAAACCGGTATTTCAAGGGAGGGCGTTTGTTGTAACCTCCCAAAAAGTGAGGAATCCGAAAGAAGTGATCACAGGTAAGCTAATAATAAAATCTAACGAAGTCTATACCATATTTGATACCGGTTCTACCCATTCCTTTATTTCTCCTACTTGCGCTCAACGTTTAAATTTGACTTCGGAGAAATTAGACTTTGACTTATCATTTGAAACTCTGTTGGGAGAAACCTTCATTACATCCAATGTTTATAAGTCTTGTTTGATTCAAATCGGTAACTGCATGTTACCTGTCGATCTTATCTCTTTGAAAATACTTGCATTTGATGTGATTTTAGGGATTGATTGGTTAACTACTCATCATGCTAAAATTGATTATTTTCGTAAAGTTGTTAGCTTTCATATTCCTAACCAACCTATTATGCGAATTTAAGAAATTAAACCACTAAAGTCAATCACTGTCATATCAAGCCATAAAGCTATTCGTTTATTAAAAAATGGATGTTAAGCTTTCTTAGCCCATGTCACGGATTTAAATAAAAATACGTCAGATTTGAATGATATTTCTATTGTTAATAAATTTTATGACGTATTCCCTGAAGAACTTCCTGGCTTACCCCCAGAGCATGAAATTGAATTTTATATCGACCTTGAATGCACAAAACCCATTTCCAAAGCCCCATATCGAATGGCTCTATTTAACTTCGTGGAGTTAAAACCCAACTACGAGAATTGTTAGACATCGGTTTCATTCGACCTAAGACGCCTCCTTGGGGTGCTCCTGCTTCTATTCGTGAAGAAGAAAGATAGAAGTATGCGACTTTGTATTGATTATCGGGAGTTGAATCATGTCACCATTAAAAATAGGTACCCGTTACCTATTATTGATGATCTGTTTGACCAGTTGCAAGGCGCCAAATTCTTTTCAAAGATCAATCTTCGTTCTGGATATCATTAATTAAAGATTAAAACTGATGACATTCCAAAGATTTCAGAACTCGGTACAAGCATTACGAATTCCTAGTCATGTCTTTTGGATTGACTAATGCTCTTGCTGCCTTCATGAATATGATGAACCGAGTATTCAAGGAATATTTAGATCACTTTGTGGTTTTCTTTATTGATGACATCCTCATTTATTCCAAAAGCCGTAAAGATCATGAGCAACACTTGAGGGCTGATACTTCAAAAGCTTCGTAAAAATAAGCTATATGCCAAGTTGAAGAAATGCGAGTTCTGGCTTGAGGAAGTAGAAATCCTTGGGCATGTGATATCAAATCATGGAATATCTGTTGACCCGGTAAAGATTGAATAAATTCAAAGCTGGGAGCAACCTAAGTCAGTGATCGAAGTACGTAGCTTTCTCTGCTTAGCTGGTTATTATCGGAGATTTGTAGAAGGATTTTCTCGAATCGCTACTCCATTAACTCAGCTGACTCGAAAAGATACAAAATTCGGTTAGAGTGAGGAATATGAGAAGAGTTTTCAAGAAGTCAAGAGAAGACTCATTTCAGCACCTGTTCTGATAATACCACTTGGTTCGAAGGGATTTGTCATCTACAGTGATGCTTCAGGCAAAGGTTTAGGATGTGTTCTCATGCAACATGGGAAAGTCATAGCTTATGCCTCACGACAACTCAAAGAATATGAGAGAAATTATCCTACTCATGATCTAGAGTTGGCAAATTTATCGCTTTTTAACTTAATATTTGGAGCCATTACCGTATGGAGAGAAGGTGGAGATCTATACAGATCATAAAAGCCTCAAATATTTCTTCACTCAAAAGGAACTCAACATACGGCAATGACGATGGCTTGAGCTGTTGAAAGATTACAATCATACCATTCAATACCATCGTGGAAAAACGAACATAGTAGCTGACGCATTGAGTAGAAGATCATATGCAGGTACGAGTGTGATATTGTCAATGCAAAGGACCATTTTGTATAACTTACAAAGGATGGAGATAGAGTTAAAGACACCAGGGACCCATGTGATGATTGCGAATATACGAGTAAAACCGACTTTAATCGATAAAGTTAAAGCTGCTCAAGCTACAGACCTGGAGCTGATGCGTATGAGGAAGAAAGTGCAAGAAGGTGCTATTCCGGAAGCAAGAATCGATGAAGAAGGAATACTTGAGTCAACTCCGGACTTTTTGTTCTATAACGATTCTCGACTTGAAGTATAAAATCATGATGGAGCGCACAACACACAGCTTTGCAATCCATCTTGGGAGTACCAAAATGTATCGTGATCTTCGACATACATTTTTGTGGAGCAATATGAAGAGAGAGATAGCGGGGTTTATCTTAAGGTGTCTAACTTGTCAATGAGTCAAGGCAAAACATCAAGTGCCAAAAGGTCCATTGCAACCACTTGAAATTCCAGAATGAAAGTGGGAGCACATTACCATGGATTTCGTTACTGGTCTTCCCAAGGTTTCTCAAGGCATAGATGCGATTTGGGTCATTGTTGATAGATTGACCAAGTCTGCTCATTTCTTATCGATACGAGAAACTTATACACTTGAACGTCTTGCTTGTATGTACATAAACGAGATTATAAGATTGCATGGAATGCCAGTATCCATAGTTTCTAATCGAGACCCAAGATTCACTTCAAGATTTTGGTTTTGTTTGCAAAAAGCTATGGGCACGGATTTACGATTTAGTTTGGCATATCATCCTCAAATGGACGGGCAGTCGGAGAGGACTTTTCAAACTTTTGAATATTTATTAAGACTCTGTGTCCTTGACTTTAAATGAAGAAGGGACAAGTTCTTACCATTAGTGGAGTTTTCCTATAACAACAGTTATCAAGCAAGTATTGGCATGACTCCATTTGAGGCGTTGTATGGAAGAAAGTGTCGTTCTCCAGTATGTTGGGATGAGGTGGGTGAAGCAATGTTGTTGGGACCAAAGTTGGTACGTATGACTACGAAAAAGATTCAAACGATCCGACAACGTATAAAAACCTCACAAGATCGAAAAAAGAGTTATGTTAATCTTCATCGAAAGGACGTGGAATTCAATATTGGAGATCATGTGTTGTTACGTGTTGCTCCATGGAAAGGAGTTATGAGATTTGGAAAGAGAGGAAAGCTCAATCCTCGATTCATTGGCCCAATTGTAATCCTTGATCGAGTAGGAACTGTGGCCTATAGAATTGCCTTACCGCCAAGTATGTCTCATGTTCATAATGCTTTTCACATATCTATGTTACGTAAATATGTGAAAGACCCGAACCACATTATTGAATTAGAACCGAATGAGATAGCGGAAGATTTAACGTATGAAGAGGTACCTGTTAAAATCTTAGATAAGAAGGATGATATTCTACGCTCCAAGGTTATACCTCAAGTCAAAGTTTTGTGGAGAAACCACGATGTTGAGGAAATGACCTGGGAGTTAGAATCAAATGAAGTCAAGGTATCCTCACCTCTTGACATACTGTGTACGCGCACCCTAATTTCGAGGACGAAATTTCATAAGAAGGGGAGGTTTTAAGACCCTAACTTTTATGAATAAAGATTATTTTTTTTCGAAATATATTTTTGAATATTATGGTGTGGATTTGATATAATGTTATAGTTGTGGGTAATATTTACAAATTTTGCAAAGTTAGCAAGTGGTTATATAATATTCGATTGGTCGGGGTATATTCATTTTAACAGGGAATATTCGTACAACGGCACAATCATTGGTGGACCCCACAACGGAAGTATTGTCGTAATTAAAAAATGACAGAATTATCTTTTTATAAAATAATAGCGAAAGTTTTACCGTTAAACTGTTGAACTACATGGTGGTAAAAGTACAGTAATACGCGTGGTTGCATAGTAGCACACGGTATTGATTATTGATGCTTACGTGAGAAGTTACTCAGTTATACTCAATTATTGCTACAGTAATTGCTGCATAATATCTCTCATATTATTGATTCAATTATTGTCACAGTATCAATATTTTATTGAGACGACAAAGTTATTCATATTATTATTTGCAATATTGACGATGTCTAGAAAGTTCTGTCGATGAGAGGTTTGGTCACCTAATTGCGCGCCAATAGGGAGAAATCCTTATCGAAAAGCCCCCTCTTTCCTGGAAATGATCTGGTTGTTAAATATTGTGAGTTATAATATTAATGATGAATAAGTTCGTGTTGATTAAAGATGAAATTGATAGTTCCATTGTGTTGGGATTATTAGTGTTAGTGGAAATCGACATTTATTTCGTTAATAATTGATTTCTGGAGGTTATATTGACCAATCGAGTATTTAATCGAATAAATGAGCAATTAATTGTTATTAATTCGCATGCTTATAACTATTTTTTCACATGTGTGTACTATTGATTCACATGCATGTACTATTAGGGGAGGTGGTGCAAGATTGATAATACTTGCATGACAAAATTAAAAATGGAGGTATAGAAAAAGGTACTATACTGTAACTATTTTTTTCACATGTATAGAACTATTGATTCACATGAATGTACTATTGATTCACATGATGTACTATTAGGGGAGGTGGTGCAAGTTTGATAATACTTGCAGGACTAAATTAAAAATGAAGGAAAAGATGAAGGTATTAGACTGTAATATTTCAAGCCACAAAATGTGCAATTATCGAAACTATATTTTTCTATAAATAGAGGCTCATTCTTCTTTCATTCTCACCAATTCACTAAGACTCACAAGAGCAATTATAGAGAGAGAAAGAAGAAAAGAAGTCCGCTACCTCACTATTCCAGTATCCAGTCTTCTTCTAAGGTAAGAGATATAATTTTTTTCAGTATTCGTAGAAATAATATTTTCTTCCATACTCTGTAGAATGTAAGTAATATTATTTCGTTTTGTATTCCTAATTCTACACTCATTCTGTTAAAGTATTGCTTCTATACTCCGTGAAATTAGTAGAATATCCTTGATATTCATGCTTCATCCAGTATCTTTTCATGAAAATATTATTCTGAGCTTTCTTGATAATTATTGATCTTTTCATGCCAGGATACTATTCATGAGTTACTATTTATGGGTACTATTTACCCAATTACTATTCACTCAAATATTATTCACTCGGGTATTCGGGACACTTTTCTTGTCGGATTACTATTCACGAGTTACTATTCACCCGATTACTATTCACACGAATATTATTCACTTGGGTATTTGGGGCACTTTTCATGCAGGGGTACTATTTTTGAAGTACTATTCATGGGGTACTATTCACCTGAGAAATATATTTATTTTTTGTCCAAATTATTATTGATACATGAATATTATTCTTGAATTTTACTCCACAAAGCAGTATCGTGTTGACAATTTATATATTTTTAAACTCTGGATAAATTTAAAATCTTTAATATTTATCCTTGATTTCGTTTGATTAATGCTTATATCATTGTCATCATCCTCATGTTTATATTGTGATGAAAGACATCTTTGGCTTACGTGCATAGATGGACTGTTGATTGGTATGATTATGACCAGGGATCATTCGGTATAATCATGACCCGTAATGTTACAAATGATGTGGTAAAAGTCCTCATTGGCCCGTAGTGCATTGATGGACAATTGTTGGTATGATTATGACCAGGGATTATTCCGTATAATCATGACCATTGATGATTACATGAATATCCTTGGCCCGTAGTACAGGGATGATTCAATGATGTGGTTTATTTATTAAGCTGAGTCTCAGCGATAAAGTGGATGAAAAACTTTTTAAATCACAGAAGATAGTAGATATCATGCTCTACTTGACTCTTCTAATGGATTGCTTGTTCTGCTGCAGTTAAACTCGATGTTATTGTATTTTATCAGTTTAACATTGTTGAAGGCTAACGATAATTTCTTATGCATTATCTTAGTCATAATATTTCTTACTAGGCTAGTTGAGCTCACCCTTTTGCTTTCATTGTTCTCTTCTGGAAATGAGAACGTAGCCGAGTCTAGTCAGGGAATGGAGTGACGGTCCAGATGTTTGCATTAGTAGTCCTCACTATTCTATGAAATAGTTTGATAATAAATGTATTGAGGACTTTATTTGAGTTTGAATACTGTCTATGAGACAATATTCGTGTAAAAACTCTCAGCTACGCTGTTGTCGTTTTGTATAAAAGAAGTTTGTATTTGTTTTTTTTGTACCATGTATTTGGCGACTTAGAATGGGTGATGTATACCTATTTTGGGGGCGTCACATTCTAGGGATGCTGCCTTTTGGAAGGAAGCTGTAAATGATGAAATGGATTCAATCTTGGGAAATAATACTTGGGTATTGACAGATTTACCTAGAGGTTCTAAACCTATAGGTTGCAAATGGGTTTTTAAAACAAAGTATAACACTAACGGTACTATTTCTGCTTTTAAAGCAAGATTAGTAGTAAAAGGTTTTAGACAAGTAGAGGGTATTTACTATTTTGATACTTATGCACTGGTAGCATGAGTTACTTCTATTCGAATTCTTTTTGCTTTAGCTTCATTGTATGATCTTTATGTTCATCAAATGGATGTAAAGACCGCATTTTTGAATGGTAATTTGAATGAGGAAGTATATATGGAACAACCCGAAGGGTTTGTTGCTCCCGGTAATGAGGCTAAAGTATGCCAATTAGCTAAGTCCCTTTATGGTCTAAAACAGGCACCAAAACAGTGGCACGAGAGATTTGATGCTGCTATTATAAACTTTGGGTTTAAATATAATAATGCAGATAGGTGCATATACTCCAAAACCACTTCTAATTATATGGTGATAGTCTGTTTGTACGTAGATGATATGTTAATCATCAGTACGAATATGGTTGGAGTAAATGAGACTAAAAAGTATTTATCCTCTATCTTTAAGATGAAAGACTTAGGTGAAGTAGATACTATTTTAGGCATCAAAGTTAAAAAATATAGTGGGGGTTATGTATTGAATTAATCTCACTATATTGAAAAAATATTAACTAAGTTTAGTCATCTCGAGTTCAAGGAGGTGAATACTCCTTTTGAGAATGGAGTTAAACTCAAAGAAAATGAGGGTAAAGCTATTGAATAGCTAGAATACGCAAGTGCTATTGGTAGCCTTATGTATGCTATGCATTATACTCGGCCAGATATTTCTTTTGCAGTTTTTAAACTTAGTAGATATACGAGCAGTCCTAATATTGATCATTGGAAAACTATTGGAAGGGTACTTGGATATCTAAAAAGAACAGTGGCATAGGATTATTTTACTATAAATTCCCTAGTGTTTTGGAGGAATACTCTGATGCAAGTTGGATTAATAGTGTGGGAGATAATAAATCTACAAGTGGGTGGATTTTCACTCTTGCCGATTGGTCTTTTTTCTTGGGCAAACAAGAAATGTGACTTGTATTTCTCACTCTACTATGGAGTCAGAGTTTATTGCTTTGGCTCAAGCAGGAAAAGAGGCTGATTGGATTAGAAATATGTTGTTAGACATAGATCTATGGCCAAATCTGATGCCTCCAATTTCACTATATTGTGATAGTGAAGTTGCGCTAACAAGAGCGTATAATGGTACCTATAATGGTAAGTCTAGACATATTGGTCTAAGACAAGAATTTGTGAGACAATTGATACATGATGGTATCATAACTATTGTCTATGTGAAGTAGGAATTATATATTGTTTGAAGAAAAGTAGTTTTTCAAACAAGTGGGGGATTGTTAATGCACCTTTTCCTACATGAGTTTTGATCAATTTGGGGATTAATTTAAACCCATTAATTGATTAAATTTATATTAAATTAAAAGTGCATTTGATAGTCCTATTACAAGGAGATTAATAGAGAGTAATATATGATTCAAGTAGGAATTATATATTGTGTTTTAATTGTATCCAAAGTGGAGAATATGAAAAGTTTCATTGTTGTTTAAGAAAACTATTTTCTTTAAGTCCCATATTGAGTAGGAATAAAACTATTTAATACTTTATAAGTATATGTGGAATAGTTTAATTCACTAGTGGTACTAAAGGAAAGGCTTGGAGTTGGTCACAATGATGTGGTGCAAAACACCACCCGCCCGCACCTGTGTCTTGCGACCCAGGACCCGGGGCCCGTGGTGCGGGTTTGGGTCACAAAGTCGCATCGTCGCTAGGAGCCTCGCCCGAGCCAACATCCTCTTTTTAGCATTGAACTAGATTAATAAACTTCGTTAATGGTTAAACAGTTTTTTGTTTAATCATTATGGGATGCAAAACTGATATATGATTATTATATCATTTATTTTGTAAATGATTCTTTACTCACAATTCAGTTATGAAACTGAATAGTTTTCATCTTCTTTCATCTATCATCTTTACACAGCAGCATATATTGAGGTTCAAAGTGAGTTGCTATCACTAAGAACTAGTACAGACTTGACATATATCCTGGAGGTGAATTGCTAGTAGCCTTTAGTAAACCTTAGTGGTAAGGGGCAATAAACACCTTAAGGACAGGGAATACCCGTGTCAAATCCTTGTTTCTTTTAATCTGTATTCTTTTTACTTTTTCAATCTTAAGGTGTTTATCGAAATGGATACAAAGTCTTTCAAAATCATGAACCAGGATTTTGTCAAGCTCAATCGTTTTGATGGAAATAATTTCAGTCGTTGGCAAGATAAGCTGAAATTTTTACTCACAATTTTGAAAATTGCGTATATTTTGCACCCTAACCTTTAGCCTATTCCAGAAGATCCCAAACCAGTTGAAGGTCAACAGCCAGATAATGATACCATCGAAGCACTGAAAGAGCGAAGAAGGAAAAGGACTGAAGATGAGGAAATTACTCGTGGACATATCCTCAACACGCTGTCGGATCGTCTGTACGATTTCTACAGCAATATTCAGTCACCAAGGGAGTTATGGGAGGCTTTGGAATTCAAATACAAGGCTGAGGAAGAAGGTACAAATAAATATTTAGTATCTAAATATTTTGATTATAAAATGGTTGATAACAAACCTATTTTGGAGCAAGTGAATGAGCTCCAGGTTATTATTAATAAGTTGAGGGTTCTTAAAATTGTCTTGCCTAAAACTTTTCAAGTTAGAGCAATAATTGCAAAATTACCTCCATCTTGGAAAGATTTTGCTAAAAAGTTGATGCATAAATCTGAGGATTTTTTCTTGGATCAAATTCAGAAGCATCTTCGTATTTAGGAGGAGGCCCGAAAATGCGATGCTAAGAATTTGATTCAAGGACAGTCTAGTGTAAACTATTTGGAGGTAAGATCATTTAAAGGGAAAGGACTTGGAGTTAAAAATGATAATCATAAGTTCAAGCATCCTGGACAGAAAAATAAAAAATTTGATCCTAATAAGAGAAAGGTTAAGTGTCATGTTTGTGGAGAAACTGAAGACTATGCCAGAGAATGCAAACAACGCAAATGTGGCTCCGCTAACATGGTTGAGGAGAACCTTGTTGCCATGGTATCGAATCTTAGTCTTGATGTGACTATAATTTCTGAAGTTAACATGGTAAGTGAGCCGAATGGTTGGTGGTTGGACTCCGGAGCTACTGTCCATATTTGTAATAATCGAGAAATGTTTAAAACATTTGAAGAGATTATTGGACAGGAAGTTCAGATGGGAAATAGTTTAGTGGCTAAAGTTGATGGAAAAGGAACTGTGGAAGTTAATTTCACCTCCGGGAAGAAGTTAACCTTGCTGAATGTGTTATTTGTATTAGAAATTAGAAAGAATTTAATTTCTGTTGATCTTTTAGATAGGAAAGGTTTTAAAATTTCTGTTGAGTCCGACAAAGTCATTCTTTCAAAGAATGGTGTTTTTGTTAGAAAGGGTTATGCTTGTAATGGAATGTACAAATTATCTATTAATAAGAACAGTTCTGTTTCTGCTTATATCACTTGTGCAATTTCTTTATGGCATAGTTGTTTAGGACATATAAATTCAAAGAATTTGAAAAATATGCATGCAATGAAATTGATTGATATTGGAAATACTGAACTTGAGAAATGTGAAATTTGTGTTAAATCAAAAATTATGAGGAAACCATTTCCAAATGTACATAGAGAATCACAATTATTAGATTTAATAAATACTGATATCTGTGAGTTGAATGGAATATTGACAAGGGGTGGAAAATGATATTTCATTACTTTTATAGATGATGCTAGCAGATATTGTTATGTGTATTTGTTGAGAACAAAAGATGAGGCATTTAACTCATTCAAAAAAAATACAAATTTGAAGTAGAAAATCAACTTGAGAAGAAGATTAAAATCTTACATTCTGATAGAGGCATGAAATATTGTTTGAATGCTTTTGATGCATTTTGTGAAGAAAATGGCATTATATATCAAACAAGTGCAGCATATACACCTCAACAAAATGGTTTAGCAGAAAGAAAAAATCATGTGTTTCATGATATGATTAATTGTATGTTAAATCATGCTTATTTGTCAAATAATTTACGGGGTGAAGCACTTCTTACTGTATGTCATATTTTAAATAGGATTCCTAGTACTGTAATTAAAACTAGTCCTTATGAAATATGGAAAGGCAGAAAATCTAACATAAATTATTTTAAAATGTGGGGGTGTATAGCTTATTTTCGAGTTCCTGATCCTAAAAGGACTAAGTTAGGAGCTAGAGCTATTAGAAGTATATTTGTTGGATATGCTGAGAATAGTAAAGCATGCATTCTTCTTAATTTATGTAGAAAGCAAATAAAATTCACACACATGAATTAGTATATCCTCAAGTATTTTCTTGTCCCAACTTTGATAGAAAATATCATAAACAATATATCTTTTGACATTTACAATATAGAATTCAAGACAATTCTCATAATAATATGAAATACTTGAGCTTCATTATATTTATAAAAATTCAAAAATAAAATGTTTATCTCAATTAGAATATACAAAATTCATATGATCACATTAAAATTTACTACTTCTTGAACAAGAAGTACACATAAAAATAAGTCAACATATACCAATTATGATTATCCCAAAAACACTATGAATATCATTTCTAAGTGTTTTCTCAACATCAAAATCATAATATATACAAAATTTACTCAACCAAATTTACTTCTACAATATCTCTTCTAACTATTAGTTGATAATTAATTTATTATTCACAAACAAAGTAATTTATCTCAAAATTCATGCATACAAATACCAAGTAATATTACATACTAAATATTACCTCTAACTTTATATGCATAATTTTGTTTAAGAAGAACATAAATCTACCTTATTCTCAAAATAAATTAATTTACAACTAATTTGTTATACATAGAGACAAGTAAACTTCTCAAATTTTACTACAACTTTCTCTTTAATAAATTAATCTCAATTAGTGTATAAGAAATTAATTGTCTCATACATATATATATACACACACACATCATAATATTTTATCTACTCATAAAATATTACAACCAAAATATATATATGCACAAAATTAAATTTATTCCATCATGAACAAAAATTTAATTATCTTTCTTATCCCACAAAACTAATTAAATAATTTATTACAACAAAATGTAGGTAAAATAATACTCAAACATATAATATCATCTACGCATGATATAATAAATAAAACATATACTTTCAAGTATATACACACACAAAATGATACACAGTTATCATTTATAAAAATAAAGGCTAATGTTAAAAAACACACCTTTTGGAATTAAATCCGAAGAACACCATAATCTCTTTAGAAAAAATTTAGGCATCAAAATTTGGTGTTTTCCATGATGACTCTTAATTCATCTTCTCTATATCAATTTACAAACTTGTAAATTGTAAATCTTTTCACTTTCATTTTTCTCCACAATCCTCTTCTAACAAGAATTATCAATAAAAATAATTAGCTTAATATCTCAATATATTACTAATTATCATAAAAATTCCATTGATAAAATGGATACAAGAAAAATGGAACTTATCTTTGAAAACTGTGTTGTCTTCCATCTCACCAAAATCATGACTAACAAATATATAAAGACCTTAAGATTGTTAGAACCGTAACTTCATAGAGTCAAGATTGTTGTAGAAGACGTGACACGGGTGATCCCTGTCCTAAAGTCTTTATTGCCCCCACTACAATCGGTTTGCTATGGGTTGCATACGATATACCTCCAGGATATATGTCAAACCTTGGTGAATAATTCGTGATAGAAATTCACAGAAAATTCCAATTGAACACTACTTTGTAGTAGTTATTTTTTTTAAGAAAAATGGAGAAGATAGAAGAAAAGTTCACTCGTGCAAATCTTCCATGTAACTTCACTATATACCATATGCATCTCTTATGTGTATATATATATATATATATATATATATATATATATATATATATATATATATATATATACACACACAAACACACACACACACATATATATATATATATATATATATATATATATATAAGTTACATTATAACTATTCAATTATATATTTAACTATACTTATTAGTACTAATTATGTATGTTACATATTAGTAATAATTAGGAGTTAAATAGAATTTGAATAGTCTCACTATTTTCCTTTTGTTCCAAAATAAAATAAACTTTTATTAAATGAAACTAAAGAAAAATAGTTTTATCAAACAATCATCTATCATTTATTACTTCATGTATATATATATATATACACACACACACACACACACATAGATATATACATATAGAGTTTGGGGAAGGAGTGGACCTTGTGGAGGCGATCGAGAGTAAATGAAAGAAGTTCGGAGACATAAGGCTACTGATAGTCGGAGATGAGAGGGAGGAAATCTACTGCAACACAATTTACTTCATTTGTTGTTGTTGTTGGGGATTCAAACTCTATTGTTATATTTAATGGTGAACTTTGAAGCTCAATTCAATGTTTTGGATATTCAGATCTAAGAATTTCATAGATTTTATATAGAGAAAATCACGAATCTATTTGATTTGGAAGAAGAGATAGAAGAGAGGAAGGAAGAGAGAGATTAATAAATCAAATTTGTTTATTTTTTTTCTTTTTCACGTCCACCTAGGATAAAAACTGAAACGATTTAACACTCGTGAGGTCTGTAACATAATGACCCAATTTCAAAATATTAATTAATTTAATGAGGTAATTTGAAAAATTAAAAGTTCAATTGTTTAATCAGTAAAACGTGCTAACTTCAGTGGGTAATTCATTAGTTTTGTCGATACATAATTAACGTCCGTTTATTTTTTATTTTTTACGGAATGACCCAATTTCAAAATAATAATTAATTTAGTGGTACAATTTAAAAAATTAAAAATTTAATGATATAATCAGTAAAACGTGCCAATTTACAGTGGGTATTTCATTAGTTTTGCCCATTAAATTTTATACTAATCTACTGCTTCTGTATTATATTATTTAAGTCTCCTTTATCTCACTCTTTTATACTCGCATTTGTTGTTGGGGTCCTATCATTAATTAATTTATTTTATCTTTATTAATTGTCAGTTACGTAGATAAATATTAATTATAATTCTTTTAAACAAATGTATACTAAGTGAGACTGTTTTATAATTTTATCTAATCTCATATATTGATATGTTCTTAATTATAATTATTTGACAAAAAATTATCACAATACAAAACTCTATTATTATTTTATTGATTAAGATGAATTTTAATCATTAATTATAGAGGTCGGGCACAAAGAAAGAGCATGAACTCTCAAATATCCCAAAAAAATTGACTTATGGGGAAAGTTAATAATGATTGAACTAATAGGAACCCTTAAGTGGAAAGTTAATTATTGAATTAATAGGAACCATTAACTTTCAAAATATATTATAGTTCACCATAAATTTATCAAAATACAGAATAATTTTTTTTTATTCTATTTTATCGCTTAAAGTTTTTTAGATATATCTTCCCTCGTTTGTTGAGAAGTAATAAATGACTAATATTTTTAATTTGAAATAGTTGTAGTAGATAAAGTAAAATAAACTTTTATAATCAATATTACATTCATAATTTACAAAACTACAATATTTATTATTTATAATTCGCAAAACACAAATGATGAACATGTTTTAGTCCGAAAATCGTTTATTTTTAGGCTATGTTTGTTTGTAAAAATTATACTTGGAATATGACTATTAATCTCAAGTGTCTTATTTGTTTTCAAATTTAGACTTGAAATTATTAGTTTAGAAATTATAAAATGACTTAATAGTCTTTAGATTGTAATTATAATCTCGAGATTATAATCCTAGAATTAATATTCTTAATATTATAATCCCATAGATTATAATCCCAGAATTATAATTCTTTCAAACAGATATAATCTTAAAATATTGATCTCATGCTTTCAAATTCAATTACAACATTAATTAAATTACTAAAATGGTCTTCCATATATGTAAAATGGGGATTTATATTTTTATTAGAAAAAAATGTTATTTTTATAGTCTTTTTTATATTTGCCGTATATTATGGGAAAGAATTCATCATTATATTAGATCATGATATTTTCACGATGAATATATCAGTTTTTCAATAGTACTCTCTTTTTTTAAATATGTGACGTTTAAGATTTTTATAAATGGATGAAGTTATAACTCTTAAAATTATTCCATTAAAATTATGATGTATTATCAAAACCACCCTTACATAGATAAATGAAAAGTTAAACTATAAGTGATAAAGATAATAGAGACATATTATTAGAGGATAGAGAAAATATAGGAATTAAAGAAAGTATACGAATAAGATATTAGAAGAGAGAAAAAAAGTAGCTTTAACAAAATAGGAGAGAATTAAAGAGAGTATTAAATATTTATAGGTAATTAAGAAAAGGCTTAAATATGATTTACTACCCTAAATTATAGGCCATATTCCATTTCGGTGATCCACCTTTCAATTTTGTCAATTAGGTGATTGAACTATCAATTTTTTTCGATTTCATTCAATTGGGCTACCACGCCGTAAATTGTCGACGTGGCATCCTAATAGACAGCAGGAGTGCTTATGTGTAAAAACATTATATATTTTTAATGAGATCAAAGGACAAAAAGGTAAAATAACAAATAAAACAACTCAAAATTACACAAACAATATAAATTAGTTGTATAATTATTTATTTATAGTTATATAAATAATATAATAATTATTTTTATTAAAAATAATTATTTTTATTAAAAAATTGGGTTTTATTAATTTTTTGTTAAAAAATTGTGTTTAATATTAATGATAATAAAATAAAAATAAAATGCAATTTTTTTGGATAAAAATGTCAGTTTTTTGTAATAATAAAAAAAATGTCGTTTTTTTAATAAAAAACGCAGCTTGGTTTTTTTTTAATAAAAATAATTATTAAAATAATAATTAAAAATAAAAATGCAATTATTTATTTTTTTAAAAAAAAGCAGCTTGGTTGGTTTTTTTTAATAAAATAATTATTATTTTTTTATTAAAAAACTGCACTTTTATTTTTATTTTTATTATCATTAATATTAAACACAATTTTTTTATAAAAAAAATTAAAAATGCAATTTTTTAATAAAAATAATTATTATATTATTTATATAATAATTTATATTATTTATATAACTATAAATAAATAATTATACAACTAATTTATATTATTTGTGTAATTTTTAGTTGTTTTATTTGTTATTTTACCTTTTTATCCTTTGATTTCATTAAAAATATATAATATTTTTACATATAAGCATTCTCACGCTTATTAGATGTCACACGACCAGAATTTCTCGACGAAAGGTACTCCAATTAAATGAAATAAAAAAAAATTGATAGTTCAATCACCTAATTGACAAAATTGAAAGGTGGATCACCGAAGTGAAATATGGCCTATAGTTTAGGGTAGTAAATCATATTTAAGCCTTAAGAAAATAATATAATCAATTCTCCTATAAATCTTAGAAAGTTATATATTTAGGAACTAAAGAACTATCCTAAAACGTCAATTAAGGAATGGAGGGAGAACAAGTAACAAGTATATATATTCTCTTCTTTGACTTCCAAGTTCAAACTTTTTGGCTAACATTTAGGGGAAAATCTCTTGAATGCATCAGATTGATGAGTAAAATGGCACGGAAATACCCTTACATTTTCAACAAAAAATAAAAAAATAACAACTATATCCGCTACGTACTACTCCCTTCGTCCCTTAATATATGATATTTTAGAGTTGGGTACAATCATTACCATTTAGGAAATGATTGTATAACATTAAATATAGTATTATTTGTCTATAATATCGACCCTTTATATTGATAAGGAGAGAGAAAGAGTTAAAAGCATCGGGGTATTGAAGGAGGAGTAATGAGAGGTAATTTTGAAAAGATTGTAATTAATGCTTCTAGATTTTCTAAAATAGCAAATAATTTATGACAAATAAAATTACTTAAAACATCATATATTATGGGACGGAAGAAATACTATCTTGTCTAATCTAAAAAAATCTTATTTAATTTAATGTTTTTAGTCAATACAATTAAATGCACTATGAATCAAATTTATTAATTACACAAATGCTTCCAATTTGTTCTCCTATATAAAGAAGAACTATTTTAAGGCAGAGACCAGAGAGAACCAACAATAAGACTCTATATTCCATATAGTGAGGTGAGCTTATCTACAAAACAATGGCACCTTCGAGGCTTCTTCTCTGCTACATTTTTTTGATTTTGTTCTCTATTTCTTATCATCAGTCGGAGACAACAGTTAAACGGATTCCCGCCCTTTACGACGTTGCTATTTCTGAAAAAGATTTCATAGATGGTAAGCTAACGGAAAAATTTAGTATGTTTTAAGGTCCAAATGGTAAGACCCCAATTTTTTATGAATAAAGATTCAATTTCTCTAAATATTATTTTTGAATAATAAGGTGTTGATTTGATATAATGTTGTAGTTATGGGTAAAATAAGCAAATTTTGCAAAGTAAGCAAGTGGTCATAAAATATTCGTTTTGTCAGGAAATATTCGTTTTAGTCGGAAGATATTCTTTTTGTTGGGAATATTCGTACGATGACACAATCATTGGTGGACCACATAACGAAATAATTGTCGGACAGAAATAACCTTTTTATAAAAATAACAGCAAAACTTTTACCGTTAAAAACTATTGAAATAATCGGTGATAAAAGTACAGTAATACGTGTGGTTGCACAGTGGCATACGGTATTACACAGTATCTCTAATTATTGATTCTTACGTAAGAAGTCACTCAATAATTAATACAGTAAAATTGCACAGTCTTTCATATTATTGATGCAATAATTGCTACAGTGATAATTGAATAGTATTTTACATTATTGATTCAATAATTGTCATGACACAGTAACTCATATTATTGAAATGATATTATTAGATAGCATTATTGATAATGTCTAGAAAGTTATGTCGAGGAAAGAGGTTAGGTCATATAATTGCGCGTCAGTAATGAGAAATCATTATCGGAATGTCTCCTATTTCCTGAGAACGATCTGGTTGTCAATATTATGATCCTATAATATTAATTAGGAATAATTATTGAAAGATTATAGAGTTATAAATAATTGATGAATAAATAAAAAAAAATATTGATAAATATGATAAGTAAATATTTGTTTAATTTGATATAATGGAGGAATTTTAGCATGAGATATTTGTTTAAAGTTTGGCGTATTAATTTTTCTGCGGATCCATAATTATCTTCTCTGATAAAATATTCATTAAAACATATTATTATAATATATTATAATGGTATAATTTTATAAATTATAATTGTTTAAATAGTAAAACATGTGAAAATGATGGAAGTGAGAAGCTTGGTTTTGAAAACCATATTTTCAAAACAAGTAGGCTGCAAAATTCCTCCGTAGGCAAAATTTGTTAGAAGTGGTGTGCTACCACTTTCCTATAAATAGGCTGCTTAGTTAAACAATGAAAGTCACACCAGAATCAGAAAATTCTCTCTCTATAATATCGAGCGTATTTCTTGTGAGTGTAAAGATACTTTGAGTGTAACTTTTTGTGCAAGATTTTCTCAGAATAATATCTGATATTCCAATCAAATCCAATTTCTACTAAGGTAAAGGATATTTTTTTTTTCGTAAAGGAGGTTATTTTCTTTCAATACTCGTAAATAATATTATTTCCTTCCATATTCATAAGGAATATCATATTCTTTCATACTCCATATTACGTGAGCGATATTATTTCATCTCGTATTCCTAAATTTAAACTTAATATGGTAAGTATTGTTTTTATAATTCCTGAAATGATTAGAAATTTCGCTTCATCTAATATCATTTCACTGGAATATTGGTCTGAACTTTCTTATTAAATTTGAAACTTTTCATGTCCGAAGAGTCTCGTTCATACGATCTTTGTTAAATACATCTGATTATTCACGAGCAATCTTTGTTCACAAAAAAAAATTCTTCCTTCTCCAAGTTATCTGTTGTGACCCTTATTCTTGAAATTGAATCCATGTTATGGTCTCACTTGATTCATTCTTATTATCATTATCATAATTCTCAGACTTAAATTATGTTGAAGTTATCTTTGGCCCGTAGTGCAAAGATGAACTGTTGATTGATATCTTTGGCCTATAGTGCAAAGATGGACAGATGTTTGGCATGATCACGACCACCGGTGATACAAATGATTATATTTGGCCCGTAGTGCATAGATAATTCGTTGATTGGAAATAAATATTGATTGATGTTACAGGGATAAAATATTGATGATGGACTTTTAAATCATGAAAGATAGTAGACATTATGCTCTACTTGACTCTTCTAATGGATTGTTGTTTCCACTGCAGTTGTTGATCTAAAACTTGTTGTCTATTGTATTCTATCAGATATTTCCCTGTTGAGGACTAAGGATAATTTATTCTATATTATCTTAGTCATAATATTCTTTACTGGGCTAGTTGAGCTCATCATTTTCCTGTTTGTTCCATTTTTCTTCTCAGGAGGCAAGAATATAGCTGGGATTAGTCGGGGTGTGGAGTGATGGTTCAAGGCGATTTTTTTAGCAGTCCTCACTAATTTATAAAATAGTGTATCAATAATTGTAATGAAGACTTTATTTGAGTTTGGATATTGTCTACAAGATAATATTTGTATTAAAACTCACAACATATGTGTTCTCGTATTTTGCATGACAATTATAATAATGAAGTTTGTAGTTGTTTTCTGTACCATGTATTTGGCGACTCAGAATGGGTTGTGTGGACCGATTTTGGGGGCGTCACAGTTGGTATCAGAGCTTAGGGATATGATCTCTGGTGGAGATCTGGGATTAGAACTAGGAGCGGAGAGACGAGTAAATCCTTCGCTAGTGTGTCTTACCTAAGCTTATTTGTTTGGTTGGTCAGAATATAGGGATATTATGTTGCATGTCAATTTCTTTAATTAACTCTTATTTTATGGCAGTATTTGAGAATGACATTTAAAAATTCTTATATAAGCAATGGAACACATGACACCGTTGAGACACCGACAATCAACAACCAGGATAATGTGCATCAGGAAGGCAATAATCCTCCTATAAACAACAACACCAACCAAATGATGAATGATAAGATGTTTAGGAGCTTTCTACAATCATGCAAAACCAGACGAGAGAGACTCTTGTTCAAAATGCAAGTGGAAACAATGGTAACTCACGGCTTGTCACTGCCAAGCAATTCAAGGAGTTGGGACCGTCGGAGTTTTTGGAAAAGCCAGAGCCACTTAAGGCAGAGGCATGGATTAAACAGATTACCAAGATATTTGATGTCTTGGGATGCACTGAAGAGAAAAAGGTTACTTTTATCACCTTCATGTTCCGCGGAGAAGCAGATTACTGGTGAGAATCTGTAAAACGTATCCATCCGTTCGCACTTAAGATGTCTTGGGAGAAGTTCCAAGAATTATTCAACGACGAGTACTTTCCAAAAAGTATTCGTCACATGAAGGAGGTGGAATTTATCAAACTAGAGCAAAAAAATATGACTGTGTCGCAATACGAAGCCAAGTTTGCGGAGTTATCTTGGTTTGCATCCCATTTGGTAGATAATGAAGAGCGAATAACGTGAATGTTTTTGAGAGGTTTGAAACCCAAAATTTGTCAACATCTTATCTCTCATAAACTTTGTTTGTATTCAGATTTAGTGAATAGTGCTAAGTTATTGGAGCGGGATTATGAGTCAGCTCAACCAAAAGACAGCAATCGGCAGCACGCTAATAGTCATACCAGTGGCAACAATCATCGAAGCAGTGATAACCAACGTACCAGAAATGGTAATCACTTCGGTGGTAATCATGGCCAAGATAATAGGAAAGCTAAGTCAAGTGAAAATTTCAAAAAGAGGAGATTCAACAATGACGGGAAGACACCGGTAGCAGCACCAGCACCAACAAAAAATTCTAGTGGAGGAGAACGACCACCAGTTAGATGCTACAAATGCGGAGATGAGGGACACATAAGTCCAAACTGTTCACAGCCTTCCAAGGTGTGTTTCTGTTGTGGAAAAGATGGTCATATAGCCCGATTTTGTCTGGTAGCAAAGTCAAATCCAACTGGGACGGTGGCACCAAAGGCGACTATGGACAAAACAAAATCGATAGTTTAAGGGAGAGCGCTTACATGACGAGGAATCCGAACGAAGTTATCATGGGTAAGTTAATCATAAACTCTTGCGAAGTCTATACCTTATTCAATACCGGTTCTACCCACTCTTTTATTTCACCTACTCGCACTCAATGTTTAAATTTAACTCTGAAGAAATTAGACTTTGACTTATTTGTTAAAATTCTGTTGGGAGAAACCTTCATTACATCTACTGTTTATAAATCTTGTTTAATTCAAATCGGTCACGGCATGTTATCTGTCGATCTTATCTCTTTAAAAATACTTGCATTCGATGTGATTTTAGGAATTGATTGGTTGACTACTCATCATGCTAAAATTAATTATTTTCGTAAGGTTGTTAGCTTTCATATTCCTAACCAACCTATTATGCGAATTCAAGCAACCAAACCACTAAAGTCAATCACTGTCATATCAAGCCATAAAGCCATTCGTTTATTGAAAAATGGATGGTAAGATTTCTTAGCCCATGTCATGGATTTAAACAAAAAATACGTTAAATTTGAATGATATTTCTATTGTTAGTGAATTTCCTGGCGTATTTCTTGAAGAACTTCCTGGCCTACCCCAAGAGCGTGAAATCAAATTTTGTATTGACATTGAACCCGATACAAAACCCTTAAATATTTCTTCACCCAAAATGAACGTAATATGCGTCAAAGACGTTGACTTGAGCTGTTGAGAGATTACGACCATACCATTCAATACCATCTTAGAAAAGTGAATGTGGTAGTTGACGCGTTGAGTAGAAGATCGTATGCAGTTACGAGTGCGACGTTATTAACACAAAGACCCATTTCGTACGACTTACAAAAGATGGAGATAGAGTTAAAGACTCCAAGAACCTACATAAAGATAGCGAATATATGAATAGAACTGACTTTAATCGATAAAGTTAAAGCTACTCAAGCTACAGACCTAGAACTGATGTGTATAAAGAAGAAAGTACAAGAAGGTGCTATTCCAGAAGCAAGAATCGATGAAGAAGGAATACTTCGAGTCAACTCTAGACTTTGTGTTCCTAACGACTCTGATTTGAAGTACAAAATCATGATGGAGGAACACAACACATCGTTTGCAATCCATCCTGGAAGTACCATAATGTATCGTCATCTTCGACATAAATTTTGGTGGAGAAAAATGAAGAGAGAGATCGCGGAGTTTATCTCAAGATGTTTAACTTTTCAACGTGTCAAGGCGGAGCATTAAGTACCAAAAGGTTCATTGCAACCGCTTGAAATTCCAGAATGGAAGTGGGAGCACATCAACATGGATTTTGTTACTGGTCTTCCCAAGGTTTCTCAAGGCATAGATGCAATTTGGGTCATTGTCGATAGATTAACCAAGTCTTCTCATTTCTTGCCTATACGAGAAACTTATTCACTTGAACATCTTGCTTGTATGTACATAAATGAGATTGTGAGATTGCATGGTATGCCAATATCCATAGTTTCTGATCGAGACCCAATATTCACTTCACGATTTTGGGTCAGTTTGTAAAAAGCTATGAGCAATGATTTACGATTCAGTTCTGTATATCATCCTCAAACGGACAGGCAATCAAAAAGGACTATTCAAACTCTTGAAGATCTATTGAGACTCTGCGTTCTAGACTTCAAAGGAAGTTAGGACAAGTACTTGCCATTGGTGGAATTCTCCTACAACAACAGTTATCAAGTAAGTATAGGCATCGCTCCATTTGAAGCGTTGTATGGATGAAAGTGCCGCTCTCCAGTATGTTGGGACGAGGTGGGTAAAGCAACATTGTTGGGTCTAGAGTTGGTACGCATGACTATGGAAAAGATTCAAATGATCCGACAACGTATACAAACCTCACAAGATCGACAAAAGAGTTATGCTGATCTTCATCGAAGGGACGTGGAATTCAATATTGGGGATAATGTATTGTTACGTGTTGCTCCATGGAAAGGAGTTACGAGATTTGAAAAGAGAGGAAAGCTCAATCCTCGATTTATTGGTCCATTTGAAATCCTCGATCGAGTAGGAACTATGGCCTATAGACTCACTTTACTGCCAAATATGTCTCGTGTTCATAACGTTTTCCACATATCCATGCTACGTAAATATGTGAAAGACCCGAACCACATTATTGAGTTAGAACCGAGATAACAGAAGATTTAACGTATGAAGAGGTACATGTTAAAATCTTGGATAAGAATGAACATATTTTACGCTCAAAGGTTATACCTTAAGTCAAAGTTTTATGGAGAAACCATGATATTGAGGAAATGACCTGGGAGTTAGAGTCGGAAATAAAAACAAGGTATCCTTACCTTTTCGACATACCATGTACGTACATCAATTTCGAGGATAAAATTTCATAAGGAGGGGAGGTTGTAAGATGTGACGCCCCCATAATAAGTATACATCACCTATTCTGAGTCGCCAAATACATGGTACAGAATACAACTACAACTTAATAATACAACTGTCGTGCAGAATACGACAAAACATAAGCTGTGAGTTTTAATACAAATATTGTCTCCTAGACAATATCCAAACTCAAATTCAATCTTATTACAATTATTATCACACTATTTCACAGAATAGTGAGGACTACTATAGCCACCATCTGGACCGTCAATCCATTCCCCGACTAGTCTCAGCTATATTCTCATTTCATGAAGAGAACAGTGAAAGAAAATGGTGAGCTTAACTAGCCCAATAAGAAATATTATAACTAAGATAATGCAGAATAAATTATCCTTAGCCTTCAACAGTATAACAACTGATAGAATACAATAGACAACAAGTTTTAGATCAACAACTGTAGTGGAATAAGCAATCCATTAGAAGAGTCAAATAGAGCATGATATCTACTATCTTCTATGATTTAAAAGTTTATCATCAATTTAAGTGCTGAGACTCAGCTTAATAAATAATCCACATTATCAAATCACCCCTGCACTACAGCCAAGGATATTCATTAGTATCACGACCACGAATTATCCATGCACTATGGGACAAGGATATTCATGTTTTCACCAATGGTCATGAACATGCCAGACAATTATTCATCTTGGCAACCTTGGCTGAAGAGAACACATGGTCGTGATCATACCAATAACTGTCGCTGAGACTCAGCTCAATAAATAATCCACATCACTTATAACATTACGGTCATGATTATACCGAATAATCCTTGGTCATAATCATACCAATCAACAGTCCATCTATGCACAACAACCAATGATGACTTTCATCACAATATAAGCATGAGGATGATGACAATGATATAAGAATTCAATTAAATGAAAGCAAGGATAAATTTTAAAAATCTATAATTTAATTTATCCAGAATTCAATAATATCCAAATTGTCAACATGATACTGCTTTGTGGGGAAAAATTCAAGAATAATATTTTATCAAAAATGATTTGGACCGAAAAGAAATCAATTTTTGTCATGAATAGTACTTTGGGTGAATAGTACCCGAGTAAATAGTACCCCGTAAATAGTACTTTAGAAATAATACTTCATGAATAGTACTTTGTGAATAGTACTTTATAAATAGTACCTTATGAATAGTACTTTATGAATAGTACCGTATTTATGGATAGTACTATATTTATGAATAGTACCCATAAATAGTACTCTGTGAATAGTACCGTACGTATGAATAGTTCTGTATAAATGAATAGTACCCATGATTAGTACTCCGGCATAAAAAGCTTAAAATTTAACAAGAATGTTCAGAAAAATATCCTTGTGAAATGATACTAGATGAAGCGCAAATTTCAAGGATATTTTACTAATTTCACGAAGTATAGAAACAATACTTCAACAAAATGAGTGTAGAATTAGGGATACAAAATAAAATAATATTACTTACATACTACAAAGTATGGAAGAAAATATTATTTCATACGAATATTGAACAAAAATAATATCCCTTACGAATACGAAAGAAATAATACCCCTTACGAATAAGAAATAAATAACATCCCTTACGTACATACCACAGAGTATGGAAGAAAATATTATTTCATACGAATACTGAACAAAATAATATCCCTTACGAATATTCTTGAAATTTGCGCTTCATTTAGTACGTTTTACAAGGATATTTTTCTAAACATTCTGGTTAAATTTTAAGCTTTTTATGCCAAAATACTATTCATGGGTACTATTCATTTATACGACACTATTTATATATATGGTACTATTCATAGAGTACTATTCATGAGCACTATTCATAAATACAGTACTATTCATAAGTACGATAATATTCATAAAGTACTATTCACGGGGTACTATTCACAAAGTACTATTCATAAAGTACTATTCATGAAGTATTATTCTCGAAGTACTATTCACGGGATACTATTTACTCAGGTAATATTCACCCAAAGTACTATTCATGACAAAAATTGATTTCTTTTCTGTCCAAATCATTTTTGATAAAATATTATTCTTGAATTTTACCCCACAAAGTAGTATCATGTTGACAATTTGGATATTATTGAATTTTGGATAAATTAAATTATAGATCTTTAAAATTTATCCTTGCTTTCATTTAATTGAATTCTTATATCATTGTCATCATCCTCATACTTATATTGTGATGAAAGTCATCTTTGGTCGTCAGTATATAGATGGATCGTTGATTGGTATGATTATGACTGTGGATTATTCTTAGATAATCATGACCGTAATGTTACAAGTGATGTGGATTATTTATTGAGCTGAGTCTCAGCGACAGTTATTGGTATGATCATGACCATGCGTTCTCTTCGGCCAAGGGTGCAAAGATGAATTATTGTTTGGCATATTTATGACCATTGGTGAAAATATGAATATTCTTGGCTCGTAGTGCATGGATAATTCGTGATCGTGATACTAATGAATATCCTTGGCCGTAGTGCATGGATAATTTGATGATGTGGATTATTTATTAAGTTGAGTCTCAGCGATAAAATTGATGATTAACTTTTAAATCATAGAAGATAGTAGATATCATGCTCTACTTGACTCTTCTAATGGATCGCTTATTTCACCGCAAATTGCCGATCTAAAACTTGTTGTCTATCAGATTATATCGCTTGTTATACTGTTGAATGCTAAGGATAATTTATTCTGAATTATCTTAGTCATAATATTTCTTACTGGGCTAGTTGAGTTCACCCTTTTCCTTCATTGTCCTCTTTAGGAAATGAGAATATAGCTGGGACGAGTCGGGGAATGGAGTGATGGTCCAGGATAAGTGGCTATAGTAGTGCTCACTATTCTATAAAATATTTTGAAAATAATTGTAATGAGGACTCCATTAAGTGGGGATATTGTCTAGAAGATAATATTCGTGTTAAAACTCTCAGCTATGTTTTGTCGTATTCTACGTGACGGATGTATAATTAAGTTTGTAGTTGTATTCTGTACCATATATTTGGCGACCCAAGATGGGTGATGTATATATTTTGGGGGCGTCACATGGTGTGCTACCACTTTCCTATAAATAGGCTGCTTAGTTAAACAATGAAACTCACACCAGAATCAGAAAATTCTCTCTCAATAATATCGAGCGTATTTCTTGTGAGTATAAGGATACTTTGAGTGTAGCTTTTTGTGCAAGATTTTCTCAGAATAATATCTGATATTCCAATCAAATCTATTTTCTATTAAGGTAAAGGATATTATTTTTTTTCGTAAATGAGGTTATTTTCTTTCAATACTCGTAAATGATATTATTTCCTTCCATATTCGTAAGGAATATCATTTTCTTTCATACTCCATATTACGTAAGCGATATTATTTCATCTCGTATTCCTAAATTTAAACTTAGTATGGTAAGTATTATTTTTATAATTCCTGAAATGATTAGAAATGAACTGTTGATTGATGAATATCTTTGACCCGTAGTGCAAAGATGAACTGTTGATTGATGAATATCTTTGGCCCGTAGTGCAAAGATGAACTGTTGATTGATATCTTTGGCCCGTAGTGCAAAGATGGATAGATGTTTGGCATGATCACGACCACCGGTGATACAAACAATTATATTTGGCCCGTAGTGCATAGATAATTCGTTGATTGGAAATAAATATTGATTAATGTTACAGGGATAAAATATTGATGATTGACTTTTAAATCATGAAAAAACAAAACTTATAATAATAATAATAATAATAATAATAATGATGATGATGTTAACTCCCCCGTGACCAATTCCCCTCCCCCCATGACAAAGTTTATATATATATATATATATATTTAAAACAAATAACTGAAATAATTTCTACTGATAATTTTGAAAAATAGGTAAGTGGGGGTCCATATAATCAGCCAAATTTACAACAAATATGTAAGACCTCGAATTTTATGAAATGAAAGTATTCAATTTTTTTATAATTATTATTATATTTAGTAAGTGGTTAAATTGATAAAAGGTTAAAGTTAAGGGTGTTATGTGAAAATTTTATAAAGTAAGCAAGTTGATATAAAATATTCATTTTATGTCGGGTAATATTCGTTTGATCGGGAAATATCCGTACGACGACACAATCATTGGTGGACCCCACAATGGAATAAATGTCAGATATAGAAAGCGACAGAAATAACCTTTTTATAAAAATAATTAACGACAAAACTTTTACCGTTAAACTGTTGAAATATCCGGTGATAAAAAGTAATACGTGTGATTGCACAACAGCACACGGTGCACAGTATCTGTGATTATTAATGCTTATGTAAGAAGTCACTCAGTTTTATTCAATTATTGCAACAGTAGTTCATGCATAGTATATCATATTATTGATTCAATTATTGTCACGGTATCATTTGCATAATATTTTATATTATTAAATCAATAATTGAGACAACACATTTATTCATATGATTATTTATATTATAGACAATGTCTAGAAAGTTCTGTCGAGGAAAGGGGTTAGGTCATCTAATTGTGCGCCAATAAGGAGAAATCTTTATCAGAAAGCCTCTTCTTTCCTGGGTTATAATCCGGTTGTCAATATTGTAAGTTATAATATTAATGATGAATAATTGTTGAAATATTAAAAATATGTTTATTAAAGATAAGTGAATTACAAAAGTTAAAGGGGAATAATGAAAACTTAAAAAACTTTAGGGGTACCAAAGTGTAATAAGTAAATCAATATGAACCGCAGGTGGTGGTTTTAATAGTAAATCAATCTGGACCGTCGGTGGTGGTTTTAATAGTAAATCAATCTGGACCGTTGGTGGTGATTTTAATAGTAAATCAATAGGGACCGTCGGTTGTGGTTTTAATAGTAAATCAATATGGACCTTCCGTTTTAATAGTAAATCAATCTGGACCAATTCAGTCCATCCGTGAATTAATTACTATTTAGTCCATTTTCCTATAAATAAAACCTTAGTTCTTCTTTCATTCTCACCAATTCATTAAGACTCACAAGAGTATCGGTAGAGAGAGAAACTATAGAGAGAAAGAAAAAGAGTATTCTGCCACATCACTATTGTAGTATTCAGTCTTCTACTAAAGTAAGGAGTATTATTTTTTTTCATATTCTTAAATCTAAACTTACTATGGTAAGTATTGCTTCTATAATCCCTGAAATTAGTAGAATATCCTTGAGTTTTACGCTTCATCTAGTATCGTTTCATTGAAATATTGGTCTGAACTTTCTTATTAAAATTTAATATTTTTACTCGGGATACTATTCACGAGTTACTATTTACTCGGGTACTATTTACTCGAAGATTTGGGGTACTTTTCATGTCGGGGTACTATTCACTCGGGGATTCGGGGTACTATTCACTGGATATTATTCACAAAGTACTATTCATGAATACTATTCACCCGGGGTACTATTAACGACAAAAAAATTGATTTCTTTTATGTTTAAATTATTTTTGATACATGAATATTATTCTTGAATCTTATTCCACAAAGCAGTTATCATGTTGAAAATTTAGACATTCTTGAACTCTAGATAAATTGAAGTATAAATCTCTACACTACAAAAAAATGGTGATTTTGTAACAAATAATTTTCATTGCAAAATGTGCGAAATTTCGTTGCCATTTGCAATGATTTTTCGGTCGTTGGACATTTTGTTGCCCAATGAGCGTTGCTAATTTGTCTAGCAATGATTTTTTTTCGTTGCAGAAAGTAATATATTTCGCAGTGAAATTTTGTTTTCGTGTAAAATCATAAATCATTTAGCAACGAAATATTTTGTAGCAAATTTATTAAGAAATTATTACTGAAAAATAATTTTCGTTGCAAAATACGCCTAATTGGCAACGAAAAGAATCTTTTTATTTTCCAACAAAGATAAAATTCGTTGCATTTAATACACATTTGCCAACGAAGTCTTCCGTTACTGAGCAATATAGAAATTGTTGCCTTAATTGGTTTTCGTTGCTAATTGTGTACTTTTTGGTAACGATGTTTGTTGCTAAATGTACAAAATAAACCAGTTATATATTAATTTGTAACAAAATTTTGCATTGTCGTTGATTTTTTTATGGATAATTATGATGAATTAGTAACAATACTATTCGAAGGTGATTGTTTTTAGAGAGCAACATAAGTTATTGTCAATTAAAAATGACACTATACGTTATCGTTTACTTTTCATGTGCAACGAAATTTGTTATGATTTGTAACAATATAAATATTGCATTTTCTTTTGTTATGTAACAAATGTCAAAAAAAAATTATAAACAAAAAAATTATGTCTCAATAACCTCATAACAAATTATGACTGAAATACAAAAAAAAACTAAAATATTATTAATTAAATAAAATCACCCGATACAAGATCATTCATCATCTTTACAATCAAACTGCGTACGACTGAAAAACTACAAAGTCCGTCTTAATTGACACTATCTGCCATCAAGAGGTTAACACTAGTGCCATATATGAAGAAAAAAAATCAAGAAGGAATGTTTATAATATGAAACAATACTTAAGCTTACACAAGAGTTTCAACCATGGTTCATCCTCTAGGTATTCCGCCAATTTTAAAACAGCATCATCCACTATATACACCAATAAAGAGGTTAATTAAGGAATTTAAAGATATAATTAAGGAATTTATAGACCTTTGAAAATCTCTTGTCCCTCTCACAATCAAGTCATTTTACAAATACAAGTAAAATTGTGTTCCTCCAAATTGGTACAAATCCAGGTAACGATGTTTATTGAATTTATCAACTAGGGGAACTCATCCATATTTAAATAGTTTCACTAATTTAAATAGCATTATGAATTTATTTTAAAAAAAAAATAGGAAGTCAGTCAAAAAAAAGATGATATTAATTAGACCATCTATTCTATTAGAAATTATCTGAATCGGTAGAAAAAATCTTGACACGGATAATTTTTGGCTTCAAGATATTTATTGTTCCCTATAAACAAGGATTTTTAAGGTTTTCAGAGGATATACCTCTAAAATACGTCAAGCATACAAGGTTTGAATTTACTGTGATAACAAATTCAGATAAAAGGTGAATTTTGATTTGATTTGAGATAACACTACTGAAAAAGTTGAAAATTTTTCGTAGTGTACTCAGACTGTTATGATATGCTTATGTCAGTACTAAATAAAACTAATAAGATATCAATTATTTAGTCATAATACTAGCAGAAATTCAAATAATCCTATTTTAATTTTAGGTGCTATCAGTTTGAGTATTAGTCCCAAAAATATAAACTCATAGCTCGGGCGAGACTTTTGTCGATGTCACGCCCAAAGTGCGCCTAAATCACCTATAGAACTTTACGACATCATGTTATTAAGACTGTTTCCAAGTATTCTATTTAGTAACACAAGTAAATAATACTATTACACATATGTTAAAATAGCATTAAATAGTATTGTTTCCTTTTAGGTCCCAGTTTCAATTATCAAGTCATTTTTGTTTATCAAAAGAAAATAATAAGTTATGTTCCTCCAAGTTGGCCATTCTACAAATGCAAGTAAAATTACACTATACATGATGACAGGAGAAGTCATGTGTTCCTCAAAGTTGGCCATTCTACGAACTTTGAGAACAAAACAAAAAAAAAACTAATGCAATAGAAAAAACTGAAATTAAAATTAATTTTCAGTTTTCTAATTAAGCTTTAGGTACCTGTGATATTTCTACAAAAACATACTGTTGAGAGGCCTCATGAGCCAAGAGAAGTCCAACATAGTAAGCTGACACATAATTAAGTTACATATCAATTAATAGTGTGCAGGAGATAATAAGCAATGGAATGGAGGCACATACACATAGATTATGGTTAGATTTTAAATACCTGCTGAATAATTTGTAAGGCCTACTTTAAGTCCATATTAAGGCAGCTCATGTGAATATGTTATTGCAAGTACCATATCTCCAGCAATGCTAGCAGATACAATTTGAGTAGTAATATCTTTGTTCGTCTATAACAGATTTAGGGTTAAACTTGTACAATAAAGAGTTAATTGTTGTCACAACCTCAAAAGAATAAAACTTCAATGCGGAAAGCAATTTACATATACAAATTTCAAATTAAAATATCTAAGAATGGAATTTCTCATGCCTAGAAATCAACAGATTCTCGAGAAAGACAAAAGTAAACAAAAAAAATATTTTTTATAAAAACGTTATTGTTTAAGTGTCATTTTTTTACCGTTTTATAGTAGTTATGTAAGACCCCAACTTTTATGAATAAAGAATAATTTTTTTGAATTTTTTTTTTTTGAATATTATGGTGTGGATATGATATAATGTTATAGTTGTGAGTAATATTTATAAATTTTGCAAAGTAAGCAAGTTATTATAAAATATTCGATTGGTCGGGGAATATTAGTTTTAACAGAGAATATTCGTACGACGGCATAAATGCACAATCATTGGTGGACCCCACAATGGAAGTATTGTCATAATTAGAAAACGACAGAAATATCTTTTTATAAAAATAACAGCGAAATTTTTACCGTTAAACTGTTGAACTACCCGGTGGTAAAAGTACAGTAATACGTGTGGTTGCATAGTAGCACACGGTATTGATTATTGATGATTATGTAAGAAGCCACTCAGTTTATTCAATTATTGTTATAGTAATTATTGCATAGTATGTCACGTTATTTGATTTAATTATTGTCATAGTATCATTTGCATAATATTTTATATTATTAAACAAATAATTGAGATAACAAAGTTAAATATTATTATTTGCAATATTGACGATGTCTAGAAAGTTCTGTCGAGGAGAGGTTGGGTCAACTAGTTGCGCGTCAATAGGGAGAAATCTTTATCGGAAAGCCCCCTCTTTCGTGGGAATGATCTGGTTGTTAAATATTATGAGTTATAATATTAATGATGAATAATTGTTAATAGATTAAAAATGTGTTTATAATTTGTGGTAAATATTTTTTCAAATTTTTGATATAAATATAGGGATTATTATGAGGCGTTTGTTGTAAGTTTGACTTAGTATTCCATGGAAAGATTTACTAATTTTATGGACCGTCGATGGTGGTTTTAATAAATAACCAATCTAGACCATTGATGGTGGTTGTAATAGTAAATCAATCTGAACCATTGATGGTAGTTTTAATAGTAAATCAATCTGGACCGTCAGTAGTGGTTTTAAAAGTAAATCAATTTGGACCGTCGGTGGTGGTTTTAAAAGTAAATCAATCTGGACCGTCGGTTGTGGTTTTAATAGTAATCAATATGAACCGTCCGTTCTAATAGTAAATCAATCTCGACCGTTTATGAATCAATTGCTATTTAGTCCATTCTCCTATAAATAGAAGCTTAATTCTTCTTTCATTCTCACCAATTCATTGAGATTCACAAGAGACACTATAGACACCAGGGACCCATGTGATGATGGCGAATATTCGAGTAGAACTGACTTTAATCAATAAAGTTAAAGCTGCTCAAGCTACAGACCTGGAGTTGATGCGTATGAGGAAGAAAGTGCAAGAAGGTGTTATTCCGGAAGCAAGAATCGATGAAGAAGGAATACTACGAGTCAACTCCAGACTTTGTGTTCCTAATGATTCTCTTGAAGTATAAAATCATGATGGAGGCGCACAACACACTGTTTCCAATCCATCCTGGGAGTACCAAAATGTATCGTGATCTTCGACATACATTTTGGTGGAGAAATATGAAAAGAGAGATAGCGGGGTTTATATCAAGGTATCTAACTTGTCAAAGAGTCAAGGCGGAGCATCAAGTGCCAAAAGGTCCATTGCAACCACTTGAACTTCCAGAATGGAAGTGGGAACACATTACCATGGATTTCATTACTGGTCTTCCCAAGGTTTCTCAAGGCATAGATGCGATTTGGGTTATTGTTGATAGATTGACCAAGTTTACTCATTTCTTACCGATGCGAGAAATCTATACACTTGAACGTCTTACTCGTATGTACATAAACGAGATTATAAAATTGCATGGTATGCCAGTATCCATAGTTTTTGATCGAGACCCAAGATTCACTTCACGATCTTGGGTTAGTTTGCAAAAAGCTATGGGCACGGATTTATGATTTAGTTTGGCGTATCATCCTCAAACGAACGGGCAGTCGGAGAGTACTATTCAAACTCTTAAGGATCTATTAAGACTCTGTGTCCTTGACTTCAAAGGAAGTTGGGACAAGTTCTTACCATTTGTGGAGTTTTTCTACAACAACAGTTATCAAGCAAGTATTGACATGGCTCCATTTGAGGCGTTGTATGGAAGAAAGTGTCATTCTCCAGTAAGTTGGGATGAGGTGGGTGAAGCAACGTTGTTGGGACTGGAGTTGGTACGTATGACTACAGAAAAGATTTAAATGATCCGACCTCACAAGATCGACAAAAGAGTTATGTTGATCTTCATCGAAAGGATGTGGAATTCAATATTGGAGATCATGTGTTGTTACGTGTTGCTCCATGAAAAGGAGTTACGAGATTTGGAAAGAGAGAAAAGCTCAATCCTCGATTCATTGGCCCATTTGTAATCCTCGATCGAGTAGAAACTGTGGCCTATAGAATCGCCTTACCGCCAAGTATGTCTCGTGTTCATAACGTTTTTCACATATCTATGTTACGTAAATATGTGAAAGACCTGAAATATATTATTAAATTAGAACCGGACGAAATAGTGGAATATTTAACGTATGAAGAGGTACCTATTAAAATCTTGGATAAGAAGGATCATATTCTACGCTCCAAGGTTATACCTCAAGTCAAAGTTTTATGGAGAAACCACGATGTGGAGGAAAAGACCTGGGAGTTAGAATCTGAAATGAAATCAAGGTATCCTCACCTCTTCGACATATCAGGTACGTACCCTAATTTCGAGGACAACATTTCATAAGAAGGGAAGGTTGTAAGACCCCAACTTTTATGAATAAAGAATAATTTTTCTCAAAATATATTTTTGAATATTATGGTGTGGATATGATATAATGTTATAGTTGTGAGTAATATTTATAAATTTTGCAAAGTAAGCAAGTTGTTATAAAATATTCGATTGGTCGGGAAATATCCGTTTTAACAGGAAATATTCGTGCGACGGCACAATCATTGGTGGACCCCACAATGAAAGTATTGTCGTAGTTAGATAACGACAGAGATATCTTTTTATAAAAATAACGACAAAAGTTTTACCATTAAACTGTTGAACTACCCAATGGTAAAAGTACAGTAATACGTGTGTTGTGTGGTTGCATAGTAGCACACGGTATTGATTATTGATGCTTACGTAAGAAGCCGCTCAGTTTACTCAATTATTGCTACAGTAATTGTTGCATAGTATCTCACGTTATTTGATTCAATTATTGGCACAGTATCATCTGCATAATATTTTATATTATTAAACCAATAATTGAGACGACAAAGTTATTCATATTATTATTTATAATATTGACGATGTCTAGAAAGTTCTGTTGAGGAGAGGTTTGGTCACCTAATTGCGCGCCAATGGAGAGAAATCTTTATCAGAAAGCCACCTCTTTTCTGGGAATGATCTGGTTGTTAAATATTGTGAGTTATAATATTAATGATGAATAATTGTTAATAAATTAAAAATGTGTTTATAATTTGTGGTAAATATTTATTCAATTTTTGATATAAATATAGGGATTGTTAAGAGGCGTTTGTTGTAAGTTTGACTTAGTATTCCATGGAAAGATTTACTAATTTTATGGATCGTCGATGGTGGTTTTAATAGATAACCAATCTAGACCATTGATGGTAGTTTTAATAGTTAATCAATCTGGACCATTGATGGCGGTTGTAATAGTAAATCAATCTGGACCATTGATGGTGGTTTTAATAGTAAATCAATCTGGACTGTCGGTAGTGGTTTTAAAAGTAAATCAATTTGGACCGTCGGTGGTGTTTTTAAAAGTAAATCAATCTGGACCGTCGGTGGTGGTTTTAAAAGTAAATCAATCTGGACCGTCGGTTGTGGTTTTAGTAGTAATCAATATAAACCGTCTGTTCTGATAGTAAATCAATCTCGATCATTTATGAATCAGTTACTATTTAGTCCATTCTACTATAAATAAAAGCTTAATTCTTCTTTCATTCTCACCAATTCACTGAGATTCACAAGAAACACTAATAGAGAGAGAGAGAGAAACTATAGAGAGCAAGAAGAAGAGTATTCTACTACTTAACTATTGCAGTATCCAGTCTTCTACTAAGGTAAGGAATATTATTTCTTTCGTATTCATAAGGAATACTATTTTTCGTATTCATCCCTTAATATGTCGGAATAACCTGTCTACGCGGATTACGTACCGTATGACAAGTGAAAATCTATTTGCAGTTTCGTATGTTATTTCTTTTCATATTCTTAAATATAAACTTACTATGATAAGTATTGCTTCTATAATCCTTGAAATTAGTGGAATATCCTTGAGTTTTGCGCTTCATCCAGTATCGTTTCATTGGAATATTGATCTGAACTTTCTTATTAAATATCAATATTTTCACCCGGTCTTATTTCATGGGTTACTATTTACCCTTCTTATTATTCACTAGAATATTATTCACTTTCGGTTATTCGGGACACTTTCCATGCCGGGGTACTATTCCCGAAGTATTATTCACGGGGTACTATTCACCAAAAAAAAAAAAAATTTTTGTCCAAATTATTTCTTATACATGGATATCTTGAATTTTACTCCACAAAGCAGTATCATGTTGCTGGATAAATTAAATTATAAATCTTTAAAAATTTATTGTGACGCCCCCAAAATAGGTCCATTCCATCCAACCCATTCTGAGTCGCCAAATACATGGTACAGAAATAACTACAACTTTATTAATACATTTGTCATGCAAAATACGACAACATATATACTGTGAGTTTAAATGCAATTATTGTCTTCTAGACAATATACATACCCAAATAAATCCTCATCACAATTATTTATACATTATTTTATAAAAATGGTGAGGACTACTAAACAACTCTCTCTATAACCATCATTCCATACCCCAGGCTAAGTACTTTCGCTACATTCTACGCCTCTAAGAAGAAAAATTGAACAAAAAGGAAAAGGGTGAGTTCAACTAACCCAGTAAAGAATATTATGACTAAGATAATATACAACAAATTATCGTTAGTCTCCAACAGGGAAAAATCTAATAGAATACAATAGACAACCCGGGCTTTTAAATCAATCTTGGCAATGAAATAATAATTCATTAGAAGAGTTAAGTAGAGAATGCAAACTACTATCTTCTATATATGAATTTAAAAGTTCATCGTCGATATTTTATCCCTGTAACATCAATTAATATATATCTGGAATCAAATATTCATCTTTGCATTACAGGCCAAAGATATTCATCAGTTGGTCATGTTCATCTAAACACCTGTTCATCTTTGCACTACGGGCCAAAGATATTAATCAAGAAATCATTCATCTTTGCACTACAGGCCAAAGATATTCATCAAGAAATCATTCATCTTTGCACTACAAGCCAAAGATATTCATCAAGAAATCATTCATCTTTGCACTACAAGCCAAAGATATTCATCAAGAAATCATTCATCTTTGCACTACAAAAAAAGATATTCAATAATATCATCATTTAGGGTGAGGATGATGAAAAATATTTTAAAGGAAACGAATCCGATTGAAACAAAAGAACAAATATTAAGGATTAAGTATTTTAAACAATCCAAGTTCAAAAATACTTCATAAGTAATCGAGTGGAGTAAAATTCAAGAATGATCAAAACATGGATACAATCAAAGCTAGTATCCATGGTAGATATTTTGGACAAAAAGAAGAAATTTAATTTTTCGATTGGATAGTGTCGTATTCGTGAATAGTCTTGGTATCGTGAATAGTAACTCGACAACAAAAGATAGAAATTTCACAAAAAAACATCTTCACGCTTAAGTGAATAGTAACTCGTGAATAAGTAACTCATGAATAGTAACTCGTGAATAAGAACTCATGAATAGTAACCCCGACATGAAAAAGTTCCAAATTTGATAAAATTTCCAACCAATATTTCAAATAATGATATTGAAGAAATAATATCATTCTCTAATAAAATAACATCCCTTACCTCGAAAGACAAGACTTACTAGTTGAAACCTGGATATAAGCTATGACTTGAACTTGCACCATATAGCAATACTCAAAGTATACTCAAAATACTCACAAGAATAAACTTTTGATAATATAGAGAGAAAACTTCAGTTTAAATGTGATTTTCAATTCTAACCTAAACACCCTATTTATAGAAAAATGCTTAGAACACCAAAGTAGAAAATTTAATATAATAATATTATATATATTACAAATTCTTTACACACATTTTGACAACTGATTTCAGCTTATCTTGCACATGTTAGGGCTGCCCACAAAACAAAAAAAATTGTTTTTCCTATTTTAAATATTTTAAACTTCCAAAAATCAATTATTTCGGAGCTTCAGAACTTCAATAATTCATAATAATTAGCTCTTTTATCAGAAAATTCAAATCTCAAGACTTTTTATAGGAAATTCAATTCTCTACAACTTTGCAGAAGAAAGTTTTTTTCCAAATTCCAAATGAAATTGGCCAAATCTACAAACCAAGCGATTTTACAAGTATAATCAAATTTCGGTCGAGAAATGGGTCTACCGACACACAAAAATCTGCTTTTAATATTTATTGCAACAAAAATACTCTTTTTTCCTCGTATACTCATATATCCCACATTCATTGTAAAAATATCACCATTATTATATTATTAAAATATAATAATATATTTAAATGAATTATTTTATCAGAAAAAGATAAAATTTCAATTTTCAACAATTGTCACTTTAAAAATTTTCTCCATCTATATCCACATAAAATCAATATTTTTCTCATCATATAAATCAATAATTAATTATTCACAAATAATATTATAGAATCACAGTACTGGCAACCAGGTCGTTCCCAGGAAAGAGGGGGCTTTTCAATAAGAATCTCTCCTTACTGGCGCGCAATTAGGTGACCAAACCTCTCCTTAGACAGAACTTTCTAGCCATTGCCAATAATGTTATCCAATAATATTATTCAGATAATATGAATTATTGCTCCAATAATGAAAAATACTGAGTAATGACAATTTATTGAAACAACAATAATATAAAATATCAATGCAGCAATTATTGAATCAATAAAATAAAATCTTCGAATAATAATTCTTTGAACAATTATTGAGTAGTGCCCTTCACGTAAGAATCAATAATTGGTGCAATACTGCAAGCATCTTCTTGTTCAACAACGCGTGATTAGTGTGTTTTAACCACCGGGTATTCCAACAATATTAATTGTAACAACTACGCCAGATTATTTATAAACAACTTATATTTGTCGTTTTCTTCATCCAATCGCTTTCAGTTATGGGGCCCACAAAAAGATCGCTACTGTCAATGCATTTAATATTCCCCAAGCGATCTAAAATTCCACGACCAAACGAATATTCTCCGACAATAATGAATATTTTATAACCACTTGCTTATTCGAAATATTTGCGTATTTTACCCATAACTATCCACATTAATCAAATCAACCCTTACTATTTCAAAATAATAAATAAAGGAAAATAAATTTCATTTATTAATAATTTGGGGTCTTACAACCTCCCCTCCTTATGAAATTTCGTCCTCGAAATTGACGTACGTACCTGGTGTTTCGAAAAGATGAGAATACCTCGCTTTCATTTTTGTTTCCAACTCCCGGTCATTTCCTCGATAGCATGGTTTCTCCACAAAACTTTAACTTGTGGTATAACCTCGAGACATAGGACATGTTCTTTCCTATCCAAGATCTTGGCAAGTACCTCCTCGTGCGTTAAGTCTTGGCTATCTCGTCCGGTTCTAACTCAATAGCGTGGTTCGAATTAGTCCATATATTTACGTAACATCGATACGTGAAAAACGTTATGAACACGTGTCATACTTGGCGGTAAAACGAGTCTATAGGCCACAGTTCCTATTCGATCTAGAATTTCAAATGGATTAATAAATCGAAGGTTTGAGCTTTCCTCACCTCACCGATTCTCGCTTTTGAAATAACAACTTCTTAAATATTTAAAATATTTGCGTATTTTACCCATAACTATCCACATTAATCAAATCAACCCTTACTATTTCAAAATAATAAATAGAGGAAAATAAATTTCATTTATTAATAATTTGGGGTCTTACATTTATCATTTGCTTTCTTTTAATTGAATTCTTATATCATTGTCATCATCATCATGCTTATATTGTGATGAAAGTCATCTTTGGCGTACGTGCATAGATGGACTGTTGATTGGTATGATTATGACCAAGGATAATTCGGTATGATCATGACCATTGATGATTGCACGAATATTCTTGGCCCGTAGTGCAGGAATAATTTGTGAATGTGATACCAATGAATAGTCTTGGCCCGTAGTGCAGGGATGATTCTATGTAATTTATTTATTAAGCTGAGTCCCAGCGATAAAATTGATAATAAACTTTTTAAATCATAGAAGATAGTAGATATCATGCTCTACTTGACTCTCCTAATGGATTGTTTGTTCCGCTGTAGTTAAACTTGTGGTCTATTATATTTTATCAGTTGAACATTGTTGAAGGCTAACGATAATTTATTCTGCATTATCTTAGTCATAATATTTTTTACTGGGCTAGTCGAGCTCACCCTTTTGCTTTCATTGTTCTCTTCAGGAAATGAGAACGTAGCCGGAACTAGTCGGGAAACGGAATGATGGTCCGAGATGGTGTTATAGTAGGCCTCACTATTCTATAAAATAGTGTGACAATAAATGTAATGAGAACTCCATTTGAGTTTAACTATTGTTTAGAAGATAATATTAGTGTAAAAACTGTTAGTTCATGTTGTATAATTAAGTTTGTATTTGTATTCAGTACCATGTATTTGGCGACCCAAGATGGGTGATGTATATCTATTTTGGGGGCGTCACAAGTTAACCATTTAAGATTTCAACAATGGCTCAAAAGGATATTCTTAGCTTCTACCAAGACAAAATTTTACACTTAATCCACATAAGCTTTTGTACCGGTCTGAATATACAACATTGAATGTCAGAAACATCTTTCCCAAAATTCTCAAGCGTACATAGCTGAATTTGACAAGTAAGCACATTAGTCATATCAACAAACTATTAGCTATATGTGAGCATTTTATATATCAATGTCAACTCAGTTAAGATATCAAAGTTCACAAGACATCACAAAATAAAACAATGAGTTCAAAGCTAAATGAATCACATATTAATCACACATATCTTATAAGGCTAATTTTCATTATATGAAGCTCAACAGACACATTGATTCAAGTAGCAAATCAGAATGTAGGATGAAGAGAGTTTCACACAGAGACATTTTATCGACAAGGCAATCTTGAGATTTTTTCTTCGATATGAATAGCATTCCCACCCCCACAGTCCTAACCATATCTCTATCCTTTTCCAGAATAATTTGCTCCCTTGGGACATCAGCTGACCTACCATCAGCGAACTCAATCAGTCCAAAAAAATAACAGAACAATTAGTTAAAGTAATTGGTTATGGAAGTATAGAAGTGTAAAAACAGAACTGAAAGCTAAAAAAGCAAGTATTTCATGTAAGAGACTATTTACTTATCCTAAAAAAATAAAATAACAAAAAAAAACTGTAATGATATCCCTAAAAAAACAAAACACCAGTCCCAAAAGACTCCAATTGCTTACAAAATAGTATATTGTCGATTGGCTTTAATATCTTGAAATTTAAAGAAGAATTCATAGAACCTTCTTCGATGTTGAGCATCAACATATGATTCTTGTTGGCAAAAGGTAAAACACTACATTTTTATGTTCGAAATCAAAAGAAGCTTTGCAGAAGCTGCATTTTAAACACAAACATAAAAATATCATCATGCTTAAGCTTCAAATTACACTTTCAATTTGAGAGGTTGTTGTCCACGTGATATCAGAGTCGGCCACCTCCTGCTGTATTATTTATTCTCTTCTCCATTGTTTTCTGGGTGTAGAATGATATCAGAGTCAGCCCACCATCACTCATTTCCCCTGCCCGCCCTTACAACCTAGAAGTTAAAAGGGACGCCTTGTTGGACTGAATAATGGAAAATGACTAGAATTTTCAAACATACAACATTTTCCTCTCTTTTGATTTATAAGTTTATTTTCCTCCCCTTGTGAAATCGGGTTACATATAGGAATGACAGATGCACATAGGCCAGCAGACCAAAGTTCTAACCAACAACAAATCAAATAGAATCAGGAGAGATTTTAGATCATCACCACACAATTCGGACAAACAGCAGAAATATCTCAGTTCCCATATTAATTTGAGTTACCAAAAGGAACTCAAAACTTGTTCCCTAATTCATCTCAAGAATTTAGTAAAACAACCATCATCAGCAAAGAAAGTAATGGCCTCACTTCTTCCCTAATTATATAGCCAGACACCAATAACACCATCAAAATTGCATTTTCAACCATTTAATCCAGAAATCGGAGAAAAAAAATCAAGGGTAAAAAAACACAGAATTAGAAAGAAAATGGTGACACGCAAAAAGTCTCCCTTCTCATTCCCAAATTGAAATGGCAAAGTATTATACTGTCACTCCTTCTTACAATTAACTACAGACTTGAACAAAATGCTTTTTCCCATTCGTTATTGAAACTTTAAACTATAAAACAGGTACACCAAGATATTAAGAAGTGATGATGCGTTTCCCATTCTGATTAAATTAAAGTTTCCACAGTAGTCATCGTAGCCTTCTAAAATTTCCTGGCAAATTGCTTTGAGATGAGAAAATTAACTAACTATTCGCACTTGAACCTTACTGCTTAATCAGATTTCGAAGAACATATTGGAGGATGCCACCGTGATCAAAATATGCCAACTCGACCTACAGATGAAAAATCAAATGAAGTCAGAATATGACGCCAAATACTAAAAACATAAAATAAAATAAAAAATGGCATATTGGCATACAACTAACAATTTCTTTTAAGAGACCTATAACAGTTGGGGACTTAAATATAAATGGTTCTATACAATGTTCTCGACTATCTTTAAGTATGCATAGGTAATATTCCATTGAAGTCGGACATTATCAACATACTCCATCAAAAAGAGTTCATTTTCCTTACTAACTTCAACTCCCGTTGAGAACATTCCAGACTTGTATTATAGAAAGGACAGGTGCAAAGTCTTATCATGACTGCATATTCAATTTATCAGACATACCCGTCAATTCTCATGCTTAAGCTAAAATAGCCTCATTTAGACATTTTAACAAACACCACAAAGGCATAGCTTAAATTTCCAGATTTCATAGAGGTTTAGGCATGGTTCAAAAAATTTCATATAAATCCTTCCTTATTACTCCATATAACATATATTCCCATCACAAAACACAGTTCCACAACAAACCAGAGCAATATATGGCAATACAAAACACCATTTACTTTGAATTTCATGAATGTAATAAGAACATATGGTTTACCTCTCGCTTGATGAAATTTCTGATATCTGTAAAATATAGTATTATTTAATATATGTAGATATAAAAATTAAATAAAACAGAAACATGAAAAATATTATAAATCCGAGTCCTTTGAATTCACAAAGTCTCCTTAAAGCAAATTTATTCCCCCACAGATGCTAAGAATTAATTGAATAATTGCTTCCCAAGATAAAACGGATTTACAATTCTTAATTAGTAGCACTACAAAATTAAGAATTCAATGAACGTAACTCGAACTTTAATGTTAATAATAATGATGAATGCATGAAGGAAAAACTTACTGCAACACTTTACAAATAACGGGAATTTGCAGAAACGGAAATGCAACTCTTTTTGAGAGGATTCTCTTGAATTCAGTAATTCGGAAATATATACGAAAATCAGAACGGGATTTTATGGAAGGGAAGGAACGGAAAAATTCTCAACGGGACGGGACAGAAATTTTACACAATAGGAGGGAAAATTGTATATGTTGTTTTAAGCGCAGAGCCCCTTAATTTATAGAATAAATTCGCGGTTAATTATTACCGTTGGGTGCAACTGTCATCAAAACTACGTATTATCATGATAATAATTAAAACAAAATTTGATAAATTATTAAACAAATTTTGTCCAAAAAATTATATATGAACCCGACCGGACGGACGGCGGCGGCGGCGCGCGTGTGGGTTTGAACCATGCCTTGGCTAGGTCCTCTCCCTTCCACAAAAGTGAGGTGCCCCTTGGGGCCCTTCCCATTGAGCAAACATCCCATATATATGTTATATATATGTTCTGCATTTTTCCCTCTAATACCCTATGTGGGACTTTTGTAATTGACAACATTCAAGTAGGTGACTTTGGAGTCAATTTTCTCATTCAATTCTTAATGGATTTGAACACATAAATATACCAAGTTATACTCCTCATGAAGGAGAACACATTGGTGCAAAGACCCAACATTTTCGGAATGTGGATCCCTCATTAAATTGAGCCTCAAAATGTTCTATTATTTAATATTTCAAATCTCATTTCCAACAATTTCTAGGCATGATATTGAGTAAATATCACTTCTTTTTTTGCTCTCATTAGCTTTAATTTTCCCTCCCAATCAAGGGCGGAGCCAGGAATTAATTTTCTACTAGGCTACCAAGTACCAATTATATCCACAAAAAATTGTCCCATCAAGATCAATCACAAATTCAAAATCATACATAGTAATAAGGTTCAAAGGTACATAACATGCAAGGAAAAAGGAAAACAAAACACACTATTTAAGCTGCATCCTTTGTAGAATAGAATTAAATACATTATGGAATCAAATCGATATCTTCAAGCTCTCGTTCAATGTAAATCATCATAGAATCTGCTAAAAACTCTTCCATTTTATTGCGAAGAGCAGTTTTAACATGTTTCATAGCTGAAAATGCTCGTTCTGTCGTGGCTGTGGAAACATGTAGAGTCAAAACAAGACGAATCAATCTATCAATCAAATTATAAGTCTGCAACTTATTTATTTCAACTAATCCGCGACACAATTCAGTGATGGTAGACATATTTTGAAAGCTCTGATGACGGAGCACATCAATTTTATAATGATTTAGTTGACATCTCAAATAATGCATTTCTTGCTCACTGAAATCTTCTGGATAAAATTTCTCAGCAAGCTTGCAAATATCATCAACTTTGAATGATTTAAAGTTGTCCTTCGGTTCTAAAGCTGAGTTAAGTATAAGGAGTTCCACTGCTTCATCACTAAATCTGGAATTCAACTCTTCCTGCTGAAAATCTATTGCTGAATTAAACACATCAAAATGATAGTGTTGACAAATGTCATCGATTCTTTTTGTTGGCATGAACGACCGATAGCCTTTTTGAATGAAGCATTCATATCTCGGTATGTCAATGTCATTTTGTGCAAACCGATTGCACATGCTCAAGGAGATGATCAAATCCTCTTCTCTCAAAAGTGTGAAGTAGTGCTTTAGTAGTTGAGACTAGATCCATGGCATTTACAATGTCAAGAGATTTGTCTTTATAAAAAGCTCTACAAAGCAAATCGATAATCCCCATAATTTTATGCATCATATATAGAGTGAAAATAAAATCAAAAGACCTCATTATAATCAAACAACCACCAAATTTCCTCGCATAGAGTTAGAGGATACTTCTTCAACAATACTTTCAAGCCTTTGAAATAGTTGCACCATACATATCAATTAAGCTGCAAATAGAATCAAAATGAGAGCTCCACCGAGTAGCTCCACTCCGATGTAGATTACCAATCTGATTAAGGCCTCTACCAGTATCACGTTCACCAGAAGCTACCATACGTGCAATTTCAATAGCTTGAGCAGAATGTAACTCAGTATGCCGTTTGGGAGAAGCACCAATGAGATTGATAATGGTTGTTAGTTTCGAAAAAAATTGCCAAACAGAAATCTCTTTTGAAGAAGCTGCAACTAATGCTAATTGTAGTCTGTGAGCAAAGCAATGTACATAATATGCGTATGGACAATCTTTAAGAAATAGAGCTTGAAGTCCGTTCCAAGCACCGCGCATATTACTAGCACCATCATACCCTTGACCTCGCATATTAAGGATATGCAAATTAGCTCGAGCAAGGACATTAGATATTTCTTTCTTCAATGTTGAAGCAGTAGTGTCTAAAACATGCACAATCTCAAAATAACGCTCTCGTAAGAAACCATGGTTGTCAACAAATCTCAAAACAATAGCCATCTGCTCTTTATTTGATGCATCTTTGGCTTCATCAACCAAAATACAGAACTTTTCATCTCCAACTTCTTCACAAATTTTTCTTCTAACTTTGTTTGCAAAAATATGCAAAATTTCTTTCTGAATAGTCGGTGAAGTATATTTAGCATTTTTCGAGCTTTCTCTAAGACTACATCACCAATGTTAACGCGTTCAATCGGCCCATAAGTCTTATCATCTCTATAAAATTACCATAATTTTTAGAAGTTGGAGATTCATCATGACCTCTAAATGCACAAGCTTGCAAGCTAAGCCACTTTATACTCTCAATTGTTGCTTTAAGTTTGCAAACCGATTCTTCTGAACTTCTTCTAGAGTTTGTGCATTCAAGACTTTGTCAATATGTCCAGTTACTTTCATCAAGTCTTCAACACATTTCACTGCATTCCTATGTGGTGAAGTAGGACCTCCCACATGCATCAAAAGTGCACATCTAACTCCATCATTAACCCTCTTCCAACTATTAAACCCTTCAGTAATGAATGCAGGATGAAGAGGCACCTTATTTTGAAAAACAAAGCATGGAAAACAAAATGTTGCATCCTTTGATGGAGAGTACTCTAACCAAAGAAAGGATTCAAACCACGAATATCGAAATTTTCGATTTTGTGAGCCTGATTTAGTCCCTGGGTACTCTGCCAACTTAGGTTGATACGAACCCATTTTTATATATACTCTCCTAATTTCATCTCGTTGATTAACAAGATGTTGCCATATAGGGATCCGAATCCCAGGATCCCGTTCAAGAGTACTAAGATCAATTTCAACTCTTCGAGATTTGGAAAGGGGTGGTTGGTGATCCGAGATATCAACATTAGATGGAGAATGTCCTTCACTAGTTGCCGTTGTTGCACTTTCTCTTGGTTTAAAGAAAGAAAACAAAGTTTTTTCTCTCTTGCTTCCTTGACTTTCTATTGCGGCTTATAAGATATTGGTCTGAATTGCACTTGTGTCGTGGTCCAATCTCTCTAACATTTTGAATCATAATATCAAAAATAAAATATCAAAACATCCAGCACAAATATATAATTTCTCACAAAATCTTAGGCTCTATTTATTTCAAGAAAAACAAATTTCAGAAAAAGTTTTTCACATTCCCCTACGTTTGGTATGACAATGTAATACTACCCCTAATTCATTAAAAATCAAATGCATATTAAAGCTAAATAATATATACATTAATACATACTGCAAATAATATATACATTAATACATACTGGGTAGAAAGGTAAAGGTAAACCTAGTGAAGTGCTGCCCATAATTTGCAAACAATTATATATAAATGGATCCAGAAACATCACTGTAATGAATAGCAAAGAATTAAGAAGATACAGATATTAAGATTGAATACCTTTAGTTCTCTGAATGCAAGAAGTTAAGAAGTCCAAATAGAAGAAAAATTAAAGGCTCGATAGTGACCCCAATCAAACTTCCTGTTAAACAATAAAATCAAGCTTCAACCTTCAAATTAATCTTTAAAAATGTACAAATCTCAACTAAATGCGAAAAAAATGCATACGGATCCTTAATGCGAAAGCTCAATCGAAGCGTTGATTTCACTAGTGAAGTTTGAGAAAGATGGCGACTCGGTTTGGCAGCAACCACGAACTTTAACAAACTCAGAGCAACAACGATGGCAATCGGCAGACAATAAGTAGAGTTCAGTTCCCCCTCTTCATTGGCCACAACGAGGAGGATTTGAGCGGAGGATGATGTTGGGAGGGTTTGATAAATGATAGGGGTTTTATTTATGGGCTAAAATATTGGGTTGGGCTAAGATATATAAGTAAAAAAAAAAAAAAATTAAGCTGGCCTGGGCTACAGCCCAACCGAGCCCCTACATGGCTCCGCCCCTCCTCCCAATCAGCTCGTGACTTCATCTCCTTAATGAATTTAATAACTTCTAGCCGAAATTGGGAAAATTTTGGTGTTGATTACTTTGGCAAATTCACGAGAGAGAAAATGGAACGGATGGGCTAAGAAACAGTGTATTGAGAATGGTTTAGGGAAAATTCAAAAGGAATGAAATTTGTACCTTCAATTGGGTAATAATGGAAGAGACTGAAGGAGATCGAGAGAACGACCCACCTTCAAAGATAAAACCACCCCCACCATCGCAACAGCTACGATCTCCGATCCCAATTGCCAGATTTGCTCCAAAACAGTCCAACTCTCCAACCTCCACCCACCATTTTCATCTCCAATCCACGATCCTCCTCCGTCTCTTCAGCAAATATTAAGAAGAAGATCTAGATCTAGATCCAGATATCTTTTCAGGTTTATTGCAAAAGATAAAAATTGTGTAATTGCAACTATAAGTCTATAATCAGAATAAAAAAATAATAAATTTCAAAGTAAAGTTTATTAATAAATGAATGTTAATTTTATTATTTTTAATAAATATAATGATTAATGTTTTAAATTATAATTCGAGTAAGTTTTTATCATTTTTAAAATTTTAAATTTTAAAATGAATACTTTAATTACAACTATAGCTAGAATAAGAAAAATAAATAAATTTTAAAGTATAGTATTAATGAATGAATATTAATTTATTTATTTTTAATAAATACAATAATCAATCATCTAAATTACAATTCAATTAACTTTTCATCATTTTTGAAATTCTAAATTTTAATTTTAAAATGAATGCTCTAATTACAATTATAAATAGAATAAAAAAAAATAATGAATTTTAAAGTATAGTTCATTAATTCTAAATTAATTTGAACCTAACACATTTTAATAATAAAATTATATTATCTATTGTTATTGTCTCTTGTTAACGCAAGTAAATTTTGAAAGTGCAAAATTTGTAACAAGCTAATACCTATATATATAATTAATTTATATATATATCTGACTTATTAATTATTGAATATAAGTTATTAATATGTATGTACACACACACACACACACACACACACACACACACACACACATATATATAGTCCGGATCTTAAGTTCATCCCTTATTCAACTCACTCGAGCTCACCCCCTCTTTAGCGACGGACCTGGCGACGGTTCGGCCATACAACCGTCGTCTATACTTTTAGCGACGCTATATATTGTCCGTTGTTAAAAGTATAGACGACGGTTCGTCGGGTCCGTCGCTAAAGGGGGGTGAGCTCGGGTGAGTTGGATAAGGGGTGAGCTTAAGATCTGGACTCTATATATGTATATATGTATATATATATATATGTGGGTTCCAATTCATGACAACCGGTTGTTAGGAGTACTATTCCAGCAACTATCATCTCCATCGTTTTTCATCATTGATCAATATAATTAATAGTTGAGATTAAAAAAAATAAAAGTCTTACCGCTACAAGTTGTAGCGACAGTAATTACACTTACTTTAGTAGATTAGTAAGTGTACTTACTGCCACTACTAAAGTAAGTGTAATTACTGCCACTACAATTTTAGCGGCAAGACTTTTATTTTTTTCAATCTCTACCATTAATTATATTGATTAACGATTGAGATGATGGTTGCTGAAATAGTACTCCTAACAACCGGTTGCCATGAATTAGAACCCTATATATACACTTTAAAATTTGCAATATTTATAATCTATAATTAAATTCAAAAGTTTACATTGAATATTTAATTCTCTTTTTCAAAATTATATTGTCTATTGTTCCCGCATCTCGACATCGCAATTAAGTTTTTAAGTAAAAAAATTAACAAGTTAATAATTATAGTTTGGTAAGTTAATATATAGAGTAATATGGTCATACACAGTTGTGTATAATTTATTTGTGCATAGTCTGTCAAAACTATGTCGTTTTGGCAGTTTTTTTATTTATTAAAAAAACAGTTTCTCTCCTCCCAAATCAGAAATCAAAAATAAATATGCCAAAATGACACAGTTTTAAAAGACTGCGCACAAATAGAATATACACGGCTATATATATATGGGCCCCCGTTATTGGCAATCGGTTGTCACGGATACTATTTCAACAACCATAATCTATATCGTTGATCGCAACATTGGATGACACGGATTGAAATGGATTTCTCCCTACCGCTACAGGCTATAGCGACATGAGAAATTACTCATTTACCCCTCATTTACTCATGTACTACACTGTCTACCGCTACAAGTTATGGCGGTAGTTTAATTAACTAGTAAATTAGAATGGCTTAGTGGTAGCTTAATGGCCCAATAACCTATAGGTCTTAAGTTCAAAACCTAGCTGTTATATTTTTGCTTCTTATGTTAGATTTTTTGTGTATTAGATAAATTCTATTACCATCTATGTGACGCCCCCAAAATAGGTATACATCACCTATTCTGAGTCGCCAAATACATTGTACAGAATATAAATACAATCTTTAATATACAACAAGAGAGCTGTGAGTTTTAATACAAATATTATCTTCTAGACAATATCCACTCTCGAATAAGTCCTCATTATATTTATTGTCACACTATTTAATGAGAATAGTGAGGAGGATCGCTAATCTTATCATATGGACCATCACTCCATTCCCCGACTAGTCCCGCCACGTTCTCATTTCACGAAGAGAATGAAAAGAAAGAAAGGTGAGCTCAACTAGCCCAAGAAAAAATATTATGACTAAGATAATGCGAGAATAAATTATCATTAGTCTTCAACAATGTTAAACTGATAAAATACAATAGACATCAAGTTTAACTGCAGCGGAACATACAATCCATTAAAAGAGTCAAATAGAGAATAAAATCTACTATCTTTTATGATTTTAAAAGGTTTTTCATCACTTTTATCTCTGGGACTCAGCTTAATAAATAAACCACATCATCCCTGCACTACGGCCAAGGATATTCATTAGTATCACAACCACAAATTATCCATGCACTACGGGCCAAGGATATTCATGTATTCATCAATGGTCATGATCATGCCAACAACTGTCCATCAATGCACTACGGGCCAATGAGGACTTTTACCACATCATTTGTAACATTACGGTCATGATTACACCGAATAATCCCTGGTCATAATCATACCAAGTCCATCTATGCACTACAGGCCACAGATGACTTTCAAAAAAATATAAACATGAGGATGATGACAATGATATAAGAATTCAATAAAACAAGTTCAAGAATTAATTTATTCAGGATCTAATAACGTCCTAATTGTCAACATGATACTTCTTTGTAGAGTAAAATTCAAGAATGCTCAGAAGAATATTTCCATGAAAAGATACTGGATGAAGCGCAAATATCAAGGATATTTCACTAATTTCATGGAGTATAGAAGTCAAAACTTTAACCAACTGAGTATAATAAAGAATGGAATAACAAAAGAAATCATCATGCATGTAGTACTTCGCACAGACATGTTATTCCAATAGAATAATAAATAACGGAACGAATCGGTAATGTCATACGCACCGGCTGAGATATTCCAAAGAATAATAAAGAATGAAATAACAATAGAAATCACCATGCATGCGGTATTTCGCATGTATAAAAGTTATTCCAACGAATAATAAATAACGGAACCAGGTCCCACAGAAAACGCATGCATGTGATATTCAATGCGAGAATAAAAAAAGATTTAAACCGGTCCCACGTAAAACGCATGCATGTGATATTCCATAGAGAATAATAAAGAATGGAATAACAACGAAATTTCACCATGTATGCGGTGATTAAGATAAACAAAGTTATTCCAAAGAGAATAATAAATAATGGAATAACAGAAGAATTTTACCAAGTATAGGGTAGACCGCGTATACAAGTTATTCCAATAGAATAATAAAGAATGGAATAACAAAAGTTCTCTTCATGAATATGAAAAAAAAAATACCCCTTACCTTATAAAGAAGAGTACTCCAACGGTAGGGCGGGGATATACTTGAAGAAACTTGCACTACGCTCAAAGCTTTCTTAAATGCTAAAGAAATACGTTCAAGATTATAGAAGAAGAATTCTCTCTACAGTTTCTCTCTCTAGAGTTTCAAAGTGAATTAAGTAAGAAATAATGAAGGAATGAACTTCTATTTATAGAAGAATGGATCTAATAAGAACCAATCCATGAACGGTCGTATTGATTTACTTTTAAGCGAGACGGTCCAGATTAGTTTATAATAAAATATAATATATTCTATTTATAATATAATAAAACGAATAACTTTATAAAAGTATTACATTTTATATAAAAAGATTTTACTATCTGAACACTATGCATAATAAAATATAATATATTCTAATTATTCTCTAATAAAATGTATAACTTTATAAAAGTATTACATTTTTATATAAAAAGCTTTTCCGCTTTTATTACATTAATAATACTAATAAAACAAAACTTCATTATCATTATCATAATTCACACTATTAATCGACCAATGTCGTTCCGTGAAAGAGGGACTTTCCAATAAGGATTTCTCCTTATTGGCCGCAATTATTAGGTGACCAAACCTCTCCTTGGCGTAACTTGCATATCGTTAATATTGCAAATAATAACATTAATCACTTCGCGTCTCAATTATTGATTTAATAATATATAAAATATTGACAATAATTGAATCAAATAACGTGAGATCTTATCAGTGAATTACTAAAGCAATAATTGAACAAAATCGAGTGACTTCTCACGTAGCGTCGATAATCAATCAATACTGTGTCTTCTTTATGCAACCACGCCAGACATCTTTATTTTACTACCGAGAGTAGTTCAACAAAGATAATTCCGGTAAAACTTACGCTGTTATTTTTATAAAAATATTTTTGTCGTTTTTCTCAATCCGAAAATAATTAATTAATAGGGTCCACTAATGATTGCGTCGTTGTATGCGAATATTTCTGTTAAAATGAATATTCCCCACCAATCGAATATAATACAACAACTTGCATACTTTGCAAAATTTATAAATATTACCCACAACTATAACATTATATCAAATTCATTCCATAATATTAAAAAATGATAATTATAGAAAAACTCATCTTTATTCATAAAAGTTGGGGTCTTTCAATCTATATATATATACCCATCTAAAATCTCCACATTAAACTAAATATGTATAAAGTAACTATGAATATTTTAATATATATATATATATATAAAAACAAATATTCATATAAATATTTAAAAATTTATCTCTAAATATTCATATAAATATTTATAAACAAATATTCATATAAATTTATCTTTAAAATTTATAACAAATATTTATTTATAAATTTATAAATATTTCATCTAAAATTTATAAAATTTAGATATAAATATTTTTATAAATATTTATATGAATATTTAGAGATAAATTTATAAATATTTATATGAATATTTTTTTACATATATATATTTATATATAAAAATATTCATAGTTACTCTATATATATTTAGTTTAATGTTGAGATTTGTTTAATATTTTATTTAGTTTAACAAGAAATTTTGAAAAGAATATGTATGCATATATATATATATATATATATATATGGTAGTAAAATTTATCTAATACATAAAAATATAGCGCATGAAGCATGAAAAAATTTAATAATAACTTCTAAGTAAAAAAAAGTTAAAATTTAAGTTATTGTCAAACACTAAATAATAACAAATGACTTATAACTTAGTTTGACCAACTTATAAGTCATTGCCAAACACCCTCTAATTCAAGATATAAAGAGAAATTAATATTTGATTATAAAAAAATTTACAAGTCAAGAAAAAGGAGAATTTGAAAAAGGGGAGTTAAAAAAAAACTTACACACCATTGGTGCAACTTAATTGGTCTATGTCGGAACCATTGGCACGACTTAATCGGTGCAGTTTGGTCAATTTTTGGTGCAATTTCGGGAGCGATTTCGATTCCTTGCCCATACCTTGTCAAAAAGTATATATGTAAAATAACGAGTTATAAGAAAAATTCATATAAATTAATTATATTTTTTTTCAAAATTATAAGTGTGCGAATATGATCATTATAAACTACATCCAATTAACTATAAACGTTAATTTTTGTAAATTAAAAAATATATCTATATGTGCTCAATTTTAATTTCAAAAATTATAACTTTAAAAAAATAAAACTGGGCATTTATTTTGAGACGGACGGAGTGAAACATTTCACTGTATAAAATTGTGTCCAAATAAATAAAAATGAAAAATGATGCGTTTTGGGGGGAAAAAAAGATGCATGTTTATTGGGTTAATTTGTCTTAATTTTGGGCACTAATTTACTAGTCATTGCAAAAAAATGTATTAAATACGCAACGAAAAAAATTATTGCCAATGAATGTGGCCTATATTAGGCAACGAAATATAGCAACAAAAAAGTTTCACTGTCGACGATGAGGAAAAATCTCATCGACAACAAAAAAAAATAGGCGGTGTGTTTGTTTTTCCACCAACGATTTGACAATGAATTTTTGCAACGACTTATGAATTTCATTACGAAAAATGAAAGCCTTTCATAAACTGCAATGAATGACAAATTTTATTACTAAACATGTATTTTTGGCAACGACTTTATAAGTCGTTGCCCGAAAAATTGTTGTCAAATGTCTATTTTTTGTAGTGCTAATATTTATCCTTAATCTCACTTGATTAATTCCTTATATCATTGTCATCATCCTCATACTTATATTGTGGTAAAAGTAATTTTTGGTCCGTAATGCATAGATGTGCTGTTAATTGGTATGATTATGACCAGAAAAGTTTGTATTGGTATAATCATGACTTGTAATGTTACAAACAAATGATGTGGTGAAAGTCCTCTTTGACCCGTAGTGTATAGATTGACAGTTGTTTGACATGATCATGACCACTGGTGATACTAACGAATATTATTGGCCCGTAGTGCATGGATAATTCGTTGATGTGAAATATTTATTGATTGTTGTCACAGAGATAAAATATTGATGATGAATTTTTAAATCATAGAAGATAGTAGACATTATTCTCTACTTGACTCTTCTAATGGATTGCTATTTTCGCTGCAGTTGTTGATCTAAAACTTGTTTTCTATTGTATCGTATCAAATTTTTCCCTGTTGAGGACTAACGATAATTTATTTTACATTATCTTAGTCATAATATTCTTTATTGGCTAGTTGAGCTCACCCTTTTTCTTTTGGTTCCATTGTTCTTTTTAGGAGGCGAGAATATAGCTGGGACTAGTCGAAGAGTGGAATAATGGTTCAAGATGGTTTCTTAGTAGTCCTCACTATTTTATAAAAATAGTGTGATAATAATTGTAATGAGAACTTTATTTAAGTTTAGATATTGTCTACACGATAATATCTGTATTGAAACTCACAGCGTATGTTTTGACGTATTTTACACGACAATTAATATTGTTATTAATGAAGTTGTATTTGATTTCTGTACCATGTATTTAGCGACTTATAATGGGTTGTACGGACCTATATTTTGGGGGCGTCACAAAATACTTCATAAAAATCCAATCTATTTATCTCAACTCACTTGGCTTCACTAAACACATTTTTAATAATATTTATTCATCATTATTATAACTCGCAATATTAACAACTAGATTATTTCCAAGAAAGAGGGGGATTTTCGATAACGATTTTTTTTTTGTTGGCGCGCAATTAGGTGACCAAACCCCTTTCATCAACAGAACTTTCTAGACATTGTCAATAATGCAAATAATAATATGAATATCTTTGTCATCTTAATTATTGATTTAATAATATAAAATAGCGTGACAATAATTGAATCAATAATGTGAGACACTATGCAGCAATTATTGTGGCAATAATTGAATAAAACTGAGTGACTTGTCACGTAAGCATCAATAATCAAAGATACTGTACAATACCGTGTGCTACTATACAATCACGCGTATTACTGTACTTTTATCACCGGGTATTTCAATAGTTAACGGTAAAACTTTTGCCGTTATTTTTATAAAAAGTTATTTATGCCGTTTTCTAACTCCGACAGTAATTTCGTTGTGAGATCCACCAATGATTGTGCCGTCGTACGAATATTCCGTGATAAAAACGAATATTCCCCGACCAAACGAATATTTTATAAAAACTTGCATACTTTGTAAAATTTATAAATATTACCCACAACTATAACATTATATCAAAACCACACCTTATTATTCAAAAAGATATTTAGAGAAAAATTAAATCTTTATTCATAAAAGTTGGGGTCTTACATACGTGGTATATGAAGAAATTAAACAAGGATCCATATATTATTATAGAAAATATTTATTGTGAGTATTTATGATTTTTTTAATTGTCAGTTACGTAGATAAATATTAGTTATAATCCTTTTAAAGAGATGTATACTAAGTGAGACTGTTTTATAATTTTATCTAATCTCATATATTGATATGTTCTTAATTATAATTATTTGACATAAATTTATCACAATACAAAACTCTATTATTATTCTATTGTTTAAGATGAATTTTAATCATTAATTATAGAGGACAGGCACAAAGAAAGAGCAACTCTCAGATATCCCAAAAAAATTGACTTACGGGGAAAGTTAATAATGATTGAACTAATAGGAACCCTCAAGTGGAAAGTTAATTATTGAATTAATAGTAACCATTAACTTTTAAAATATATTATAGTTCAGCATAAATTTATCTTATTACATAATAAAATTTTATTTTTATTTTTATTCTATTTTATCGCTTAAAATATTTTAGATATTGTGTCTTCCCTCGTTTGTTGAGAAGTAATAAATGACTAATATTTTTAATTTGAAACACTTGTGGTGGATAAAGTAAAATAAACTTTTATAAACAAATTTACATTCATAATTTACATTCATAATTTACAAAACTACAATATTTGTTATTTATAATTCTCAAAACACAAATGATGAACATGTTTTCCTTATTTTTAGGCTATGTTTGTTTGCAAGGATTATACTTATGATAAGATTATTAATTTCAAGTATCTTGTTTGTTTTCAAATTTAGACTTAGGAGAAATTATAAAATGACTTAATAGTATTTAGATTATAATTATAATCTCGAGATTATAATCCTAGAATTAATAATCTTGGGCTTATAATCCCATAGATTATAATTCCGGGATTATAATCCTTGTAAACAAATATAGCCTTAAAGTATCGATCTCACGCTCTAAAATTCAATTACAACATTAATTAAATTACTAAAAATGGTCTTGCATATATGTAATATGGGGATTGATATTTTTATTAGAAAAAAAATGTTATTTTTATAGTCTTTTTTTTTATATTTTACAATAAATCAGTTCTACACGTATATTATGAGAAAGAATTCATCATTATATTAGATGATGATATTTCATGATGAATATATCAGTTTTTCAAGATTACTCTCTCCGTTCTTAAATATGTGACGTTTAAGATTTTTGCACATGAATTAAGGAAGTTATAACTCTTAAAATTATTCCATTAAAATTATAATGTATTACCAAAAACACCCTTACATAAATAAATGAAAAGTTAAACTGTAGCTGATAAAGATAAGAGAGATATATTGTTAGAGGATAGAGAAAATATAGGAATTAAAAAGAGTACAAATAAGATATTAGAAGAGAGAAAAAGTAGCTTTGAAAAAATAGGAGAGAATTAAAGAAAGTATTAAATGTTTAGAGGTAATTAAGAAAATAATATAATCAATTCTCCTATAAATCTTAGAACGTCATATATATTTAGGAACAAAAGAACTATCCTAAAACATCAATTATCAAGGAATGGAAGGAGTAACAAGTAACAACTATATTCTTTTCTTTGACTTTCTAAGTTCAAACTTTGTGGCTAGCATTTAGGGGAAAATCTCTTGAATGCATCAGGTTGATGTGGGGGTGCACCTTTAACATCGTCCGAAGAGAGAATTAGTCTCGATTGATGAGTAAAATGGCACAAAAATACCCTTAATGTTTCAACAAAAATAAATAAATTAATTAAATAACAAATATATCCGCTACGTACTACTTCCTTCGCCTCATAATATATGATGTTTTAGAGTTGGGTACAACCATTAAAGAAATAATTGTATAACATTAAATATAGTATCATTTGTCTATGGAAGTACCTTTTATGTTGATAAGGAGAGAGAAAGAGTTAAAAGCATCTGGGTATTGAAGGAGGAGTAATATCGGGGTAGTTTTGAAAAGATTGTAATTAATACTATTAGATTTTCTAAAACATCAAATAATTTGGGACAAATAAAATCACTTAAAACATCATATATTATGGGACGGAGGGAGTACTAACTTGTTAAATTTGTTTTGACACATACAACTTGCAAATTAAATAAAGAGTTGATATTTTAATAAGTGAAAATATTAGTTTCACAAGATCTCTCTTACATAAGAGTGGATTCCACTCCCTATTCTTGTGAGGAGGTCCTTGTGAAACTAACATTTATTTTTACATGTGGAAATATCAATTCTCAATAAATACTGATAAAATTTATTTTCAAAAACATTTTTACTTATCAATAATCAACAAAAATCTTATCTAATTTAATGTTTTTAGTCGATACAATTAAATGCACTATGAATCAGATTTATTAATTTCACAAATGCTTCCTATTTGTTCTCCTATATAAAGAAGAACTATTTTAAGGCAGAGAGAACCAACAATAAGACTCTATATTCCATATAGTGAGGCGAGCTTATCTACAAAACAATGGCATTTTCAAGGTTTCTTTTCTGCTACATTTTCTTGATTTTGTTCTCTATTTCTTCTTATCATCAGTCGAAGGCAGCAGTTAAACGGATTCCCGCCCTTTACGAGGTTGCTATTTCTGAAAAAGATTTCATATATGGTAAGCTAACAGTAAAATTTAGTATGTTTGTCCAAATGCACAACACCAATTTTGGTGCGGTGCATTTGAGCCCCAACAATCGTGTTTGTAAGTCAAATAAGTTCCTTCCCTCTCTCAATTATTCTAGTTTTTTAGAGAAAAAATAGAAAATAATTAATTTTTTCTCATAAATATATGTAAAACGTAAAAAAAATCTTCTAAAACGACAAAATACCCTTTGGTATGCGAGGATTTTTATAATAATTATTTTATATTAATGAATCTAATTAGTTTAAATGTGTGGTGCAGGGTGCGACCATTGTCCGAGTGGAAAGTGTTGCCTTTGCTCCTTTTACCGGACTAGACCAGTATGCAATATTTGCTGTGATAGTGATGCTACTACCGGCAACGTCACCACCACCACTTTGAACCAAAATTAATTTAGATCTCATAAAAATGAAATAAAGGAAATTCTCCGATATATTTAAATTAATTTAAGAGATCTATTGTCAACAATGGTTGTATACGGCTTCTCTATATTATTCCATGTTTCAATTTGTTCTAAAATTTAAGATATATTTTTATTTTATTTCACAAAATTTTTATTATTTGTTATTACGTTTTTACTATTATATCTTTTTTATAAATGATGATTATGGTGAGGTAAAAATGCAATCAACACCCGTGGAAAATTAAATTAAAGGCAGGTCCACTTATAAAATGCCAAAACTGAATTTGGATAGTATATCTTTTCATTATCATATCTCAAGAATGTTGTTGTTAAAATATTCATCTCTTCAACTATCATCTGTCAAATTGCATACAGATAAAACAGTTAATCAATTACTCCAATAAAACAAAAAAAAATGGCATCTGGTGGTAGTTACCTGGACACCATCAATGACACAACGGTCACCAACATCAAATGGATGCATCACAAATACAAATATGATAGCTTCAAATATATTCTTGCAAGTGTTTCCAAACAGAAAGGCTGCCGCAACAAGCTGTGATGAGAGGAAGACAAGTACTTTGGTTGTTGCAATTTCCACCAAAAGTAGCCACACAATGGTAATGATAATAATTAAGATCGCCGTGACAAGTTTGTTCAATTGCTTTACAGCTGATTTGGTATCATTTAAAGCATGCGCCAGAGTTTTCCGACCGTTATAAACCTTTACCTGCACAAATAACAAGGATTTGAATGTTAATTAATGCACTTTTGCTCAGTGTTTCTTCTTATTGTCACTGCAATCAACCATAGGGTGGTTTTCAATTGTAAACTTTTCTACAATACTAAGCAGAAAGGTTTTCTAGCTAGTTATTTTTTATAGCTATAAATAAAGTTTCTTGGTAATCATGCTAGACGCTTGAATAAAATCAAGCCTTCTTTATGACAAGAGAATGTTACCTATCATACCATAGCCCTGCCATAGGACTAGAAAAACTATATTTAGTATATCACTACTACAAAACAGTAAATAGATAACGCGGAAAAAACGTTGTGATTTCAATCAGAAAAACGTCGTCATTAAAGGTGTCATCTATTTGACACCCTTACACAACGTTTTTAAAACGTTGTAGTTAGACACATTATACAACATTTTTTAAGAAAAAAACGTTGTAAATTTGTTTTTCATAAATTAGTAGATGCTTAAAAACGTTGTAGAAGGTATGATTCCACAACGTTTTCTGGCTAAAAATATTGTAATTTAATATATCAGACAACGTTTAAGTACATTTACACAACGTTTTTAAAATGTTGTAGATTAAAAAAAAAAAAAAAAAAAGGTTGTGGGTCACCTACATTACCAATCCACCTGCAATATGCTAATGCCATAATATATAGCTAAAAGGTCTAAATTCTCATTTAAATTTAAAGCCAAAATGTATCAACCATTCAAAATACATCCCAATAATACCATTCGTTTACAGTTTCAAATTACTACAACCACAAAATATATACCAAACTATCCATATATACATCTCAAATTCACTTTTCAATCCACAAAATAAACAGTTACTGCACAAAAATCTCCACCTTAATCTCAATAACACACTGAAATCGCTGAACGTTCAAGTTTGCCATAGAATTTATGAGGTTTGCCATGACAGAATCCAAGTCTTCCTCTGTTTCCATTGATTTTAATTTTGATCTTCTTTGATCTTGAATAACAGAAAATTCATTTGTTAAAGAAACACAAAGCTCCAATAAAAGGGTTTCAATACAACCTGACCATGTAAAAACTAACCAATCAGGCATCTATAAGATACTTACTGACACGGTTGTCAAGCTCACGACGTTTCTTTTTCTCATGTTGTGCAATGTTAAGAATATCCTCCTACAAAGCATGATTAGAAAACTTTAGATGTTAGAAAGATAGATATACATTCACAATAAGGGATATCTTTGCTCAACAACTAAAATAAAAGGTATTTTCAGTCAGTTGGCTTACACGTTGTCTATGAAGTTGAGCTGCTTCATCCTCAAAGTGTCTTTGCTCGCTCTGAAGCAATTTCAAACTACTATCTAAAACAGAAATTTCTTCTTCCAGCTTGTTTTTCTTAGATCTCAGATTCTCAAGCTCTCCAACATCCACATCTGTAGAAAAGCAATAGTATGAGACAAAAAGACTTATAAGATAATGAACTTTTTAGCAAAGATTTATAGGTACAAACTGCATAAAAAAGACGCGAGTGATTCCCTGATGTCTTAACAGATGGAACAAAGTATTCTTTTTCTTTAACATTTGATAATAAAGAAAGTAAAACTCAGATCTTCAAGTGCAGGATCCCAAGTAGTTGGAGAAATTCAAAATTTCCAATGCATTCAAATAAGGTAACGCTAAGCTCGACTTAGAGCAAGAGGTCAAGAGGTTTAAACTAACTGCCCAAACAGGCCAAACCAGATAAGTCACAAACTGGTAAAAGATTGCCTATGAACAAATCAAAATACAAAAATTTGCAACAAATGCAGTCAAGGCCCTAGCTTCCCAGAAGAAGTAACTGGCAAAGCAAAGCTTATAATAAACCAAGCACAAGCAAGAGGATAAAAAAAATTCCTATTACCGTGTAAGTCATAAGTTGGAATGAACAACACTAATAACAATTGGGAAACTTAGTAGTAGACATTCTTACTCAGCAGAAAAGAGGATCAGTTTTGTAAAGAACTGTTTCAACTCATCCACTGAATCAGGGACAGCTTCACCGGAGATCTTTGCTATAGCATGACATATCTGACACACAGTAACATAAGGTCATGTTGCCATTATTTGATCACGTGAATCATTACAAGTTACAGAAGTTATACATTAACGAGTCTTGATAATACTATATATACTCAATACACATTCATCAAGGAAAGCAAAGATAATAATGACACTTCACAAGCCTCACAAAGGGCATATGTATCGTCCAAAATACCTGGCATTGCGAATCAATATGAAGTAAAGAAAAACATCCCATAAAAATAAGATGTAGCTAGGTGGTAATTGTTGTAGTAGTGAAAAGATCATTTTGCAAAGATAATGGCTTCTGATCAGGATTCAAAAAACACTGAAGTATTCACTAATTTTACCATCTAGTGTGATTGATGGTAGCCAAACATCAAGGAACTGCGCTATTAATGGCTTATGCCGCTTAGCAACACTGCAACTATTTTGCCTACCAAGTTCCCTCACAGAATTTGGGGTTCTCTCTCTCCCATCACATATGTTTCAACACAAGAATTGCATAAGCATGTTAAATTCTAGGGATACCATATCTTCTACCAAATTCAGGGTATTCAAACAAATCCAATGTCGTATTCAGTATGTGAATTTGAGACGAATTCGCTCTCAAAGCGCGAATTTCTGCTCAGAGCAATACAGTGAGGCCCAATTTAGGCGAATTGTGACCTAGCTAATGACACATCGTACGCCCAAATTTGGTAGGAAAACAGGCCCTTCATTACTCTTAATATATATTCCCAGCAGACTATTGTTCATATGACAAAATTTACACAGAATTACATTTTCCCAAAGGTTAACCCATGGGATCCTTTTTTTTACAACAAAACAAAAAAAACATAAGTATGTAAATTTGGTATACTGGAGCTAATCCAACATTCTATGAATGTAAATGAAACTTTAGTAAAGAACTCTGCTTCCAGGCGAATGAAAACACACAACAGCTAGCAACACAATAAGAATAGATCATTAACTACTGAAAGATAAATTGATGCTCACATTTTTATCAAGTTTATTCTTTCTCTCCGCAATCTTCTTTTCACAGTGTGCAATTTCTTTCAAATATTTGGCCTGTTCTTTCTTCTTTTAAAAGATCCAGTAAAAGATTGATTGGTTGTGGATGGCCATGGAGAATAAAGATCCGGTGAAGCCATCAACTACAATGTATATGATCAACAATAAAGTTCGTGGGATACCCTGCAAAAACAGTAGAATAAGATCATAAATAAGATACAGAAAATTAAACACCCACTAGAATAATGCAAACATGAATATTGATCCATATCTATGACGTGGTTCCACGTCAGTTAATAAAATATACATTACCCTGTTATGTTTATTTAAAGGGAAAGTTCACTCTTGACTAATCAGGCCACTAACCAAATTCTATTTTTAAAAGATAAAATGGTGACAGATACTAAGATCTAAAAAATAGGTGAATATTATATATAACAGGGGAGGAAAACATACCAACTAGGAGTTTCATCAAAAATATTTCTCGAGTGTTGCCTATCCCCACTATCAAACATGCATGCAGAAATCCTGCATTGTCAGCCAACTTAGTGGCACCATTAGAATCGGTCAAAATGTTCCCCATCTGCAAAGATTGTAACATTAATGGCAGAAAGAAACTAAAAATAACAGCAAGTAAAGCATCTAATGTGAAGTGTGACAGAAATTGCAAATTCCAAATGGGTGTTTATCATGGAATTGTCGGCATGTCGGCACTTCAGGTCTAACAACATAAGATCTTTTAGGCACAGGAAATAATATTACATATAAATGAACAATTTTCCAACACACAAGTTTTTATTTTAGAAAGCCGATCAGTAAGGCTGTAACATATAATTCAAGATGTATAGTGGCCATTTTTTCATGACGATCTAAAGTGAAAGTGTTAGTCTGGTGATGGACCAAACCTCCCTTTCTTTCACCAAAGATGTTCTCTAAGTTCACTTTTTTCAGGAAAGCTTGTATTAGTGTTATCATTATTCATGTAAAAGAACCAAGTGCAGAAGATATTACCTTCACATCTCTATGGGCATGAAGATACACAACAGCTTCAAGAGGTTTAAATAGCATAATAACCCTCTAACAAAAAAAAAAAAAAACTACCTGATTATTAGCCCTAAATAATATCCCTGATTACTAGTCCTGATTACTATCTCCTAATCATAGGATAATAATCAAGAATAAAGGTAAACAAATAAAATCTACTTTGCAAAATAAGGGAACTGCCAATGCAAAATACGTCAGAAGGCATATTGAGCTGCTTAAAATTAGTTCAAAATTATCTTTAAAAACATACAATAAGCAATATTAACAAACACTAAAGTTTAAATCCACAAATAACTTTCATAGTTTTATAACCAACCAATCATTTTGTCGTAAACTATAAACATTCAAAAGCTATTAAAGTGTATCATAGTCATATCATTCAGTCTAATGATAGCCTGTTGAAAACAACTCAAAACAAGAAATTGAAAACTATGGAGACAATAGAAATAACCAAAAAAAAACTCAAAATACTATGGGCAATCATAACTGCATTCAAGAAAGAGCTTACCTCGAATATTAGACTCAAATCCACAACTAGTCAAATGCTTTGCGAGTTCAACTCCTAAATTTTTTTGCCAGTTTGATACAACTTTAGCCTCAGATACAGGCCATACCACTGCTGTCTCAGTTGTAAGATCGACATTGGCAGATGAAATACTCATTTGACATTTCAATTTTCAAATTACAGAACTTTCCTGCTATTCTGTCAAATTTTTCTCTCAGGAAACAAATGGAGAATAATAAATATGCAATGTCATATGTAAAATACTCACTTGACTTTCAAAAATTCTCTTCACACTCGCTACACATCCCCCACATGACATCCCCTGAAAGGCAGAGATCAGAAATTGTTAGAGAAAGGCCATACTAATAAATTAAATTAAACACCAAATTTGATACATATACATATCATATATGGAGAGATTAAACACCATATCATATTAAAGTTAACAATCCGGATAATAATAAAACAGAGATGCATGGACACAAATTTGAATTGATAGCATAAGTGATTTTCAGAATGACCTGTGAATTGAGATTACGCAACTGCCAAACAGCTTGAGGAGATCCATCCATGAAAACCAACGGACCAGATAACCCTACTCTAATATCCACTCGGTTAAGTTCGATTTCAGTCAAATTTAATACCTGAAATCTGATGGTCAGCAACTGGAATCTTTACAAAAAAATATACAAAAGATTAGCAATTAATTTAAAATTCCCTTACAAAAGATCTTAAGCAGCGGTATAAGGGTTGCTGCAAAATCAAAGAGTAACCGATGAAGAAGAAGAAGAAGAAGAAGAGAAAAGACGAGAGAGAAAACGATGGGCAAAACGCATTTTGTGACAGTCGGTCGGTGAAGCACACATTAATCAGATCTGAAGCAAAACCAGCTTCCAAAGACCAGATTTCAACTGTCAAAACCCCTAAAGCCAGTAGAATCATCAAGATCCGAGACCTCCAAATCCGAAGCCCCAAGGATTTCAACTGTCAAAACCCATAAAATCAGCAGAATGAGGAGCCTCTCTCTCTAACTTTCGCTACTTGGAACCCTCGAGGATGCACTCCCAGTCACCGAGTCACGTTTTTTTTAATTTTAAGTTTTAGCTTGAGCTCGTTTTTTGCTCCGTGTTTTTTAATTAGATAACGTTTTTTTTATATATATCTATAACGTTTTGTTAAAAAATGTTATAAAAAAAAATACCACAACAATTTAAGTATTGTCTATTTACTACTTTATAGTAGTGTATGCACAACTTGATGGTCATAGCATATGCACAAGGAACATCACAATTACGTCTTCATATGGTTGTCAAAAAGATGTAAATGACGTGTATAAGTGGTATTACACAACAATAATTATATCTAGAAAAAAAATCTCAATTTTAAAATTCAGTGTTCTCATCTCTTGTCCGATTAATAATCAAAAGAATAAACATTCTAAACAAGTTATACTAGCGTTGGTCAATCTTAATTTAAACCGAGAATCCAGAAAAAAATTTCAAAACCTATTCAGGAACTACAAAATTAAATGAGAAATTTCGACAACAATTCTATCATCCGAGAAAAGGAATAAAAGTTTTACCACCCACTCCGTCAAAACTTTCCTGTCTATCTGTCCCATCTCAGCAACATCGATCAGAGGAAACACGAGATCGACCTCCTCCTTAATCATGAATCTGCTTAGGTCTAATTCATCAATGTACCTATGCATTTTAGAATGGAAAAATTAGAATTTTTTTTTATTTTTTTTTTAGGGGGGGGAGGGGGGGGGGAGGCATATAAGAAATTTCGTTTATCAAAAACATCTCCAAGACAAATATTTCTCACTTGGAACCAGGTTGAGCCACATTTCTGAAAATGTGATAGGCAGCGGCAATTGCCTCCATCTCATTGGCTATCTCCTTATCAGTCTGTTCACCGTTCCCGTCAAAATTACTTTCATCTAGGGCATTGGATATGATGGATAACCCTGAATTAGATATCACATCAACCAACATCTTCATTGTCCAAGCAGAAACTTTCTCTCGCTTCAGCTGATGAAGCTTGTTTATGTCAATAACCGCCTTTTTAATTTCTTCCTTCCCTTGCTTTCCTTTAATCGTGCTCTGGAAACTAAAGTGAATACTGCTATTTGTTCTCCCAAGCATCCCGGCAAACTCCAGAAGTGGAAGCCCTGATAGGACTTGGAGAACATACTGATGGAAGATTGATTCCTGAACTCTATCAAAGAAATTGTTCACATGGAAAGATGATGCTAACATCTTAAGAAACAAAGTCTTAAAAAGCCACAAGAATGAGCAAATGAGCAGAGAAACAATAGTCCAAGTTATATAATGCAAAACCCGTGTGCCAGTGTCCGATCGCTTGACCCCATGATTGAACAACAAAAGCCAGGTAATAAGTATCAGCGTCAACCAAAGACAGACCTGAGCACTTTTCTTTAAACTGTGAACGAAATATAACATCTTCTTTCTCAACAAAAAGTTCAATTCGATCAACAAAACCACAAAATGCATAAACCAGTTTGTAAACAACATACCAGAAAAAGTCACAATTACAAGCAAACACCATTTCCAAACCTCCAAACTCCAGAACGTTGTATGCTTCAACGTATCAATGGTCAAGCACGCAATCAAATTCCCCAAAATCAATAGAAAGACTAACCACTCGATCAAAGCCTTAATTTTCACCCTTTTATACTTCAATTTATTTTGAATACTCACTTTTTTGTAAATCTCTTCATCCTCGTCCACTCCTCCTGGTGATGCCATAAACGACGTCCTTGGAGTAGTAATCGACACACTCCTAAATGTTTCTTTAAATGAAGTATGAGGGGAAGCCGCTCTACTATTGGGTGAGGCCCAAGCAGACATATTTTTAATAGATGAATTACTACCAGTTGAGTTTATATAATCTTGCATCAATAGGCTACTTTCTTGGAAAATATTTGAATCAACAGGAACAGGTTGTTCTCCAAATCTTGACTTGGGTTTTGAGTACACTGACCTGGCAAGTGATTTTCGTCGACTTAGAGTTTCGTTTGTGGGGATTTTGGGAGGCCTGTTGGGGCTTGGACTGAACCTAGCAGTCTCAGGAGAAGGACACCTCAATGGTGCAAACTGCACAGCTCCAATGTGGGAATCACCCGAAACTAGGTGGAGTGAACTCTTCTCATCTTCTTCTTGACCATAAATCATTACAACGACTTCACCGCTTTTATTTCCCTCGGTCATGCTAATTTCCCCACTATTTGAACTCATAACATTTGCATCCATTAAACCCTAGCAAATTAAACAAAACAAAAAATTGTAAATTTATTCATTCATCATGCAAATTAAAGCTAGAAGACAGGTAGAAAGAATGAGCCTGAGCTCTCAAATATCCTAAAAACTGTGACATTATGGGGGAAAGTTAATGATTAAACTAATTGGGACACGTGAGTAAGTTGAAAGTAACTTATTTGCACCATATTACTAAATCACAAATTGAATCATCACTTGCTGGAATTTTCTGGTTGGCCATTAATATTATATTATATGGGACATGAATTAGGGCCCCCAATGTTTAGAACCAACCCATTTACCACCGCTAGGTCATGAGTGAAGGTTCATGATTTAAATTTTTATTAAATATCCGCAACTAATTTTTGTAAGAAGTTAAAAAATACCCAAAAATTCAGATCACTTTTGTCTCTCTCTTAAAACAAAACTCTGTTTCTCCAATCAAACTTCAAAATTCAACGTCTTTTTCATTACAAATTCAAAATTGTAAATCTACATATCAGAGCTTTTAAACGACAAAAAAAGGTTATTGAATTTTAAAATTTGATTGATAAAAAAGTAAGGAGGTTTGAAATTAGCGTATGTGTGGGACTTGTTCATTTGAAAACAACCGGTTTCTCCATTGCTCTGATTTCATGTCTTCGTTATCTTAGGTAATATGAACCTCAGCGAGTCTGGGTTTCATACTAGCACTGATGAAACTCCAGTCTTCGGTAGTTACGGATAATTCAAACCATCCGCAGCAACATTCCTTAGCTGATAGTTTCATAAAATTTTAAATTTGAACCCTTTATCAAACGGAGGGTAGACTTTAAACGGTGCCAGGCAGGACTGTCGCTGGCCCCCATATTATATAGTTCATATATCCAAACACAAACATTTCATACACAATATCAGTGGGTAAATAAAACAAATCCATTTATATATATATATATATATATATATATATATATATATAGGGTCAGGATCAGGTCTAGAAATCCGAACCTTATTAAAATGCGGACCATTTTTTTTTTAAAACTAAAAAAACTCTACAAATAACACCCAAAACACTGTATTATGGAAAAATTTCAGTTCCATAAAATATTAAACTTTTTTTTAGTTGTTTTTTTAAAAAAAAAAAAAAAAATTGATCCGCATTTTAACAAGGTCCGGACTCCCGGACCTGATCCTCACACTATATGGGTCAAGATCATGTCCGGAGTCTGGACCTTGTTAAAATGCGGACCAATTTTTTTTTTTTTTTTTTTTTTTTTTAAAACAACTAATTATATTGGTTCCGCATTTTAACAAGGTCCGGACTCCAAGACCTGATCCTCGGACTATATATATATATATATATATATATATATATATATATATATCAGTTCTGTCTTTTTTTTTTTGAGAACAAAGACTAGCTGGGTTTTGAGTATTATCAAAACTGCAAAAAAGAGTGCTTAGATTCTTACCGGAAAATAGTAGCCGATAGAGCAAAACTGACTGGAAGGGCAGCAATAGAACGGGGGGAAAGGTATTTCTATTGAGGAACACAGATTGGGAGCTAGAGTTTTACAGAAAGGTTAAGCAATCAGGTACCTATGTTCTTGTTCATATTTAAGACGCCAATTACTTAGAACTGGTAGACTACATAGTACACCATAATAAGAATTACTTACTACTATAACTAGAATTGGCAATTTTGAACCCAACCCATCAACCCCTCCATTAAACCTATGATTTAATGGGTAAAATTATTCATTTACTTAAGTGGGTTGGATTAAATTCGTAATAATAAATAAGGAATGGTTAAATGTTTCTACCCGCTTAAAACACATAAATCACAAACCTAAACAATAGATGTATGGAACTGGATGTACCACCACGGCGGACAAACTTTTTTGCGGAGAACAAGAAGAAGAGATTGAATCGAATTTGTGGAGTTAATCAGGGTCCTCGTTGAAATAATGCAGACTCCATTAAAGATGCAGAGATAAGCTTCGATTGTAGTGAGAACCAAAATTCAATTCCCACCCTCTCCCACTCTCTCTCTCTCGATATATATATATATATATATATATATGGTCCAATCAAGTATCTACCTTATCTAATTTACTGAAGTTATTTTTTTAATGACGACGATTACGTGACGGTTCGTTTATCAACCGTCGTTCATACTTTTAATGACGTTATATGTTGTCCGTCGCTAAAATATAGACGACGGTTGTATGACCGAACCGTCGTCGTCCGTCATCTAAAGTGAGTGTGAATTTCGAGTGAGATAGATAAAAACGCTTTCTTGATCATATATATATATATATATATATATATATATATATATATATATATATATATATATATATATATATATATTTGATCGAATCAAATAAGATACTTTTATCTTCTTACTTCGTCTCACACTCCTTTAAGCGACAAGCTTGATTATATCTGATAGTAAATACATACTTTTAGCGACGTTATATGTTGTGCATCATTAAAAGTATGACGACTTCAGTTATATAATCAAACCGCTGCTCTAAAAAGGTGAAAGACGCGGGTGAGTAAGATAAAGGTATGACTTGATCCTCATATATATATATAGAGTCGGATCCAAATCAGGGATCCCTGACTTATTAAAATATCGGACTTTTTTTTTTTGCTTTTTTTTTTTGAACAACTAAAAAAAAATTTATGGAATTAGAATTTTTACATAATACAATGTTTTGGGCGTGATTTGGATGCCTATACTAAAACATTTCACATGCAGTCTGGTAGATCGTATACATCATTATTGGTATAGGTATTAAAAACACACCCAAAACACTCATATTGAGAAAAATTTCAGTTCCCATAATTTTTATTTTTTTTTTAGTTGTTTCAAAAAAAAAAAAAAAAAAAAAAAAAATTGTCCGATTTTAGGACCGGTCCGGATCCCTGATTTGGATCCTCATTCTATATATATATATATATATATATATATATATATATATATATATATATCCTGCCTGACTCGGACAGGGCTTAAAATTCGGACTCATTTTTGTTTTTTTTTCAACAACTAAAAAAAAAATTTATGGAACTTGAATTTTACATAATACAGTAGTTTGGGTATTTACAGTTTGTACAGACATATTTTGTTATATGTATCCAAATCACATCCAAAACACTGTATTATGTAAAAATTCAAATTCTATAAAAAATTTTTAGTTGCTGTACAAAAAAAGCAAAAAAAAAATATATGGGTCCGGATTTTGGTTTTTTTATAATTATAGCTAGAATTTGATTTTTTTTTTTTTAATTTCTTATAATAGCTAAAGAAAGTGGAAAAACTTACTTTTGACTTATTTACGGTTGATGAGTTTTATTCATATTCATTTAAGTTTATTTATATTTAACATATTTAAAATTATCCACTAACAATTTAATTCATTAATTACCTATTACCCATTAAATTTTATTCATTACCTTTTAAATCAACTTATTTACCATCTTTAATTATAAATGAATAAAACATTGGCATTGTTTTAGAAAAGAGAAAAATTGAGAAGAGTGAAAAAAAAGCGAATGCACTGACTACTTAATATGATTACTTAATATAAAACATTAGTAATATTTTTACATGAATTTCACATTTGTGTGAGAGACGCATGTAAAAATATTATTTTAACACGTGAAAAATATCAGTTTCTTTACTTAATCAATTTTAAAAAAATAGCCTTCAATCTGTAACGTCTTATTAATTTTGACCGAGTAATAAATTCAAACATGTGAGTATAAATTAAATTGCAATAATATAATGAAATGAATCCTTAAAATTAAATTGCAATAATATAAATTCTCAAAAAAAAAGTGTATAAATTAATTCATTTGTTATTTAGGTGAGAGAAGGTTATATAAAAAATAACAATCTATACAACAAATTAATTTTTTATTAAAAAAAATACAGCTAAGAAAATTGTCATTTTATGTTGCAGAATAATTCCTGTGGTCCATCGAGACTCTAATTGATTGAAATTAATAAACATTAACTTACGAATAAAAGGACAATTAGAGTCAATTTCAGTTTATTAAAATGTTAAAGTTGCATCAAACATTACCTAACCTTACTCTAATAAAAGGACAATTAACTTCTTCTTTTTGTACAAACTTAAATAAACTAGACTAATACAGTAAAACCCTATTTAGGAATACTCTATAAAAATAACCTCTACAATATTATAAAAAAATTTAGTCCCAATTTGGACCAGTTATAAATAGGAATAACCTCTAAATTGTAATATGTTATATACTTTTTAAGTCTCAGATTAAGAAACTATACCTCTATATAGTAATAATTATATATATATATGGTTATATGTATATATAGGGTTATATGTATATACACAGCTGTGTATTACACAATAGAGCTATGGCGATGGGTTTTTTGGGCTATCGCGACGGTTCACCCGTCGCTATAGCCTAGAATAACTATGGCGACGGTGTGAAACCGTCATCATAGCTTTAAAAATCTGTCATACCATAGCCATCAGTATATATACACAAATTATATATATATTTTTTCCCATATATATATATATATATATATATATATATATATATATATATATATATATATATAGAGACAATATTAATTTTAAAAGACTACATTTTCTATAAAAGACTACATTTCCTACAAAAAGGACTACATTTCCTATAAAAGACTACATTTTTCTAGTTTGAAAATCTAAATAATTTATGTTTTCTTTAATTTTTGTTATAAAATCTATATTTTTGTTAAAGTGAATATTTTTGGGTGTTCAAACAATATTTTGTATCAATACCTCTATTTAATAATAACCTCTCAACTAGAATACAAATAATTTGATCCCAAATCTATTCCTAAATAGAGATTTTACTGTAGCACCTTTCAAAATAGAGTAGATTAAGTTGGAATCATTAAATTTGTCAAAATTAATGAAATATCCACTGTAGTAGGCAGATTTTACTAATTACGCCATTGGACTTTTAATTTTTCAAATTACCTTACTAAACTAATTATTATTTTAAAATTTGGTTATTCTGTTAAAAAAATGAACGTTAATTTATTATTGACAAAACTAATGAATTACTCATTGTAGTTGACCCATTTTACTGATTACATCATTAAACTTTTAATTTTTTAAATTATCCCATTAAACTAATTAATAGTTTGAAATTAGGTCAGTCTGTTAAAAAAATTTAAGCAAACATTAATTTTTTATCTATGTGGCTCTGGAAAAGAAATTCAAAAATAAAAAATATTACTTATGTGGCAAAAAATAATTAAAAACTTAAAAGTGAAAGCAAAAAATCAAAATATTTTGGGTACTCTAATCTCATATGTTTATCAATAGAAAAAACTTCCTCATGAATGAAAAGCAATACATCAACAGTAGAAATGAAAACTCAGTAATTGACAACATTTTACATCTACTTCTGAATTATCTCTGCATCCATCCGTAAAAACTCAAGCTCCTATCAAACCATAAATGAAATCCCAACAAAATTAATTTAACCAAATATTATTACTACATGTATATATATATATATATATATATATATATATACACACACACACACATAGATAGATAGATATGTAGAGAGAGATTGGGGAAGGAGTGGACCTTGTGAAGGCGATCGAGAGTAAATGAAAGGAGTTCGGAGACATAAGACTACTGATAGTCGGAGGTGAGAAGGAGGAAATCTACTGGAACTCCATTTACTTCATTTATTGTTGTTGTTGGGGATTCAAACTGTAAGACCCTAACTTTTTATGAATAAAGATTTAATTCCTCAAATTTTTATTTTGAATAATAAGGTGTTAATTTGATATAATGCTTTAGTTATGGGTGAAATGTGCAAATTTTGTAAAATAAGTAAGTGGTTATAAAATATTTATTGTTGTCGGGGAATATTCTTTTAGTCGGGAATATCCGCATGCGACGAATTGAATCATTGGTGGACCACATAATGTAATAACCGCTTGACATATAAAAGCAATGTAAATAACATTTTTATAAAAATAACGACAAAACTTTTACCGTTAAAAACTATTAAAATATATACCCGGTGATAAAAGTACAATAATACGCGTGGTTGCACAATGGCACACGGTATTGCACAGTATTTCTCATTATTGATTCTTACGTAACAAGTCACTCAATAGTTGATACAGTAAAATTGCACAATTTTTTATATTATTGGTGCAATAATTGCTACAGTGATAATTGAATAGTATTTTGCATTATTGATTCAATAATTATTTTGACACAGTAACTCATATTATTGAAATGATATTATTAGATAGCATTATTGATAATATCTAGAAAGTTCTATCGAGGAAAGGGGTTAAGTCATATAATAATTGCTTAGAAGACCCCAAATAATTAATAAATGAAATTTAATTTCTCTAATTATTATTTTGAAATAGTAAGGGTTGATGTGATTAATGTGGATAGTTATGGGTAAAATACGCAAATATTTCAAAATAAGCAAGTGGTTATAAAATATTCATCATTGTTTGGGAATATTCGTTTGGTCGTGGAATATTCGCATCGTCGTGAATATTCGTATTTACGCCAAAACCATGTGTGGGGCCCCATAACTAAAAAGCGATTGAGGAAGAAAACGACAAATATAAGTTGTTTAAAAATAATGGCGAAGTTGTTACCGCTTACATCGTTGAATACCCGGTGGTTAAAACACAAGAATAATGCGCCATTGCAGACAAAGAAGACACCTGTATTGCACCAATTATCGACTTTACGTAAGAAGGCACTACTCAATAATGGTTACAAAGAATTATCGCTCAAAGATTTTATTTTATCGGTTCAATAATTGTCATAGTTGATATTTTATATTGTTGTTGTTTCAATAATTGTCATTACACAAGATTTTTTTCATTATCGGCAATAATTCATATTATCCTAATAATATTATTAGATAACATTATTGGCAATGTCTAGAAAGTTCTGCTTAAGGAGAGGTTTGGTCACCTAATCATGCTACCAAGAAGGAGAAATTTTATCGAAAGCCCCTCTTCCTTGAACCGCCTCGTCATCAATATCAGGATTCTCGTAATATTATTTGTGAATAATTAATTATTGATTCATATGATGAGGAAAATATTGATTTTATGTGGATATAGATGGAGAAAATTTTTAATGTGACAATTGTTGAAAATTAAAATTTTATCTTTTTCTCGATAAAATAATTCATTTAAATATATATATTATATTTTTAATAATATAATAATGGTGATATTTTTACAACGAATGTGGGATATATGAGTATACGAGGAGGAAGAGTATTTTTGTTGCAATAAATGTTTAAAACATGTTAAACATGTCTCTGCGGACCCCATTTATCGATCGAAATTTGATTATAAATTCTAAAATCACCCGCTTGTGGATTTCTTTTACCAATTTTGCTTGGAATTTGGAAAAATTTCTTCGAAAGTTGTAGAGAATTGAATTTCCTATAAAAACTCATGAGATTCAATTTTCCGACAAAAGGGCTATTTATTGTGAATTATCAAGTTCAAGCTACTAAATAATTGATTTTTGGAAGTTTAAAATATTTAAAGAATGAAAAACGTTTTTTTTTTGTTTGTGGGCAAACCTAGCATGTGATGTAAATGCTGAATTCAAAATCTAGAAAGTGTGCGTAGAGAATTTGTTATATATATTATTATTATATTAAATTTTCTCGCTTGTGTTCTAAGCATTTTCCTATAAATAGGTGCTTAGGTTAGAATTGAAAATTACACCAAAACTCAAGTTTTCTCTCTATATTATCGAGCGTATTCTTGTGAGTATTTTGAGTATACTTTGAGTATTGCTATACTATGAAAGTTCGTTATAGCCTATATCCAAAGATTCCAGCTAAAGTACTCGCCTTTTCCGAGGTAAGTGATATATTTTTTTTTTTTTCAGAATGATATTATTTCTTCAATATCATTATGTCAAATATTGATCCAAGTTTTTATCAAATTTGGAACTTTTGGTGTTCTGAGTTACTATTCACGATACTATACTATTCACGATATACTGATATTATTCACTTAATACGGACTATTCATCGAAAAATGAAAATTTTTCTTTTCATCCAAAATATCTATTCGATACTAGCTTTGATTGTATCCATGTTTTGATCATTCTTGAATTTTACACCACTATGATTATTTTTGAGGTATTTTTGGACGTGGATAAAACAAAGTACTAATCCTTAATCCTTAATCCTTGTCATTTTTTGTTTCAATCGATTCGCTTTTTAAAAAAAAATTTTTCATCATCCTCGCCTTAAATGATGATATTATTGAATATCTTTGGCCCAGAAGTGCAAAGATGAATGATTTCGATGAATATCTTTGGCCCGTAGTGCAAAGATGAACAGTGTTTAGATGAACATGACTAATCGATGAATATCCTCGCCCTCAGTAAAAGGATGAATATATGATTCCGTATATATATCGATTGATGTTACAGGATAAAAATATTGATGATGGACTGTTAAATTCATAGATATTAGTAGATTTCATCCTCTACGTAACTCTTCTATGAATTAATATTTTCCGTCATGAGTATTAATTTAAAACTTGTTGTCTATTGTATTCTATTAGATTTTTCCTCGTCAAGACTAACGATAATTTGTTCTCAGATTATCTTAGTCATAATATTCTTTATCGGGCTAGTTGAGCTCACCCTTTTCCTTTTTGTTCCATTTTTTCTTCTCGTGAGGCGGTAATGTAATGCGAGTACGAGCCTGGGTATGGAATGATGGTTTTAGAGAGTTGTTTAGTAGTCCTCACCATTTTGTAAAATAATAATGTATCAATAATTATGATGAGGATTTATTTGTATGTGGATATTGTCTAGATGGCAATATCTCGATTTAAACTCACAGCTTATATGTTGTAAATAATAAAGTTGTAGTTATTTCTGCATACTTTGTTTTTGACAACTCGTAATGGGTGATGTATACCTATTTTGGGGTGTCACAGCTGGTATCGAGCTTAGGATATGATCTCCAAGCGAGATCGGGGAATAGAACTAGAGAGAGAGAGACGAGTAAATCCTTCGCTAAGGTGTCCTACCTAAGCTTATTTGTTAGTTGGTCAGAGATATAGGATATTATGTGATATATTGATTTGCTTAATTAACCCTTGTTTTATGGCAAGATTTAAGAATGGCAACCGAGAATGTTAACAAAGGAGTAAATGAGACCGTGGAGATGCCTCAGATTTACCAACGAGGAGAACGTGTAACAGTCGGGTAATGTTCCTCCCGTGAACAACACCACCGAAAGCGATGATGAACGAGGGGATGTTTAGAAGTTTTTTGCGCTCATGCAAAATCGCATTTAGGAGACTCGTGTTCAAAATACAGAGAGGAAATGATAGCAATTCACGGTTGTCACAAATGCAAGCAGCTCAAAGAGTCGGGACCACCAGAATTTAAGGGAAAGCCAGATCCGATCATGGCGAGACGTGGGTCAAGCAAATTACCAAGATATTCGATGTCTTGGGATGCACGGAGGAACAGAAGTTCCATTCGCCACCTTTATGTTCCGTGGGCGAGGCGTATCACTCGTGGGAATCAGAAGCGACCCATCCAAATTGCTACCAAAGATGTCTTCGGAGACGCTTTTAGAAATTATTTAATGACAAATACTTTCCCGAAAGTGTTCGCTATATATGAAGGAAGTGGAGTTTATTAGACCGAGCAGAAACAACATGACGGTCTCAAAGACGAGGCGAAGTTTGCAGAGTTATCCAGTGTTCAGACCTCATTTGGGGGAGAATGAGGAACGATGACGCGGATGTTTCGAGAGGTTCAAAACCCTAAGATACGCCAAGATCTCATCTCTCATAAATTTTCTCTATTCAGATGTTGTTAATGTGGCTCAATTGTTAGAGCGAGATAACGAGTACTACCAACAACAGGTACCACAATCAGATCATACCGAGATAAGCAAATAACAAAACAACGATAACCAAAGGAGAAAGAAAAAGACGAACAAAATGGTAACCACTCTGTGGTAATCATGGCCATGAAAATAGAAGAAGCGAGTCAGAGGAGATTTTAAAAAGAGGAGATTCAACAACGACCATGTGAAGACGACAAAGCCAAAGAAAGAATCGGTTCCAAGGGAGGAGAACGACCACCCATTATATGCTATAAATGCGGAAAGAGGGACATATCACCAAACCGCCCACAACAGCTCAAGGTATGCTATAATTGTGGAAAGGAAGGACATATCGCCGAGATCGCACAGAATAAAAACCTAGTTCAATGGGGATTATGACTCAAAAGATCGTCCCCGTAAAAGTCAAAGTCAACTGCCTCGGAAGAGCGCTTTGTCAGTGATCGTCAAAATGCGAGAACCCAAACGAGGTGATCACGGTAAGCTATTTATAAATTCTCATGAAGTTTATACCTTTACTTGATACCGGCTACCCATTCATTTATCTCTCCTACTTGTGCTCAACGCTTAAATTTGACTCCGAAAAATTAGACTTTCGACCTATCTCGTGGAAACTCCGCTAGAGAAACTTTCATCACATCCACCGCTTATAAGTCTTGTTTGATCCAAGTTGGCACCATCACCTTACCCGTTGACCTTATCTCTTTAAAGATACTTGCTTTTGATGTGATTTTAGGGATTGATTGGTTAACTACTCATCATGCCAAAATTGATTGTTTTCGTAAGGTCATTAGTTTTCATATTCCTAAACAACCCGTTGTTCAATTCTAAAGAACTAAACCATTAAAATCAATCACCGCTATATCTAATCATAAAGCTATTCGCTTATTGAAAAACGGATGTCAAGCTTTCTTAGCTCATGTTATGGATTTGAATAAAGACACGCCAAATTTGAATAATATTCCCGTTGTTATCGACTTTCCGACGATTTCAAGAACTTCCTGGCCTACCCCGTAACGTGAAGTTGAATTCTTTATCGACCTTGAACCCGCACAAAGCCCATTTCTAAAACCCCATATCGAATGGCTCCTATTGAACTTCAGAGTTAAAGGTCCAACTACAGAGTTGTTGGACATCGGCTTCATTCGGCCCCAAGACATCTCCTCGGGGTGCTCCTCGCTTTATTTGTAAAGAAGAAAGACGGAGTATGCGACTTTTGTATCGACTATCTGAATCGAACCATGTCACTATCAAGAATAGGTATCCTCTACCTCGTATTGATGACTTGTTTGACCAAATTGCAAGGAGCACAATTCTTTTCAAAATCGATCTTCGCTCGGATATCATCACCAAAATTAGAATCGAGGATATTCCAAAGACCGCCTTCGTAACTCCTGTGATGGGCATTATGAATTCTTAGTTATGTCTTTCTGATTGACTAATGCTCCCGCGGCTTTCATGGATATGATGAATCGAGTATTCAAGGAATATTTGGATCAATTCGTTGTTGTTTTATTGATGACATCCTCATATATTCCAAAAGCCGTGAAGATCATGAGCACCATTTGAAGTCGGTACTCCAAAGGCTTCGTGAAAACAAGCTATATGCTAAGTTGAAGAAATGCGAGTTCGCTCGAGGAAGTAGCATTCCTTGGGCACGTGGTGTCAAAACATGGAGTATCTGCTGACCCTTGGCCAAGATCAAGCAATACAAAGTTGGGAGCAACCAAGCCTGCGGATCAAGACGAGCTTTTTTGGGCTTAAATGGTTATTATCTGAGATTCGTGAAAGGGTTTTCTCGAATCGCTACTCCATTAACTCAAATTGACTCGGAAAGATATAAAATTGTATGGAGCGAGGAATGCGAGAAGAGTTTCCAAGAGCTTAAGAGAGACTTATTTCTAAGACTGCTCTAACAATACCATCCGTTTCGGATGGATTTGTTATCTACAAATGATGCTTCTCGCAAAGGGTTAGATGTGTTCTCATGCAACGGGAAAAGTCATAGCCTATGCCTCACGACAACTTAAAGAGTATGAGAGGAATTATCCTACTCATGATCTAGAGTCAAGCAAAGCAATGCTTTTTTCGCTTAAAGATATGGAGGCACTATCTATATGGGGAGAAAGTGGAGATATATTCGCACCATAAAAGCCTTAAATATTTCTTCACTCAAAAAGAACTCAACACGCTAAGCAATGACGCTGGCTCGAGCTATTGAAAGACTACGACCACACTATTCAATACCATCCCGAAAAAGCGAACGTGGTAGTGACGCGCTTGAGTAGAAGATCATATGCAGAACGAAAAGTGCGATGATGTCAAGATATACGACAGAGCCAACTTTAATAGAAAAGTTAAGGTTGCTCAAGCCACCGAATCTTGAAATGATGCATATGAAGAAGAAAGTACAAGAAGGTGCTATTCCTAAGCGAGAATCGATGAAGAAGGAATACTTCGAGTCCACCTGCACTTTGTGTTCCTAACGATTCGATTTGAAGTACAAGATCATGATGGAGGCACACAATACACCATTTGCAATCCATCCTCGAAGTACTAAAATGTATCGTGATCTTCGACATACATTTTGGTGGAACAATATGAAGAGAGAGATTGCAAAGTTTATCTCAACATGTTTAACTTGTCAACGTAGTAAAGGCGAGCATCAAGTGCCTAAGGGACCATCAGAACCACTTGAGATTCCTAAATGGAAGTGGGAACACATTACCATGGATTTCAAGCATACGTGTCTTCCCACTGGTTTCTCAAGGCATAAATGCTATTTGGGTTATTGTTGATAGATTAACCAAGTCTCGCACATTTTCTTGCCGATACGGAGACTTATTCTCTCGAACGCCTTGCTAGTATGTATGTAAATGAGATTGTGAGGTTGCATGGCATGCCAAGATCTATAGTTTCGGATCGTGACCCAAGATTCACTTCAAGATTTTGGGTTAGCTTGCAAAAAGCTATGGGTACGGATTTATTTATCTGGCTTCAAAAGATACCATCCTCAAACCAGACGGACAATCGTAGAGGACTATTCAAACTCTTGAAGATTTATTAAGACTCGTGGTCCTGACTTCAAGGGCGCTTGGGATAAGTATTTACCATCGGTGGAATTCTCCTACAACAACAAAGCTTATCGTGCAAGTATAGGTGTGGCTCCATTTGAAGCATTATATGGACGAAAGTGTCGCTTCTCCAATATGTTGGGATGAGGTGGGTGAAGCAACATTGTTGGGACCCGAAGTTAAGACGTATGACTCACCGAAAAGATCCAAATGATTCGACAACGATACAAACCAAGACAAGATCGACAAAAGAGTTATGCGATCTTCATCGAAAGGACGTGGAATTTAGTATAGGGATCATGTATTGTTGCATGAGTTGCTTCCATGGAAGGGAGTTACAAGATTTGGGAAGAGAGGAAAGCTCAATCCACGATTTATCGGTCCATTTCAAATTCTCGACCGAGTAGAAATGTAGCCTATAGACTCGCTGCACCTCCAAGTATGTCTCGTGTTCATAATGTGTTTCATATATCCGTATTTCAGAAATATGTGAAAGACCCGAACCACGCTATCGAAGTTAGAACCCTGACGAGATAGCCAAGACTTAACGTATGAGGAGGTACCACAAGATCTTGGATAGAAGGAGCATGTCCTACGACGAAGGTCATACCACAAGTTAAAGTTTTGTGGAGGAACCATGCTATAAAAGAAATGACCGAATTGGAAACGGAAATGAAAGCGAGGTATCCTCACCTTTTCAAACACTGTGTACGTATGTGTCAATTTCGAGGACGAAATTTCATAAGGAGGGAGGTCAGAAGACCCCAAATAATTAATAAATGAAATTTAATTTCCTCTAATTATTATTTTGAAATAGTAAGGGTTGATGTGATTAATGTGGATAGTTATGGGTAAAATACGCAAATATTTCAAAATAAGCAAGTGGTTATAAAATATTCATTGTTGTTTGGGGAATATTCATTCGGTCGTGGAATATTCTCGAATATTCGATCGCTTGTGAATATTCGCATTTACGACGCAAGCAAATGGCGTGTGGGCCCCATAACGGAAAGCGATTGAGGGAAGAAAACGACAAATATAAGTTGTTTAAAAATAACTACAGAAGTTGTTACCGCTATAAATCGTTGGAATACCCGGTGGTTAAAACACAAGAATATGCGTTGTCAGCACAAGAGAAGACACTCAGATTGCACCAATTATCGACTTTTACGTAAGAAGGCACTACTCAATAATGGTTACAATAATTACTCGCTCAAAGATTTTATTTTATTGGTTCAATAATTGTCATATTGATATTTTATATTGTCATTGTTTCAATAATTGTCATTACACAAGATTTTTCATTATCGAAGCAATAATTCATATTATCCTAATAATATTATTAGATAACATTATTGGCAATGTCTAGAAAGTTCTCGCTTCAAGGAGAGGTTTGGTCACCTAATCAAGCCAAAGAAGGAGAAATTCTTATTGAAAAGCCCCTCTTCCTCGAACCGCCGTCGTCATCAATATTGTGATTCTCAGAATATTATTTGTGAATAATTAATTATTGATTCATATGATGAGGAAAATATTGATTTTATGTGGATATAGATGGAGAAAATTTTTAATGTGACAATTGTTGAAAATTGAAATTTTATCTTTTTCTCGATAAAATAATTCATTTAAATATATATTATTATATTTTAATAATATAATAATGGTGATATTTTTACAACGAATGTGTGATATATGAGTATACGAGGAGGAAGAGTATTTTTGTTGCAATAAATGTTTAAAACATGTTAAACATGTCTGCGGGACCCCATTTATCGACCGAAATTTGATTATAAATTTCTAAAATCACCTATTTGTGGATTTCTTTAATTTCTGCTTGGAATTTGGAAAACTTTCTTCCGCAAAGTTGTAGAGAATTGAATTTCCTATAAAAACTCATGAGATTTGAATTTTCCTGACAAAAGGGCTATTTATTGTGAATTATTGAAGTTCAAGCTACTTAAATAATTGATTTTTGAAGTTTAAAATATTTAAAGAATGAAAAACGTTTTTTTTGTTTGTGGGCAGCCTAGCATGTGATGTAAATGCTGAATTCAAAATCTAGAAAGTGTAAGCGAGAGAATTTGTTATATATATTATTATTATATTAAATTTTCGCTTTGTGTTCTAAGCATTTTCCTATAAATAGGTGCTTAGGTTAGAATTAAAAATTACACCGTAAACTCAAGTTTTCTCTCTATATTATCGAAGCGTATTCTTGTGAATATTTTGAGTATACTTTGAGTATTGCTATACTATGAAAGTTCGTTATAGCCTATATCCAAAGATTCCGCTAAAGACCGCCTTTCCGAGGTAAGAGATATTATTTTTTTTCAGTAATGATATTATTTCTTCAATATCATTATGTTGAAATATTGATCTCAAGTTTTTATCAAATTTGGAACTTTTGGTGCTCTGAGTTACTATTCACGATACTGCACTATTATTCACGATACTGATCTATTCATTAATATTAAGACTATTCATCTCGAAAATAAAAATTTTTCTTTTCGTCTAAAATATCTATTATGGATACTAGCTTTGATTGTATCCATGTTTTGATCATTCTTGAATTTTACACTACTATGATTGTTTTTGAGGTATTTTTGGATGTGGATAAAACAAAGTATACTAGCTCCTTGTCATTTTGTTTCACCGGATTCGCTTTTTAAAAAAAATATTTTTCGTCATCCTCGCCTTAAATGATGATATTATTGAATATCTTTGGCACCAGTAAAGATGAATGATTTCTGATGAATATCTTTTTAGTGCAAAGATGAGCAGTGTTTAGATGAACATGATTAATCGATGAATATCCTCGGCTCAAAGGATGAATATATGATTCCTATATATCCTGTTACAGAGATAAAAAATTTGATGATGGACCGTTAAATTCATAGATATTAGTAGATTTCATCCTCTACGTAACTCTTCTATGAATTAATATTTTCATTGCGAGTATTAATTTAAAACTTGTTGCTTTGTATTCTATTAGATTTTTCCTCACTGTTGAAGACTAACGATAATTTGTTCTCAGATTATCTTAGTCATAATATTCTTTACCTGGGCTAGTTGAGCTCACCCTTTTCCTTTTTGTTCCATTTTTTGTACCTTGTTTTTGACAACTCAGAATGGGTGATGTATACCTGTTTTGGGGGTGTCACAGTTATGGTCTCAATTGATTCATTCTTATTATCATTATCATAAATCTCAGACTTAAATTATGTTGAAAGTTATCTTTGGCCCATAGTGCAAAGATGACCTGTTGATTGATGAATATCTTTAGCCCGTAGTGCAAAGATGACCTGTTGATTGATGAATATCTTTGGTCCGTAGAGCAAAGATGAACTGTTGATTGATATCTTTGGCCCGTAGTGCAAAGATGGACATGTGTTTGGCATGATCAGGACCACCGGTGATATAAACGATTATCTTTGGCCCGTAGTGCATAGATAATTCGTTGATTGGAAATAAATATTGATTGATGTTATAGGGATAAAATATTGATGATGGACTTTTAAATCATGGAAGATAGTAGACATCATGCTCTATTTGACTCTTCTAATGGATTGTTGTTTTCGCTGCAGTTGTTGATCTAAAACTTGTTGTCAATTGTATTCTATCAGATTTTTTCTTGTTGAGGACTAAGGATAATTCATTCTGCATTACCTTAGTCATAATATTCTTTACTGGGCTAATTGAGCTCATTCTTTTCCTTTTTGTTCCATTTTTCTTCTCAAGAGAAGAGAATATAGCGGGAACTAGTCAGGGTGTAGAGTGATGGTGCGAGACAGTTGTTTTAGCAGTCCTCACTATTTTGTAAAATAGTGTATCAATAATTATAATGAGGACTTATTTGAGTGTGGATATTATCTAGAAGATAATATTTGTATTTAAACTCACAGTATATGTGTTGTCGTATTTTGCACGATAATTGTTATAATAAAGTTGTAGTTATTTCTGTACCATGTATTTGGCGACTCAGAATGGGTTGTGTGGACCTATTTTGGGGGCGTCACACAAACTCCATTGTTATATCTAATGCTAAACTTTGAAGCTCAATTCAATGTTTTGGGTATTCAGATCTAGGAATTTTCATATATTTTAGATAGAGAAAATCGCAAATCTATTTGATTTGGAAGAAGTGAGAGATGAGAGAGATGAGAGGAAGGAAGATAGAGAATAAATCAAATTTATTTATTTCTTTATTCTTTTTCACGTCCACCTAGGATAAAAATTGAAATGATTTAATACTCGTGAGGTCTGTAACATAATGACTCAATTTCAAAATATTAATTAATTTAATGGGGTAATTTAAAAAAATAAAAGTTCAATTGTGTAATCAATAAAACGTGCCAACTTCAGTGGTAATTCATTAGTTTTTTTGATACAAAATTAACGTCCGTTTTTTTTACGGAATGACTCAATTTCAAAATAATAATTAGTTTAGTGGGATAATTTAAAAAATTAAAAGTTTAATAATGTAATCAGTAAAACGTGTCAACTTACAGTAAGTATTTCATTAAAATTGCCCACGAAATTTTATACTAATCTGCTACTTCCGTATTATATTATTTAAGGGTAAAATACAAAGTTGACCACTAAACTTTGGGGGTTTTTGGGTATTGAGTCCTTTTTTTTTGGTCAACACAAATTGAGCCCTTTTCTATTAAAAAATTTGGACTTTGAGCCCCAGGCGCCACATGTGCGTTGATCTGCCTACATGGCAGATCTGACGTTGGCATTTTTTATTTTATTTTACACATGGACAAGCTGACGTGGCCATTTTTGAAATTTTTCCCAAAAATATGTTGTTGCACAGATTCGAACTCAGAACCTTCAGTTTAAAACTTTGGTCCAATGACTACCCAAGCACCCAAGCTTAGCTGTTATTATTTTACAAGGATTAATCTTTATAACTAAACAATTAGATCCTAAAATTAAAAGACAGATCCCCAAATTACATAATTTTTGGTAAATAAATTTTGTATTAAATAAATTTTTTATTTTTATTATTATTATTATTAATTATTATTATTATTATTACTCATGTGTGACCCAAATCAGTACCATAAGTGACCTAAAACAACAAACCTAGATCAGGAAGAACACGAAAAATAGGGGGTAATACCCATATCCATATTAAAGCAAATTTGAAAAAAAAATCAAAACCAATCAATTAGATCCGAAGGAAAATAACAAAACATCTGATAAATTAGAACCAAAACCCCATATTTGAAGCCAAAGATAGTAAGAAATCGGAGGAAGAACGAACCAACACCATAACAGACCCAAAACAATACACAGTGACACAACCCATTTCAACCCAAACCACCATCCAAATCAGATCCAACCTCTCCAAACCAGAATTTGAATATAAACTCCTCTACTCACAGAACATTGAAGGATCCTTGAGCCTAAGTCACATGACTAAACATCAAAGACCACCAAAATGATTTCGAAAAAGCTCACGTTAGAGCTGCTGGAGGGGCTCTAACAGAGCCAAGCTTATGAATAGAATTAGGGAAAGAGAGAATGGGTGGGCTGCAAGAACGAGAGGTTAAGAATAATATACCTTTTATTTTCCTTCTCTCACCTTCCTCTCTAGCAGAGAAGGACACTTGCCATTTGTAAACAGACAATCTCCAAGGTCCTCAAAATATCCTCGAAGTTCAGTAGGAGGAATTCCAGAAGATGGTCTCTTTTTAACACAAATTTAATAATAACAAATTAAATCAAATTAATTCCAGGGGGTATTGTTGTTGTTGTTATTATTATTATTTTTATTATTATTACTGTTATTGTTATTATTATTAGTACTATTATTATTATTATTAGTATTATTATTATTATTATTAGTAGTAGTATTTGAAAGTCCAATAATAATCTAGAAGGGGGGGTTGAATAGATTATTACAGCTTAAAAAATTTATTTTAGGCCTTTTTGAATTTTTAGTAATTAATTTGCAGTTTTAGAAATTAGCATGCAAGATAATAAAAATTCAATCACACAATGCACAGAGATTTATCTGGTTCACAACATACACTCCTTGGTATGTTGCTACGTCCAGTCTCAAGTCCATACTTGGAACTTGAGATCTTATTACTATCAGTAATAAAAACTCCTTCAACAGGCGGAGAAGCCTTTACAAAGTTTTATAGACAAACTTTCAACTTTTTCAACTATTTTATCTTGGACAGCAAGCTCTCCGCTCTCTCCTCAAGCTTAGTTGTACTTCTTTTGAGTTCAGTTATATTCTATGATCTGGTCTTGAAACAACAGTTTCTTCCTCATCTCACAAGTACACTAGAGACCCAATTTCTCGGTGACCTCTCTAAGACTCTGGTCTTAGTCGAAGAATTACTTGTCTTTCTCACAGGTACATAAAATAAACTAACCCTGGCCTTTTCTCTTTTTACAAAATTTTTTACAATAATATGCTTCTTAAATAAGTAGATAAGAATTTAGTACAGATGGATGCTTCTTAAATAAGCAGATATTAATTTAAGAACAAATATATATGTATAAAAGTTCAAAGACTTTTATATTCAACAATAAGCTTCTGATTAAGCAAATATGTAAAGTATGCACAGTTATAAAAGTTCAAGTAACTTTTATATTTTTTTAAACAAGCAAATAAGTCAATTTTGACTTTAGCTTAATAATGCTTCGGTTTAAGCAGATATATAATTTTAATGCACTTTATAAAGAATTATTAACTCTTTAAAATAAAGAGTATTTTTCTACGGATTAAATAAAATTATTTCTCAGATTATCTTTAACAAGTATTATATGAAAGATGTTTATGTATCAATACTTGTATATAAAGAATTAATCAATTCAAGCAATATTTATAAAGTACAATATTTAAATCAGTTAAGCACAAACTGATATAGCAAATATTATTGTTTAACTCAGATAATATATAAGAATATTTTATCTATTATACGAACTTTTATAAATAATGTCACTTAGTACTAGATATAAGGAATCGTACGGTTCGAATTCCTCTTGGTAGATGTGTATCTCCATAGCCTTGCGGCGTCTATAGTACGACAAAATTTATAACTTTCACAATTGATATTTATATAAATATTTTCAATAGATCACTACGATTCTCAAATCCAGTTCGGATGACTACTCTTTTTGAAGTAGTATCTCAGTGTCCTTTTGAGCTATCAAGTGGCGTATCTATTTTACGATATTTATATAAATAATGTCGATAAAAGGTTACTGAAGACTATAAGGAATCGTACGGATCGAATTCCTCTCCGTAGAGGTGTATCTCCGTAGCCTTGCGGCGCCCAATTATCCTTTTATTTGACAAGTAGATGAAATATAGATATATAAAATTGTGTAGAACAATGTATGTTCGTATATCTATATATATAAAGCAAGTAAGAAATAATTCAACAAAAGTTAAACTTAAATGACTTATCTCAATACTCGGACTAATTTTCTCTTCTAAAATAATCAAAAATTTTGTAAGAAGAGATATAAAGCTTTTAGAGAGAATGTAGGCAAGGAGAGTATGCTTTGCTTTTCACTGAATTGGTAAAAACCAAATGAATGAAATATTCTCTATTTATAGATTTTTGAAGTTAAGGGCAAAATTGTAATTTTCAAAATTTGATTCAAAATGCATGGTCCGGATTGCTCATTTTTGAAATAAATGGTCCGAATGGAAACAAAATTTTTACGCGGTAGAACTTGCAAAAACGCCTGGTCTGAATTCCATCAACTTATTATTTAATGCTATGTTTGACCACATGTTTTAAGCCAAGATTTTAATGCCAGCACACTCACGCGTCGTAGTCCCAAAATAAGTGTCTCAAATATACACACATTTGTTTCATTTAATATATACACATGCCTGCATGATTCATACACACATATATATATATATATATATATATATATATATATATATATATATATATATATATATATATTAGGCAGATGCATATAACTTATATATAAATATATACGGTTTTATATTATATATATTCATCCAGTTTGTATGTATATATACAAAGTATACTTATTATATTAATATACTCATATGTTTAAATAAGTATGCATTCATGCAATGAAATATTTTTGTCTAAATTTGGTTTAATTTGAAAAGAAATAGGATCTCCTTGCCTTGAATTAATTTTTATATGAATCAATTTATTTAACACTTGACATTTAATTTATCAACGCCAATAAAAATTAATTCAAGTAAAATCGTAAAATAGTTTAGATAAAAATGATTAACTAATTATATAATTACATATTTAATTAATTACAATATAATTGTTATCATCAAAATATATAAAATAAAATTATACCTATCAATTATTATTATTATTATTATTATTATTATTATTATCATTATTGTTATTATTATTATTATTATTGTGATTATTATTATTATTATTATATTACTATTATTATTATTATTATTATTATTATTTTTTTTTATTATTATTTATTATTATTATTATTATTATTATTATTATTATGTTATTGTTATTATTATTATTATTATTATTATTATTATTATTATTATTATTGTTATTGTTATTATTATTATACTACTATTATTATTAGTACTATTATTATTATTAGTATTGTTGTTGTTATTATTATTATTATTATTATTATTATTACTGTTATTGTTATTATTATTATAAGTACTATTAATCCTTGCACAATAATAACAGCTAGTCCCGTTGTGCTCGAGTGGTCATTGGACCAAAGTTTCAAACTAGAGGTCTTGAGTTTGAATCTGTGCAGAATCATATTTTTTGGGATAAAGTTCAATATTCGCCACGCCACCGGCCCACGCGTGTAAAATAAAATAAAAAATCTCACGTCGATCACCACTTAAGCGCCTAATGCACGTCTGTGGTCAACGCATTACGTGTGACGCTTGGGGCTCGAAGTCCAATTTTTTTTTAATAAAAAGGGGCTCCAAATTTTTTAATAGAAAGGGGCTCAATTTACATTGACAAAAAAAAATGGTTCAATACCCAAAACCCCCTAAAATTCAGTGGTCGACTTTGTATTTTACCCTATTATTTAAGTCTCCTTTATCTCACTCTTTTATACTCGCATTTGTTGTTGAGGTCCTGTCATTAATCTATTTATTTTATCTCTATTAAAATTGTTGAGTCCTGCTATATATATATGATAATATTAAATTTAAATCAAAATGTCGATTTATGTGAATACATGGTATATGAAGAAATTAAAAAAGGATTCATATATTATTATAGAAAATATATATTGTGAATATTTATGAATTTTTTAATTATCAATTACGTAGATAAATATTAGTTGTAATCCTTTTAAAGAGATGTATACAAAGTGAGACTGTTTTATAATTTATCTAATCTCATGTATTGATATATTTTTAATTATAATTATTTGACATAAATTTATCACAATACAAAACTCTATTATTATTTTATTGTTTAAGATGAATTTTAATCATTAATTATAGACGACGGGCAGAAAGAAAGAGCATGAACTCTCAAATATTCCAAAAAATTGACTTATGGGGAAAGTTAATAATGATTGAACTAATAGGAACCCTTAAGTGGAAAGTTAATTATTGAATTAATAGGAACCATTAACTTTCAAACTATATTATAATTTAGCATGATACAAATGACTAATATTTATAATTTTATCGCTTAAAGTATTTTAGATATTGTGCCTTCCCTTGTTTGTTGAGTAGTAACAAATGACTAATATTTATAATTTGAAATATTTATAATCAATATTACATTCATAATTTACAAAATTACAATATTTGTTATTTATAATTCGCAAAACAAAAATGATGAGCATGTTTTATTCCGGAAATCCTTTATTCTTAGGCTATGTTTGTTTGCAAGAATTATATTTGGGATAAAACTATTAATCTCAAATGTCTTGTTTCTTTTCAAATTTAGATTTGAAAATATTAGTCTAGAAATTATAAAATGACTTAATAGTTTTTAGATTGTAATTATAATCCCGGCATTATAATCCTAGAATTAATAATCTTGGAATTATAATCCCATAGATTATAATCTCAGGATTATAATTCTTGCAAACAAACATAGTCTTAAAGTATCGGTCGCACGCTCTCAAATTCAATTACAACATTAATTAAATTACTAAAAATGGTCTTGCATATATGTAATATGGGGATTATTATTTTTATTAGAAAAAATTTTATTTTTATAAAGTCTTTTTTATATATTTACAGTAAATCAGTTCTACACGTATATTATGAGAAAGAATTCATCATTATATTAGATCATGATATTTTCATGATGAATATGTCAGTTTTTCAATAGTACTCTCTCTGTTTTTAAATATGTGACGTTTAAGATTTTTGCACATGGATTAAGGAAGTTATAACTCTTAAAATTATCCATTAAAATTATAATGTATTACCAAAAACACCCTTGCATAGATAAATGAAAAGTTAAACTATAGGTGATAAAAATAAGAGAGACATATTGTTAGAGGATAGAGAAAATATAAGAATTAAAGAGAGTACCGTTAAGATATTAGAAGAGAGAAAAAGTAGCTTTGAAAAAATAGAAGAAAATTAAAATGAGTATTAAATGTTTAGGGGTAATTAAAAAAATAATATAATTAATTCTTCTATAAATCTTAGAACGTCATATATTTAGGAACAAAAGAACTATCCTAAAACGTCAGTTATCAAGAAATGGAGGGAATAACAAGTAACAACTATATTCTCTTCTTTGACTTCCTAAGTTCAAACTTAGGGAAAAATCTCTTGAATGCATTAGGTTGATGTGGGGGTGCACCTTTAAGATCGTCCGAAGAGAAAATTAGTCTCGATTGATGAGTAAAATGGCACGGAAATACCCTTACTATTTCAACAAAAATAAATAAATAAATAAAATAACAACTATATCTGCTACGTACTCTACTCCCTTCGTCTCATAATATATGATATTTTATAGTTGGGTACAACCATTAAGGAAATAATTGTATAACATTAAATATAGTATCATTTGTCTATAATACTACCTTTTGTGTTGATAAGGAGAGAGAAAGAATTAAAAGCATATGGATATTGAAAGAGGAGTAATGAGGGATAACTTTGAAAAGATTATAATTAATGCTCCTAGATTTTCTAAAACATCAAATAATTTAGAACAATTAAAATCACTTAAAACATCATGTATTATGGAACGGAGGGAGTACTTGTTAAAGTTGTTTTGTCACATACAACTTGCCAATTAAATAAAGAATTAATATTTTAACAAGTGAAAATGTTAGTTTCACAAGATCTCTCTCACATAAGAGTGGATTCGACTCACTATTCTTGTGAGGAGGACCTTGTGGAACTAATATTTATTTTTACTTGTAGAAATATCAATTCTCAGTAAATACCGATAAGATTTATTTTCAAAAACATTTCTACTTATCAATAATCAACAAAAATCTTATCTAAGTTAATGTTTTTAGTCAATAAAATTAAATGCAGTATGAATCAGATTTATTAATTGCACAAATGCTTCCTATTTGTTCTCCTATATAAAGAAGAACTATTTTAAGGCAAAGAGAACCAACAATAAGACTATATATTCCATATAGTGAGGCGAGCTCATCTACAAAACAATGGCACCTTCAAGGCTTCTTCTCTGCTACATTTTCTTGATTTTGTTCTCTATTTCTTATCATCAGTCGGAGGCAGCACTTAAACAGATTCCCGGCGCCCTTTACACCGGTAAAATTTAGTATGTTTTAAGGTCCAAATGCATAACAACAATTTTGGTGCGGTGCATTTGAGCCCCAACAATTGTGTTTTTGAGTCAATTTTTTATTCTAATTTTTTAGAGAAAAAATAGAAAATGATTAATTTCTTCTAATAAATATATATAAAACGTAAAAACAAAATTCTTCTAAGACGATAAAATTCCCTTTGTTTGGTTTATGCGAGGATTTTTATAATAATTATTTTGTATTGATGAATCTAATTAGTTTAAATGTGTGGTGCAGAGTGCGACACTAGTTGTCCGAGTGGAAGATGTTGCTATTGCGCCTATTACCATGGTAGAGATGTATGCAGTATTTGCTGTGATCATAGTGATGCTACTACTAGCAATGGCACCACCACTTTGTACCAAAATTAATTTAGATCTCATAAAAATGAAATAAAGAAAATTCTCCGAAATATTTAAATTACTTTAAGAGATCTATTGTCAACAATGGTTGTATACGACTTCTCTATATTATTCCATGCATGTTTCATATTTGTCATTACATTTTTACTATTATATCACGCGGCCTGTTTCACCTGAATTTCTTTCATCAAGAACAATCAATAATTTTGGCATTCTCATTATATATATATATATATATATATATATATATATATATATATATATATATATATATGGAAATGATCCATAGTATGTATTTGTTATAGAATAAAAATGGGCGAATAACATCTTCACCATACATTACGTTTATGAATGGTGAAGATTAAAATATCAATCTCGTCGTCCGCTAGTAAAACTAGCGGACAAGATTAATATTTTTCATTTCCCATTATGCCCCAATCATAACCAACAAAGCATCTGTAAAAAAAATTATGTTCTAGCGGATGTATATTATCAGTGAAAGAAATTGGTGAAAAGGAGGGCGAGCTGCGATGTGATTTCTTCTACGAATTAGGGTCGTGAAAGTGAAAAGGAATTGGGAATTGGGGCTACTGCAAGTGGTGAAAAGAAACTGGTGAAAAGGAATTGGGCGAGCTGCGATGCGATTTAGGCTGTGAAAGTGAAAAGGAATTGGGAATTAGGGAATTAGGGCTGTGAAAGTGATCATGGTCCGCGAATGATTTTTTTAGAGACGATTCTTACGGAGAAACAAACATCAGTCGTCAACTGTTTCCATCTATGAGAAGTATTGGCAACGATGAAACTGTCAAGGTGAACAAAACATTTACTGAAAGATTTGAAGATATCCTCAAAACACTCAAAAATGAGGTAATTCAATTCTTCATCATACTTGTCTTCATTCAAGACCCAATTAAGAACACTTAGCTTGCTGATTACAAATATCCTGTTTGCATCCGCATATGCAAGTAAAATACCAATAAAATTTGACCCAAAAAAGTAGCAAAAGTAGTAATTTTTTAGAAGCAAATTTAAACATAATCTATGCTATGATGTATTCTTATATAAAAATAATATTGATATCAAACTTCAATTTCAGGTGGAGAAAAATATAAAGAAGGGAAAGCAAATAGCGTTTGCAGGGCACTACTCAGGGGGGACAATGGCCATATTCGCAACCCTTTGGTTCTTGGAGAAATACACAAGAGCAGAAGGCGTTCAAATTCCATGTAGTTGTGTGACTTTCGGATCCCCACTTACAGGTGACAAGATTTTTGGACATGCTATTATGCGAGAGAACTGGTCTCGTTACTTTGTATATTTTGTCATGAAGTATGACATTGTACCTCGTATAATGCTTGCTCCTCGCTTGGCTATGGAGAATGAATTACAGAAAGTTCTCAATTTCTTAAAAAATTTAAAATTCTCAATTTTCCAGGATGAATTTTATCACTAATGAAGCTCATGCTTTTTTCATGAATGTCATGAGAAATGCATAATCTGTTGCAAGCCATGCTGCATGCAACCTCATGTGATGCAAAAATATGCTATTGGAAACTTTCTCTAACTTCATTAAACTTAACCCTTACAGACCTTTTGGCACCTATGTCTTCTGCTCTACAAATGGAAAACTGGTGGTGGTGGAGAATCCAGACGCTGTTCTGCAGATGCTGTTCTATTGTTCTCAGTTAAGCAATGAAGGAGAAGGTGTAGAGATTGCTATTAGAAGCTTAAACGAGCATATGTTATACGAAAAGGAATTGCAGGAAAGCTTGGGAATGCAAACTGTAATTTGTTTAGATCACATGGAAAAGCTTCCTTTGTCTTCAGTTGCCAACACATTGGATGGTTCGTTGTCCTTAGTACAATATAATTCATTGAAGATCATAATATTATTTCTTTTTTGCTCTTTCAGATGTGAAAGGTTGTTCAATCTGTTTATTCACAATTACCATTTTTGGAGCTTCAAAACCTTGTATGAGAATGTCCTGATATTTTTTTGTTCAAATTTACTGTTGAATTACAACCCTGTTGTCTGGAGTTTTTTGCTTATTTCGTATTACAACACCGTTGTGGTTGTGATCTTATAAATGTTGGGTGTGGGTCCTCAACCATGAGATATAATCCAAGATAGAAAAGAATGAGTTTATATACTTGATATTAATCCAATTAGAAATTGGGTTAATGGAAGCAATATTGGAATTGGAGATTACATGAAAGGAATCCAAGTTGAAAAAGGATTTACTTGTTAGAGTGGTTGGTGACGAAGACAAGGAGATGTGATCCCTAATTTGATTAGGAGAATAAATTGTTTCTAATCCATAATAGGAATGGATTAAGAAGAGTACTATAAATAAGGCTATGAGGGAGTCTTATTTGATACATGAGATAAAGAAGCTTGGTGGTAAGAAGATACCAAAAGAATAAATTGAGAGAATTACTGTTTGTTGTTCGTGGATATCCGCCATCATCTCCGTTCAATTGAAAGCTTGAAGACTTTATTGCTTGGGGTGTTTTTTGGTGGTGAAGTTAATTAGGTTTCTCAACTTAATTAAAGGTAAATTTGTATTATCTCAATTTATTAGGTAACCTCAAGTTTTAGAGCATAAAACTTGAGAGGATTATTAATAAGCCCATTATTAGTGATATAGTGGAGATTCGGAGTTTGACCGTGGTTTTTACTCTTAATTTTAGAGGTTTTCCACGTAAATTTGGTGCTTGCTTGTGGATGGTTATTTGTTATTTTTGTTCTCATAATTGGTTTTGTTGATTTCATATTTAATTGCACAAAGACGGAAAAGTAATTCCTAGAATATAGATTATTTTTGGCGTACTTTTCCCAACAATAAATACTTGTGAGCAGGCAGGAAAAGGTGGAGAACTCACGCATGATGAGACGACAATCATTGTCGGAGCACTTGCACTTAGCGAGAAAACAGCTAGCGATGCCATGACTCCCATATCTGACACTTTTGTAGTTGATATTAGTGCTAAGCTTGATAGGTGATGCATCGTTTGAACTTTTTAGAATTAAAAATGTCACTCCTGCAACCTTACTAAGCTTAGTTGTGAGATTATATTTACATCAATTTGCTATAACACAGGGATTTGATGAATTTAATTTTGGAAAAATGACATAGTAGAGTGCCAGTCTACTATGAGCATTGTTAGTAACCTCAAAAGGAAATTATATATATATATATATATATATATATATATATATATATATATTTATATGAACTTATCTTGTAGAAAATAATTTGTCAAGGCTAGTACTTGGTATTATGTCCTTAAGACAATTATGCCTTCCGTATGATCTTTCGAGTTGATAGCACTTGTCTTCCAGGGATACAATGACTTCAGATATCTTAAAGAAGACTACAAAAAAGATATAATGAATCGAACCAAAATTGAATGCTCTAACTCTCTCTCTTATAGAACTATAAAAATGATGAAAATGGAATACTAAAATGCTCTATTATACTAGATTGCTTGAAAATTGAATGAATGAAATGGCTGGCCCCTCCTATCTATTTATAGGAGGGTTAGTGACCCTTCGGATGGGTGCCTAGCCCTTTGAAAGGGCATGAGATGCCACTGAAAAGGTATATTTGGCATCTATTGGTCAAAATGACATAGTTTTGATCATATGCAGTATAGGCGCGTCCATTCGGACATATAAAATGACGTAATTTCAGTATTAACAGAACCAAAACTACGTAGTTTTAGTTTAGTAAAAAAGGCGCGTCCAAAACGACGTAGTTTTGGGCCGCCTGTTCAAATATACATATACCGTTTCCTCAAAATGACACAATTTTGATTATACCGCTTCTCAAAATGACACAGTTTTGATAATATAATAAATACAGCTTTCAAAACGACACAGTTTTAATAATATAATTAAATAAATAAATTTTAATTAAAAAATTTAAATAAATTTTGTCTAAAAAATTATATACAAGACCCAAACCCATTTACCCACGTGCGTAGAGCTGTGTCAGTTTGGCTTGGACGGCCATGCGGCACATACACAGGGTTCGAACTCAGCCTCTTGGCTAGTCCTCTCCCTTCCATTAAAAAGTGGGGTGCCCTTGGGGCCCAAACCCAAGAGCACTTTTCTTGTATATAAACATATAAAATATTTAATTCCTAACCTATGTGGAACTTGGTTTTTTCCACATGTATTTATTATCTTTTATCATGATCTTTGGGAGTTAATATCTCATTCATTACTCCATGGATTTGAGCTTCCAAATACTTAATTTAATCTACTCATGGAGCAGAACACATTAATATATGGAATCATTAAAAATAATTAATGACACCTATATTAATTTAGGCTCAAATTCCAACAATCCCCCACATGAATGATATTGACTGCCAACCTTATGCAAATGTTATGCAGACTCTGAGAGAGAGACAGAATTAGAAATCATATGTATCGAAAGAGGTAGCTTTTAGCTTTGAACCTTCCCTTGTGAAAAACTATCGGGTTTACTGGTTGTCCAATGAACGTGATGTCTTGAACTGTCCAATCGTTTGTGTAAACCGAGACAATAGTAATTCGCATAGAATCTTTTTAGACATTATTTGGTTCTCATGATTTTGTTCATTTTGGCCCCGAACAATCCCGGATTTATGAGTGCTTTAGAGAAGTATAGCCTTATCCTTCTCATAGAATTGGCCCAGTTCACACTCACATAGGTGATTCTTAATAAGAGTATCCTGCCATACTCCACATGTTTATCAAGATTTAAGAATCATTAAAAGAAAAGCTTATCTTGTAACCGCTGCAGGTATCACTATCTCGTATCATAGGAATGAGTAGAAGAAATTAATTTCTTTATAGTGATTTGGTTGAATCATTCACAATTTAGTTGTCCCTTTGAACCTAGATCTTGGGATCTCCAGTCAACTAGGTTGGGTTTCCATCATGACGATCCTTGTTTATAGGCTTTAAACCCATTCCCCTCGAAGTTATTTTTACTTGCTCTCTAGTCAAACCTTTAGTTAACGGATCCACTATATTTTCTTTCGACTTTATGTACTCAATAGACATAATGTCGTTAGAGAGCAATTGTTTTATGGTATTGTGTCTCACGATTTAATATGTCTAGACTTACCATTATACATGTGACTCTATGCCTTTCCAATTCTTTGATTGACTATCACAATGAATACAAATAAAGGCACGTGTTTAGCCACATAGAATATCTTCTAAAAGTTACGGCCATTCAAATTTCTTCACCACTTTATCTAATGCAATAAACTTCGATTCCATCGTTGATCGAAAGCAATGGATGTTTGTTTAGAAGATTTCCATGATAACGCTCCTCCACCTAGTGTAAACACAAAACCACTTGTGGATTTAGAGTCTTTTGTATCCTATATCCAATTCACATCACAAAGATCCTTCAAGTCTTCACTGGATATCTTGAGTAATGCAATCCAAATTTTTGAGTGTATTTTAAATACCTTAAAACTCTTATAATCGCTTTCCAGTGATTTTGTCCTGGATTGCTTGTAAATCTACTCAATTTATTGACAGCTTGTTTATGTCGGGACGATGTACAATTCATTAAGTACATAAGGCTTCTAATTATTTGTGCATACTCGAGGTTGTGATATGCTTCTCTCCTTTATTTTTAGACAAGTGTAGATTTATATCTCACCGTTGTTCCCCGTGATTGCAATCATATTGATTGAATTTCACGAGTATTTTTTCAATATAGTGTGATTGTGATAACACTAATCCATTCGATGTTTTAGAAATTTTAATTCCTAATATTACATCTCCAACACACCCATGTCTTTCATGTCAAAACATATTATTTAACATTCTTTTAGTAGTTTTAATGATATCATTATTACTACCCATAATGAGCATATCATCTACATAAAGACAAATAATAACATACCCATTCTTAGTGTCCTTGACATACACACATTTGTCACACTCATTTATTTTGAAACCATTTGATAACATTGCATTATCAAATTTTTTATGCCATTGTTTAGGTGCTTGTTTTAATCCATAAAGAGATTTTACAAGCCGACAAACTTTCTTTTCTTGTCCTGGAACAATAAATCCTTCTGGTTGTTCCATGTAGATTTATTCTTCTAAATCTCCATTTAAGAAAGCTGTTTTTACATCCATTTGATGTATTTCTAAATTATATATAGCTATAATGGCTATTAACATCCTATTGAGGATATTCTTAACACAGGAGAATAAGTATCAAAATAATCCAAACCCTCCTTTTGCCTGTATCCTTTGATTACAAGTCTTGCTTTATATTTGTCTATAGATCCATCTGCTTTCATTTTCTTTTTGAATATCCACTTATATCCAAGAGGTTTAGAGCCTGGTGGGAGATCTACTAATTCCCACGTATGATTATGCAAAATGGATTCCACTTCACTATTTATAGCCTCTTTCCAATATGGAGCTTGAGGACTCGATATTGCTTCTTTATAGGTTTGAGGCTCATTTTCTAACAAATAGGTTAGAAAATCTAGACCAAAAGATTTTGATGTTCTAGCACGTTTACTACATCTAGGTTCATCAATATCTTCTAAACCATGATTACTGTCATTAACAACATCATAAGTTCTTTTATTTGAACTTGTTCCTTGTTCGTTAGAACTTGGCTCTTGTTCTTTTTTATTAGGAAATACTGTTTCAAAGAATTCAGCATCTTTTGACTCAATAATCATATTTTCATGTATTTCCTCTATTTTTGATTTATTAACCAAAAATCTATAAGCACTGCTATTATTAGCATAACCTATGAATATACAATCTATTGTTTTTGGTCCTATTTTCACCTTTTTGGGTGGAGGAACCATTACTTTTGCTAAACATCCCCACACTTTTAAGTGTTTATAAGACGGCTTACGTCCTTTCTATAATTCATAGGGTGTAACATTAGACTTCTTTTGAGGTATTCGGTTGAGAATATAATTTGCTGAAAGAATTGCTTCCCCTCACAAATTTTGAGGTAGCCCATAACTTAATAACAAAGCATTCATCATTTCTTTTAAAGTTCTATTCTTTCTTTCTGCAACACCATTTTGTTGTGGTAAATAAGGTGCAGTTGTTTGGTGTATTATACCACGTTGTGAACAAATTTCAACAAAAGGAAATTCATATTCCCCACCTCTATCACTTCTAACTATCTTGATCTTTTTATCAAGTTGATTCTCAACCTCATTTTTGTAATGTTTAAACATTTTCAAAGCCTCATCTTTACTTCTCAATAAGTAAACATAACAATATCTTGTACAATCATCTATAAAAGTGATAAAGTATTTCTTACCTCCTCTTGTCTGTATATACTTTAAATCACAGATATCAGTATGTATTAATTCAAGAGGTTCTGTACTTCTTTCAATTGATTTAAAAGAAGATTTTCTAAGTTTTGCCTCAACGCAAATTTCACATTTATGATATTTATTGTCATAAATAAAAATGTTAGTTTCACAAGTCATACCCTACTTGAATAGTCAGTAATTGATATAATGTTTAAATGTTAGTAATTGATATACAACATTTTTTTATAGCAGTGACATGTGACCTAACAATTTTTAACTTCACCAGATTAATTCTATAACTTTAGGGTTATCACAATGTTGAAAAATGGCCAATCAATTAAGTACTTTCCTGTTTCATCGGTGAGTGCCTTTTCACCATCAGTAAAAAAGCGAGCATGTCCAAAATCCGCAACCCTAACATGGAATGCATCATCCAAGAAATCAAGGTTTATGCATTTTACTTCTTGGGTGAAGAAGCTAATGCCATGCTCGTTTGATTCGAAGAAATCAGGGTTTATGCATTTTACTGCTACGTGTAGTCCTCTCCATATGCCTTTGTATATGTCTGCAGTGCTCCCTTGACCTACTTTTTCGTGCAATTCAATCTGCACAAACCACAAGTTAATGCATGTTTTTGCACAATTCATTCCTATTTAATTCCAGAGTCTACATATATGACAATTATAGTGGTATGTATGTGTGTGTATATATATATATATATATATATATATATATATATATATATATATATATATATATATATATATATATAGGAAAATGTATGTACACATATGTGTATTACACATGAGACTATGGCGACGGTTTTTTAGACTATAGCGACGGTTTCACCCATCGTCATAGCTATTCTGGGCTATGACGACAGTTTAACGTTGCTATAGCCTAAAAAATCTGTCGCCATAGCCTTACTGTGTAATACACAGCTGTGTATATACATATAGCCCTATATATATTGTTACATGTTTCTTATAATATTTTTAATTTTGTACGTCACAAAATGAGAGTTCTCTTTAAAAACAAATTGAAAGACATTATAATCTATAGTGCTTGAAATTTTCCCTAAATGAAACATGATCAAACTTAGATTTAATTTAATATCAGTATATAATTAATTAAGTATTGTTATTTTAAATTGTTGAATATTTCCTTTAAAATGCATTTTTTTAAATAGGACTCATTTTAAGACAATCAAGTTATATAATTAAAAGAAAAACTTGTTATGCTCAAGAAAATAAATAATTTAGGATTTTGTGAAGGACAAATGACTAAAGTGTGTCCCAAAACATACACTTAATTCAATTTTCACCTTAAAGTTTCGAAATCAATAATCCACATTAACTAACTTAACTCAAAGTCTTTTAAAAAGACTATCTTGTTCTCTTTTGGTCAGCCCGACCAATTTCTGATCTGAAATACGGGTTGATATTTATCGATAATGTGTAGATCATATTTTAACCATGTAAATTCCAAAAAATACTTTAATTTTCTGTTAAAGACTATTATTATGAGGGCAACAAATACATGTCTTTCTAAATTGCTTAATTTCTTAAATATGATGGAAAAATGGCAAAACTAATGATTTGGCCATCGAAGTTGGTACGCTTTATTGAATACCTGATTGAGCTTTTAATTTTTCAAATTAACTAACTAATTAAAATTATTAAATTTGGTCATTCTGTCAAATCTGGTTAACGGTTGTCAAAATTTTTCATACGTGGAAGCAAAAAAAAAGAGAAAATAAAATAAAAAATGAGGTGGCCAATCAGCAACAATGACATGAAAATAAAAAAAAATATTTATTTTTTGACTCATTTTTAACATTTTAAAGTTTTAAAAATGACAAAAACATAATAAAACAAAACAAAAACTAATAAAAATAAAACATTTTTTCATTCATTAAATCTCTTCTTCCTCCTTCTTCTCTCTCTTCTTCCTCTTCTTCTCTCTCTTCTTCCACCACCACTGCCTCCTCCACCGCCTCTTCTTCCTCTTCTTCTCTCTCTTCTTCCACCACCACCGCCTCCACCTCCTCCACCGCCTCTTCTTCTCTCTCTTCTTCCACCACCACCGCCTCCACCTCCTCCACGCAGGGGCGGATCTGCGGCTGGGGTTTTGGATGATGGATCCATTCGGATCTGGTTTCCCTTTTATCGATCTTGAACTGCTTGCCGATTTCTGTTGGTCGATTCCGATGGTTTTGCGTGGATGGTTTATCCGCGTGTTTTCTAATATGGATCTTTTGTTTATTTTTCATCTTTTTATGTTCAATTTAGGATGATTTCTTTGATGTTTTCCAGTTGATCTGGGTTTGTCCCGATCTGGTATCATGTATTTATTGCTTATTTAGTTCATGTTCATATTTGGGTTTATTTTTTATTGGGATGATTTCTGATTTTACTGCTCCGCTTTGTTCTTGGCAGTATCCATGATGGGTCTGTTTTAATTAGCTCGTCGATAGCTCCTCTATTTCTTGCAAATCTGAGATTTGTTATGTGTTCCTCGTGGCTACTTCGTCGGAATCTGCATTTTCTAAAAAGGTCATGTTGTGTCTCACCGTCGGATCGATTGAGGGTCTCTATCGGATGGTTCTGGATATTTGTATCTGACTCCCGGGGTTTATTTTGATCGACCGGATGTTTTGATCGCATATGTATAAAATTATGCTGGGAAGCTCTAGGTTCTGATTCTTCTCATTTTTAGGGAAGATGAAGATTTTTTTAGATCTGTTCTTCTATATGTAATCTAATTGATTTAATGAATTAAAATTTTAATTGATTATATATTATTATTTTGTTGATGTAGAAAGTCAGGATTGATTGAAGTTTTTTATTTATTTTTTTGCCATATGTAATATTTTTAATTTTTATATATTTTTTTTAGCGCCACGTAGATAAAAAGTTAACGTCTGTCTATTTTTTTTAACGGAGTGACCCAATTTGAAAATTTTAATTAGTTCAGTTAGTTAATTTGACAAATTAAAAGTTCAATCAGGTATTCAGTAAAACGTGCCAACTTCGATGGCCAAATCATTAGTTTTGCCATGGAAAAACCTATACATACCTCGTTTGGTTCAATGTACCACCCGTTCATCTTGGCTTGATCTATGACGGCTGAAAGATCAGAATGGTGATGAACCGGTGGTGGTGGCGTTGGAAGATTTGTGGTAGCGACATCGATGTTAATGTCTTTATTGTTGTTGAGAATAATATCCAAGAAACCTTTGTCTTGAGCTATTAGAAGACATTACCTTAGATAATCTTGTGTTCTTTCCATCCTCATCTTGTACATGGCCCTCAGTTCCTTCTGCTTTCCCAGCTCACTTTCTAGTTCTACCACCTTAATTCACATTTTTAGTTAAATATTAAATTGCTATTGCAACAAATATGCTATATATGTTCAACGCATGTTCATTCAAGAATTATATATTATATAAATGAGAATATGCGTATATGCATGTTCATTCAGAATTATTATAGATGCTTTGATTCATGAGTAGGGGTGTTAGCCGAGCATAGTAGCTCGATACTCGACTCGAGATCGATTCGAAAATATGATCTAAAGCTCGAATTCGAAGTTGATTCGAGACGAATATGATCCATACTCGTTTTCTATTTAATGATAGACGAGTCGAATTCGAGTATACCAGTATTAGCTCAGATTAGGGTTCGAGTATTTCATTTTTTTCTCGAACCATACTCGATACCTGCTCGATAGATCATATTCGAATACTGGTCTGATCCATACTAATAAGCTAAATATGTGATATTTGTATCAATCTTTATAATTTATAAATTGTAGTATTAAATTGTGTAAGCTTGTACTTGAATAAATCAATGAATTGATTGTCAATTCGTATTACATTCTTTGTAGTTTCTTTACATAAATAAAAGTAAAAGACTTTTATATATAAAACATTAGTTCAATAATCAATTTAGTATGTAGTGGTTCAGTATTAAGCGAAATGGTTCATATTCGAAACTCGATTTGAAGGCTCGTGAGTAACTCGTTTTGTAAACGAGTCGAGTACTTACGAGCCGAGTAGGTCCAAGTAATGATCCGAGTCGAATCTGGCGCAAAATTAGAAATTCCTTAGCGAATTCGAGTCGAATCCGAGCTCAATTTTTTCGAATCAAGCCGAATCTGAGCATTAGACTGTTCGCTGAGATTCGACTCATTTTCAGCCCTATTCATGAGTACTCCAAGAAGTACTTGCAAACATGCATATATAATGTGACGCCCCCAAAACAGGTATACATCACCCATCTTGAGTCACCAAATACATGGTACAAAATTCAAATACAAACTTAAATATACAACTGTCGTGTAAAATACGACAAAATATAAACTGAGAGTTTAAACAAAAATATTATCTTCTAGACAATATCCACTCTCAACGGAGTCCTCATAAATAGTATACAAACTCAAATTCAGTCCTCATTACATTTATTGTCACACTATTTAATAGAATAGTGAGGACTACTAATGCTATCATCTGGACCGTCACTCCGTTCCCCGACTCGTCCCAGCTATATTCTCATTTCCTGAAGAGAACAGTGAAGGAAAGGGTGATCTCAACAGTAAGAAATATTATGACTAAGATAATGCAGAATAAATTATCATTAGTCTTCAACAATATTAAACTGATAAAATACAATAGACATCAAGTTTAACTGCAGCGGAACAAACAATCCATTAAAAGAGTCAAGTAGAGAATAAAATCTACTATCTTTTATGATTTAAAAAAATTTTCATCACTTTTATCGCTGAGACTCAGCTTAATAAATAATCCACATAATCAAATCATCCCTGCACTACAGGCCAAAGATATTATTTAGTATCACGACCACGAATTATCTATGCACTACGGGCCAAAGATAATCGTGTTTTCATCAACGGTCCTGATCATGCCATAAAATAATTCATCTTTGCTCCTCGGCAAGAGAATCCATAGCCATAATCATACCAAAAAGCGTCCATCAATGCACTACGGGCCAATGAGGACTTTTTCCACATCATTTGTAACATTACGGTCATGATTATACCGAATAATCCCTCGGTCATAATCATTCCAAGTCCATCTATGCACTACAAATACGATGACTTTCAACAAAATATAACCATGAGGATGATGACAATGATATAAGAATTCAATAAAACAAGTTCAAGAATTAAATTATCCAGAACTAATAACGCCCAAATTGTCAACATGATACTTCTTTTTGCGAGTAAAATTCAAGAATAATATTCATGCACAAAAAAATAATTTGGATGAGAAAAGAATCAATTTTTCGTCATGAATAGTACCAAGTGAATAGTACTTGAGAATAGTACCTTGAATAATAGTACCCAGAGCATGAAAAGTACTCCAAATACCCGAGAGTGAATAATATTCGGTGAATAGTAATTTCGGTGAATAAGAACCCATGAATAGTAACTCGTGAATAGTATTTCAAAGATGAAAAGTGCCCTACGAATACACGAGTGAATAATGAATCGTGAATAGTAACCCGTGAATAGTAACTCATAATGAAAATACCAAATAAAATGATATTTCATGATCGAATATAGAAGTCAAAACTTTAACCAACCGAGTATAATAAAGAATGGAATAACAAAAGAAATCACCGTGCATGCGGTACTTCGCATAGACGGTGTTATCCCAATGTAATAATAAAAAAAGCGGAACCGTGTCAAAGTAATACGCACCGGCGGGATATTCCAACGTAATAATAAAGAATGGAATAACAACGAAATCACCATGCATGCGGTACTTTGCATGATGACAAAGTTATTCCAATGTAATAATAAATAACGGAACCGTGTCCAGCGTAAAATGCATGCATGTGATATTCCAATGTAATAATAAAGATTTAAACCAGTCCCCAGAAAAAAAGCATGCATACATGATATTCCAATGTAATAATAAAGACGGAACCAGTCCCACATAAAACGCATGCATGTGATATTCCAAATGTAATAATAAAGAATGGAATAACAACATAATTTCACAATGTATGCGGTATTTAGATGTATGAAGTTATTCAATGTAATAATAAATAATGGAATAATGTAAGAATTTCACCAAGTATAGGGTAGATCAGGTATATACATGTTATTCCAATGAATAATAAATAATGGAATAATGTAAGAATTTCACCAAGTATAGGGTAGCCAGTATATAAAAGTTATTCCAATGAATAATAAAGAATGGAATAATGTAAGTTCTCTTCATGAATATGAAAAAAAACCTTACCTCAAAAGAAGACCGGATCTTTGGAATAGTGAGGAGCGGACTTTCTTCTTTTTTTCTCTCTATAATTTCTCTCTATAATAATGGCTCTAAAGCTTTAGTGAATTGGTGAGAAATGAAGGAAGAATGAGCTTCTATTTATAGAAAAATATAGTTTCGATAATTATACGTTTTGAGGCTCGAAAAAATACAGTACAATACCTCTAACTTTTCTTTCATTTTTAATTTAGTCCTGCAAGTATTATCAATCTTGCACCAACTCCCCTAATAGTAAATCATGTGAATCAATAGTAGAATCATGTGACTCAATAGTAAATCATGTGACTCAATAGTTCTAAACATGTGAAAAAAAATTAATTACAATATAGTACCTCCATCTATACCTCCATCTTTAACTTAGTCATGCAAGTATTATCAATCTTGCACCAACTCCCCTAATAGTAAATGAATGTGACTCAATAGTACACACATGTGAACAAATAGTTATATAAACATGTGAATAAGTAACAATTAATTGCTCATTTATCCGATAACTTACCCGATTTATCAATATAACCCCCATACATCAATTATCATCGGAATAGATGTCGATTTCAACTAACACCAATAATCCCAACACAATGAAACTATCAAATTCATCTTTAATCAACATGAACTTATTCATCATTAATATTATAACTCACAATATTTAACAACCAGGTCATTCCCAGGAAAGAGGGGGCTTTCCAATAAGAATTTCTCCCTATTGGCGCACAATTAGGTGACCAAACCTCTCCTTGGCAGAACTTCTAGACATTGTAAATATTGCAATTTAATAATATGAATAACTTTGTCGTCTCAATTATTAATTTAATAATATATCATATAATGCAGATGATACTATGATAATAATCGAATCAATAATATAAGAGATATGATGCAACAATTACTGTAGTAATAATTGAGAATAACTGAGTGACTTATCACGTAAGCATCAATAACCAATACTGTGTACTACTATGCAACCACGCCAGACATCGTACTTTTACTACTAAGAGTAGTTCAACAGCTTTTAACGGTAAAACTTCCGCCGTTATTTTCATAAAAATAATTACATTGTTTTATTACTACGACAATACTTCCGCCAGGGTTCACTAATGATTGTCTGCCGTCAATGCGGATATTCCCCACAAAAAAGAATATTCCCCGACCAATCGAATATAATATAACAACTTGCATACTTTGCAGAATTTATAAATACTACCCACAACTATAACATTATCTCAAATCCACACCATAATATTAAAAACAAATATTTCGAGAAAATTAAATCTTTATTCGTAAAATTTGGGATTTTATATATAAATCATACATACATGATATACATATATATACACGTCCCAAAGTTAGTCTCATTTTAATTTTTGAATTAAAATTTTTATTACTTCATGTATATATATATATGTATATATATACACACACATAGATATATATAGAGAGATTGGGGAAGGAGTGAACCTTGTAGAGGCGATCGAGAGTAAATTAAAGGTGTTCGGAGACATAATGCTACTGATAGTCAGAGGTGAGAGGGAGAAAATCTACTACAACACCATTTACTTCATTTGTTGTTGTTGTTAGGGATTCAAACTCCATTGTTATATTATTGTTATATTTAATGGTGAACTTTGAAACTCAATTCAATGTTTTGGATATTCAGATCTAAGAATTTTCATAGATTTTATATAGAGAAAATCACAAATCTATTTGATTTGGAAGGAGAGAGAGAAGAGAGGAAGGATGAGAGAGATTAATAAATCAAATTTGTTTAATATTTTTTCTTTTTCACGTCCACCTAGGATAAAAATTGAAATGATTTAATACTCGTGAGGTCTGTAACATAATGACCCGATTTCAAAATATTAATTAATTTAATAGGGTAATTTAAAAAATTAAAAGTTCAATTGTGCAATTAGTAAAACGTGTCAACTTCAGTGGGTAATTCATTAGTTTTGTCGATACAAAATTAACGTCCGTTTATTTTTTTTATGGAATGACCTAATTTCAAAATAATAATTAGTTTAGTGATATAATTTAAAAAATTAAAAATTTAATGATATAATCAGTAAAACGTGCCAACTTACAGTGGATAATTCATTAGTTTTGCCCATTAAATTTTATACTAATCTACTGCTTCCGTATTATATTATTTAAGTCTCTTTTATCTCACTCTTTTATACTCGCATACGTAATTCCAATAGTTCGGAGAGTACACCCTTTTCTATGAGAGATAGAAAAATTAGGGTTTTGTCAAATACCCATCTTCTTGAATCTTTCTTCTTTCTTGGTGGATCACCTCTAGAGGCCAAACACTTGGGTGACTAACATTAATCAAAGGAAGGAACCAAACCCAGAGGATTCAAGTTGAATGCGAAAAGGATTTTGGAGGTGAACTTGTACCTTTGGAAGCTCGAATCTTCAAGGGTATAATTCTTGTTCTTCATCATTTCGTTTAATTAATAATTGTTCATAAAGGATGATCCGGGCATATGGTTTGTAAAATTTTAAAACTCTATTTTTCCATGTTTTCGCTTACTTTGTGCAATTTAATTGTGTTCATGAATCTTACAAACCTAACAGTGGCATCAGAGCCAAACCTTTATGCAAATTATTAATTGTTCAGATTCGATATATATGTTGATACGTGTTTAGAACAAATTTTTTAGGCATAATTATTGGGATAGAATCATATTTTTGGAGAAAAACTGCACAATTCGAGAACTGAAAAAATAGATTTTGGAGATTAACGCCACTCTCCAAAAACAAAAATATATATTTTTATTTTTTTATTTTGATTTTTATTAAGATAAAATGTTTATTTTAATTAAAATTAATTTAAATGTTTTTCAGTAATTCTAAATTAAAAAAATAAAGGAAATTATTTTGATTTGGAATTGGATTAAAATAAAGTTTTTTATTTTAATTGAAATTGGATTCCACGTTTGTTTGAATAAAATAGTTGATTCAAAAGTTTATTTTAATTGGAATTAGATTCCACGTTTGTTTGAATAAAAGAGTTTATTCAAAATTTTATTTTAATTTTAAAATTGGATTCTATGATAACTAATTGGAGTTGAAATTGGATTTTATGTTTCCTAAAATAAAGGAGTTTATTTGTGAATAGGAAAGTGAATCCATGTTTCCTTAAATAAAGGAGTTTATTTAGATATAAAATAAGATTTCATATTATTCAAAATAAAAGAGTTTATTTGTGAATAGGAAAGAGAATTTGTGTTTCCTTAAATAAAGGGGTTTATTTAGATATGTAATAAGATTTCATATTATCCAAAATAAATGAGTTTATTTTGACAAGGAATTGGATTCCATAATTAATTAAAAAAAATGATTTTATTTTGATTAAAGAATTTGATTAAAATAAAATAGTTTATTTTATTCAAAATTGGATAAATTAAAATAAAAGAGGTTTATTTTGATTTAAATTTGTATTAAAATAAAGGAGTTTATCAATATATATATTGAATGATATCAATATTGAAGGAGTTTATTCAAAATTTGCCCATTAAATGATATCAATATATATATTGAATGTTTATTATTCATGAGATGAATGTTATTTATTGATGCATATGGTGATGTGTATGATAATAAATGGGATTGATTATGGACCATTGACCAATGTGATTGGATTTTATTTTAGTTGGATGCATGAATGTATGAGTTTTATTAAATGGGGTCTGCGTACCTCGTCTTCTCTAATCTTTTCTTAATGTAAATTAAATCCTCCTCCTATGTACTTTCCCTTGACTGCTGATCAAGGTTTCTATTTATTTTAAATAGTTTTGTAATATGAATAGTTAGAATTAATTTTGAAAAATTGGAGATCAAGGAGTAAGGACCGCTTGAAGACCCGTTTGTAATGGAGCCTGGGATTTAAATGTAATAGTTATATTTAAATTTAATTCTTGCACCTTAGGTTTGACCTTTTGGTTCACTTGGTGACTCTAGTGAACCAAACTAGAATAAAGTCCATAATCAATCCGGGTAGAATATAGTATTCTATATGTTCATGCTTATACTATATATATATATATATATATATATATTATGCAAACATGCTTCACATGTTAATTAATATGACGTGTATTTTATATATATATGTGCATGTGCGCTAAACAAGATGAGACAAATTAATAACAAACCCCTCAACTATTTATATTAAGTCCTAAGCGTTCAAAGATATTTGGAATATCGAACGTCGCCTTCTAGCATGATAGAAATAATAGAGTATTGAATATTTAATATGAGTTTGTTGTGCATACACACAAGGTAAGTATTAAATATTTAAGATGTTGTTTTTATTACATATGATGTTTATAAGGAATTGAACATTACTGCTTTGTTGTGCACACACAAGGGCTGTAGTTTTCTCTTCACTTATATGGAAATGATGGGACTGACTTAACTTAAATCATTTTAGTTCAGATGTGCACACACTTGACCATTATGATTTAAGAGACAAAATACAAGGAGTTGCATAGTTGATGTAATTGACAAGAGTTATCTATCTATTTATTTATATATAGTTTGTTGTGCACACACAAGGCTATATACATTTGAAATGGGATCCTTATTCTCACTAGCATATCTTTAATTAAATATTGCCGAACTATATATATTGAGGGTAATATAGTTTGATGAAAATAGTGGGAGATACCAATTTAAAATAAGACGTAATTTATTTTGGTAATTAATAAAAGAATGTATATTAAAATATTGTTAATTACAAATTCATTTATAGAATTTTACAATGTCTAAAATTACTATCACTGCGTAACATATTAGATGTTAAATTAACCGGACTGAATTAAATGGATTGGTTATGGAAATTGAGAATAGTTATCACTGCTGAAAAGCTATCTTATGTCCTTAATACACATATCCCTGCAATGGTTGCAAACAATGCCTCTGAGGAAGAGATTGCAACTTTTAGAAAGTGGCAAGATAATGCACAGTTGGCTCAATGCATCATGCTCGTATCCATGAGTAACAAGCTTCAGCGTCAGCATGAAACTATGGATGCTCTTACTATATTCCTGCGCATCAAGTAGTTGATGGTGAGGAAAGTAGGACTGATAGATATCAGAATATCTAAGGAGCTCTTCCGATCTAGAATGACCGATGACACTACAGTACAAACAAAAGTCTTTAACATGATCAATATGATTGGACATTTAGGATAACAAGTTTTGTCATAGATGGAGAGTTGAGCCAAGATTTGATCTTGCAGTCACTATGGACTCCTTCTCACAATTGTTGTGAATTTTTTATAGGAACAAGGTAGATATCAGCTTCGCTGATTTGCTTAACATGTTGAAAAATGTTGAGAGTCATTTTCTAACCAAGAAAGACCAAGTCTTACAAGTAGGGGCCAAACGATCTTCTGAAAAGAAGAATGATTCAAAGAAGGTAAATAGAAAAGCAAAAACAAAGGATAATAAGAACAAAATGGATATGGATAGCAAAGGAGTTTGCTTTCACTGCAATAAGCCTGGACACTGAAAAGAAACTGGAAGAAGCATCTTGCAGAGGCTAACTAGAAGAAGCTTAGTGAAGCTTCAGTTACAAATACAGTTTTGTTCATGATTGAAATAAGTTTTTCTTTAAGTCAAGGTTCTACTTGGGTATATAGGATCTCGGCTTTGGTTATCATAAATATAGATTTATGAAAGGACCGAGCAGAAGTATAAAGTTAAACAAAGATAAATAGTCCTATGTGTGGGAAATGAAGCAAAGGTTGCTACATTAGCCATATGAACTTATTGTTTAGCATTGCCTACGGGCAAGTCTATTAAGTCAAGAAGTTATTACACTACAAGAAAAAGGTTTATCAATGACCATTATCGGTAATCGAAACGGTCATGAGATAGATATCGGCAACACGATGTCGCATGCGTCACCGATAGTTGTCGCATAAAATCTGGTCGCTGGGATGCACATCAGCGACCACTATTAGCGAATCGCCATATCTGCGACTGCTATGAGCGACCGAAATTACAAATTTGATCACTGAGCTGAGTCAGCATGGTCCAGAGCCAAAGCTGAATTGGTACACGTGTCAGCGACCGATATCAATGACCGCAGGCGGTCGCTGATAGTCTCAAATGTTTAGTCGTTGCTAATACCTATCAGCGACCGCATGCGGTCGCTGATATAAAAAAACAAGAAAACCAGAATTTTGCTGTTCTACAGAATTCGCAAAAAATTGTACCTGTTTTGTACCTGCTTTATCCCAACACACATACACAACAAGATAAACATCATACACAACACTATAAACATCCATCGTCCACCGACACATACACCAAACTAGTATATAAACCATATAAACCTTTAAACACCAATATGATTTGAATAAATATAAAATTAATGTTAATGAAAATCGACATTTATTTCGATAATAATTGATTTCTAGAGGTTATATTGACCAATCGGGTAATTAATCGGATAAATGAGCAGTTAATTACAATTAATTCACTTGCTTATAACTATTTGTTCACATGTATGTACTATTGATTCACATGCATATACTATTAGGGGAGGTGGTGCAATATTGATAATACTTGCATGACTAAATTAAAAATAGAGGTATAGATAAAGGTACTATACTGTAACTATTTTTTCAAATTTATAGAACTATTGATTCATATGAATGTACTATTGATTCACATGCATGTACTATTAGGGGAGGTGGTGCAAGTTTGATAATACTTGTAGGACTAAATTAAAAATGAAGGAAAAGATGAAGGTATTATACTATAATATTTCGAGCCCCAAAACGTGCAATTATCGAAACTATATTTTCCTATAAATATAAGCTCATTCTTTTTTCATTCTCACCAATTCACTAAGACTCACAAGAGCAATTATAGAGAGAGAAGCTATAGAGAGAATGTGACGCCCCCAAAATAGGTCCAATCCATCTAACCTATTCTGAGTCGCCAAATACATGGTACAGAAAATAACTACAACTTTATTACTACAATTGTCGTGCAAAATACAACAACACATATGCTGTGAGTTTTAATGCCAATTGTGACTCATGCCCCAACAATGGACAGCACCTCACATTGATACATTATATAAAGGTACAGTCAATAACTGTTTTAGAAATTAAAATCTTTGGAAAGTGCTCAAGGAAACCTTCTTACATGGGAGGCCATGCGTCTAGGTTATGATAGATATCATATGCCTATAAAATTATCTTTGGTTGACCCAATAGACCCCAAAGAAAAATTAGAAGATTACTATCATGTTCTTTCCAATGGTGAGTCTTCTCTTGACATATAACTATCTCCACCGTCTCCAGTTGAGCATTATGTTTCAACCAAACTCCAAGGTCATATAGGTAGTGCTCGTAGATATACTCAGCAAATGGATGTGCACAACCCTGTCTTATGATAACACGAGATTGCATGTCATTAGACATCTTGTATGATAGTGGCAAAATACCCTTCCAAAACTGGGTTCACCTCAGCCTATTCGGTTCACCAAAATTAAATATCAAATGACGTATACAATACGACACACTTATCTAAAGTTCTCAATAAAATTATTTCCATACTATTTAGGGAGAACCTCAACATCTATAGACCACCATTCTATTCCCCTGTTATCCCCGCTCGACCCAGCAACACTCTTATTACCTGAAAGAAATTGTGAAGCAAAAGGGTGAACACAACTAGCTCAGTAAAGAATATTATGACTGAAGATAATTAAATTATCAATAGCCTTCATCAGTAATAAATCAGAGATTTAGAACATATGGTAGATGATAAAACTTTTCAACCATAGTTGCAGCGGAACGAGCAATCCATTAGAAGAGTCAAATAGACTATAAAGTCTATTATCTTCCACCAATAATGTTTTATCCCTGTAACATCAATCAACAGTTCCTTTCCACAATCATATGATTAACTCATAATCATAATTATGATTCTAAATTCCTCTTCTTATCTAGGACGAAGATAATTTTCATCACCTGTCTTTACCTCAAAAGAGCAGTATTTCTGACCGGAATATAGGATGAAAAGCCGAAGGAAACTTGCACCGAATAGCAACTCTCAAAGTATCTAAATACTCACAAAAATATGCTTGATAATATAGAGAGAGAAAACTTATATTTCTGGTGTGATTTTCAATTCTAACATAAGCACTTATTTATAGAAAAATGCTAGAACGCCAAATGAGACTAAATAATAAAATATTATTATTTTTTCTCTTCTTTCCTATGCCCACCTCTATCAAAGCCACCCATCTTGGACACCAATTAGCAGCCCACACGTTAAAAACCAAAGTGGGTCCCACCCAATTTTAATAAAAATTATTTTATTTTCCGAAACTTCAATAATTCATAGAAAATAGCCCGTTTATTAGAAAAATACGAATTTTATGTCCATTCCACACGAAATTGAATTCTCTACAACTTTGTAGCTTTAAGTTTTTCCAAATTCCAAACAGAAAATATCTGAAATTCACAAACGGACGATTTTTAACACCTTTTAAAATTCATAACAAATCATACGTTAATTTTTAACGGTTCAAAATTTGTGGACATATACTCAACTTATATATATCTAACATATCCAAAAATCACAACGATCCAACGGTCGGATTAAAATTATAACTCACGTAATAGAGCTTTAAGAACACCGATTTGATCTTTAATGCATCCATTCCGACAAAATATTGATAAAACACCTCAATATTAATTCCTTCATTTATAACCACATAAATAAATCCATAATTTATATTTCCATCAAATAAATATTTCTTTATCATATAAATCAATAACTAATTATTCACAAATAATATTACAGAATCACAATTATGACAACCGGTAGTTCCGGAAAGAGGGCTTTCCGATAAGGATTTCTCTCTTCGCAAAAGCGCAATTAGGTGACCAAAACTCTCCTTGACAGAACTTTCTAGATATTGCCAATAATGCTATCTAATAATATTATTCAAATAATATGAATTATTGATCTGATAGTGGAAAATATCATGGCAAAGTTGACAATTATTGAAACAACAATAATATAAACTATCAACGCAACAATTCTTGAATCAATAAAATAAAATATTGAATAAGAATTCATCGTAACAATTATTGAGTAGTGCCTTCTTACGTAAGGATCAATAATTCAAAAATATCATGCAATACTGCGCTCTTCTTGCAACCACGCCAGACATCGTATTTTAACCACCGTGTATTCCAACAATTAATAATTCGGTAACTACTAAGCCATTATTTATAAAAACTCAAACTTGTCGCTTTTCTTCATCCGACAGCTTATTACATTATGGGGGTCGACAAATGGTTGCTCTGCCGTCGACGCGTATTCCCCGACAACAAGAATATTCCACGACCAAACGAATATTCCCCGACAACAATGAGTATTTTATAACCACTTGCGTATTTTGTAAACTTTGCACATATCACCCTTAACTTTAAACTTTTATCAATTTAACCATTTACTGAATAATAATTATAAGAAAAATTGAATACTTTTATTTCATAAAATTCGGGGTCTTACAATCTCCCCTCCTTATGAAATTTTATCCCCGAAATTTACGTACCAGGTATTTCAAAGAGTTGAGAATACCTTGCTTTCATCTCAGATTCCATCTTCCCTATCCTCATTATTTCTCCATTGCTCATCTCCTGTATTTCAGATATCATTCTAGAATACAGCTTCAAAACAAAGGCTAATTGACATATCACAATTTGTCAACTTAAGTAAGAAAATTCAGCTTAGGTAGGACACACACTAGCGAAGGATATTACTCGTCTCTCCCTTCCTAGTTCTAATCCCGGATCTCCGCCAGAGATCATATCCCTAAGCTCTAATACCAATTGTGACACCCCCAAAATAGGTCCAATCCATCCAACCTATTCTGAGTCGCCAAATACATGGTACAGAAAATAACTACAACTTTATTACTACAATTGTCGTGCAAAATACAACAACACATATGCTGTGAGTTTTAATACCAACTGTGACTTATGTTCCAACTATGGAAAACACCTTACATTGATACATTACATAAAGGTACAGTCAATAACTGTTTTAGAAATTAAAATCTTTGGAAAGTGCTCAAGGAAACCTTCGTACATGGGAGGCCATGCGTCTAGTTTATGATAGATATCATATGCCCACAGAATTATCCTTGGTTGGCCCAATAGACCCCAAAGAAAAATGAGAAGATTACTATCATGTTCTTTCTAATGGTGAGTCTTCTCTTGACATATAACTATCTCCACCGTCTCCAGTTGAGCATTATGTTTCAACCAAACTCCAAGGTCATATAGGTAGTGCTCGTAGATATACTCAGCAAGTGGATGTGCACAACCCTGTCTTATGATAACACGAGGTTGCATGTCATTATTCATCTTGTATGATAGTGGTAAAACACCCTTCCAAAGTTGGGTTCACCTCACTCTATTCGGTTCACCAAAATTAAATATCAAATGACGTATACAATACGACACACTTATCTAAAGTTCTCAATAAAATTATTTCCATACTATTTAGGGAGAACCTCAACAGCTATAGACCACCGTTCTATTCCCCAGTTTTCCCCGCTCGACCCGGCAACACTTTTATTACCTGAAAGAAATTGTGAAGCAAAAGGGTGAGCACAACTAGCTCAGTAAAGAATATTTTGACTAAAGATAATTAAATTATCAATAGCCTTCATTAGTAATAAATTAGAGATTTAGAACATATGGTAGATAATAAAACTTTTCAACCATAGTTGCAGCGGAACGAGCAATCCATTAGAAGAGTCAAATAGACTATAAAGTCTATTATCTTCCACCAATAATGTTTTATCCCTGTAACATCAATCAACAGTTCTTTTCCACAATCATATGATTAACTCATAATCATAATTGTGATTCTAAATTCCTCTTCTCATCTAGGACGAAGATAATTTTCATCACCTGTCTTTACCTCAAAAGAGCAAGATTTACGTAGGAATATCTCGGATGAAAAGCCAAGGAAACTTGCCTAATAAAGAACTCTCAAAGTATCTAAATACTCACAAAAATATGCTTGATAATATAGAGAAAAAAAACTTATGTTTCTGGTATGATTTTCAATTCTAACATAAGCACCTATTTATAGGAAAATGCTAGAACGCCAAATGAGACTAAATAATAAAATATTATTATTTTTTCTCTTCTTTCCTATGCCCACCTCTATCAAAGCCACCCATCTTGGACACCAATTAGCAACCCACATGTTAAAAACTAAAGTGGGTCCCACCCAATTTTAATAAAAATCATTTTATTTTCCAAAACTTCAATAATTCATAGAAAATAGTCCGTTTATCAGAAAAATACGAATTTTGTGTCCATTCCACACGAAATCGAATTCTCTACAACTTTGTAGCTTTAAGTTTTTCCAAATTCTAGACAGAAAATATCCGAAATTCACAAACGGACGATTTTTAACACCTTTTAAAATTCATAACAAATCATACGTTAGTTTTTAACGGTTCAAAATTTGTGGACATATACTCAACTTATATATGTCTAACATATCCAAAAATCACAATGATCCAACGGTCGGATTAAAATTATAACTCACGCAATAGAGCTTTAAGAACACCAATTTGATCTTTAATGCCTCCATTCCGATAAAATACTGATAAAACACCTCAATATTAATTCCTTCATTTATAAAGACATAAATAAATCCATAATTTATATTCGCATCAAATAAATATTTCCTTATCATATAAATCAATAACTAATTATTCACAAATAATATTACAGAATCACAATTATGACAACCAGGCAGTTCCCAGGAAAGAGGGGGCTTTCCGATAAGGATTTCTCCTTACTGGTGCGCAATTAGGTGACCAAACCTCTCCTTGACAGAACTTTCTAGATATTGCCAATAATGCTATCTAATAATATTATTCAAATAATATGAATTATTGATCCGATAAAGGGGAAATCATCGTGCGATGATAATTATTGAAACAACAACAACGCATCAATTCTTGAATCAATAAAATGAAATATTGAACGATGAATCTTTGAATAATTATTGAGTAGTGCCTTCTTCACGTAAGGATTAATAATTCAAAAATACTTGCAAATACCGCAATGCTACTTTGTTCAACCACAGCAGATTACTATATTTTAACCACCGGTGTATTCCAACGGTGTTAATTCAGAACTTACTACGACGTTATTTATAAAAACTCAAACTTGTCATTTTTTTCATCCTATAGTTATTCTGTTATGGGGCCCACAAATGGTCGCTACTTGCGTCGTATTTAATATTCCCGACAACAACAAGAATATTCCACGACCAAACGAATATTCCCCGACAACAATGAGTATTTTATAACCACTTGCGTATTTTGTAAACTTTGCACATATCACCCGTAACTTTAAACTTTTATCAATTTAACCATTTACTGAATAATAATTATAAGAAAAATTGAATACTTTTATTTCATAAAATTCGGGGTCTTACAGAGAAGCTATAGTGAGAAAGAAGAAGAGTATTTTGCTACTTCACTATTCCAGTATCCAATCTTCTTCTAAGGTAAGGGATATTATTTTTGTTCAGTATTCATAAGGAATCATATTTTCTTCCATACTCTGTAGTATGTGAGTAATATTATTTCATCTCGTATTCATGATTATACCCTCATTTTGTTAAAGTATTGCTTCTATACTCCGTGAAATTAGTAGAATATCCTTGAAATTTGTGCTTCATCTAGTATCGTTTCACAAGGATATTTTTTGCACATTCTTGTTAAGCTTTTCATGCCGGAGTACTGTCCATGAGTACTATTTATTTATACGGTACTATTCATAAAGTACTATTCTTAAAGTACAATTCATGAGTACTATTCACAAAGTACTATTCACAGGGTATTATTCCTGAAGTACTATTCACCCAGAGTACTATTCATGACAAAAATTAATTTCTTTTTGGTCCAAATCATTTTTGATATAATATCATTTTTGAATTTTACTCCACAAAGCAGTATCATGTTGGCTATTTGAACATTATTAAATTCTGGATAAATTAAATTATAAATCTTTAAAATTTATCCCTTACTTTCTTTTAATTGAATTCTTATATCATTGTCATCATCCTCATGCTTATATTGTGATGAAAGCCATCTTTGGCTTACATTCATAGATGGACTGTTGATTGGTATGATTATGACCAGGGATCATTCAGTATAATCATGACCCGTAATGTTATAAATGATGTGGTAAAAGTCCTCATTGGCTTGTAGTGCATTGATGGATAGTTGCTGGTATGATCATAACCATTGGTGAAAACACGAATATCCTTGGCCCATAGTCCATGGATAATTCGTGGTCGTGATACTAATGAATATCCTTGGCTTGTAGTGCAAGGATGATTCGATGATGTGATTTATTTATTAAGCTGAGTCTTAGCGATAAAATTGATGATAAACTTTTTAAATTATAGAAGATAGTAGATATTATGCTCTACTTGACTTTTCTAATGAATTGCTTGTTCCGTTGCAATTAAACTTGTTGTTTATTAGTTTAACACTGTTGAGGCTAACGATAATTTATTCTGCATTATCTTAGTCATTATATTTCTTACTGGGCTAGTTGAGCTCACCCTTTTGCTTTCGTTGTTCTCTTCAGGAAATGAGAACGTAGCCGGGACTAGTCGGGGAATAGAGTGATGGTCCGAGATGGTGGCTATAGTAGTCCTCACTATTTTATGAAATAGTGTGATAATAAATGTAATGAGGACTTCATTTGAGTTTGAATACTGTCTATGAGACAATATTCGTGTAAAAACTCTCAGCTACGTTGTTGTCGTATTGTATAAAAGAAGTTTGTATTTGATTTATGTACCATATATTTGGTGACTCAAAATGAGTGATGTATACCTATTTTAGGGGCGTCACAATAATCGTCACTTAGAGAAGAAGGGTATGAGATACCATTGCGATTGACTTTAGTGCAAGTGGGAGATTGAAAGTAGTATGCACACAAGCCAATCATGTTTGATGATAAAGCATATACTTTGTAACAATCTTATTCATTTATTAATAAAAAGTATTAATTTATTAAAGGCTTTTAATTATCTATATGATGCTGCTTTATAATATGTGATAAACCCATAGTTTTAAGCAATGCTTTTAGACACTACACCAAAAATGGCCTCTAATGAAGGACAAATCCTTCACTAGAGGCCTTATATCACTAACAAGTGATTTATTGCAAAGAAATATTTTCTTCACACGAGTGCTCGCATTAGACCTCCTCGCAATTGGGTATCCTTCGCTAAGTAATAATTAAATATTTTTTGTGAAGGATATATTATTTATAACTTTTTTATTCACAAATTGTATTTAGTAATGGAATATTGCTATTTAGTTAAAGATTGGTTTCCTTCAAAAATAATATTTTAAGAAGGACTATTCGAAATTAGTGAATAACTTTATTCCCTCACAAATAATATATTGTGAAGAACAAATTTATTTAACGAGAGAAAATTTTCCTTCACTAATTATAAATTGATAATGTATCTTCAAATTAGTGAGAGAAATAATCCTTCATTGATGACTAACTAATTAACTAGAAAAGATTTAGTGAGAAAAATAATCCTTCATTAAAATTCATTTCTCAAGTAAAATCCTTCACAAATTATAAATTTGTAAAAAAAAAAATTAATTGATAAATAATCAAAATTCATTGCAAATTATAATTAATTTTCAAATCACTAATTTCATATTTATTATTATTATTATTATTAAATGCTATAATAAATATTAAATTTAATATGTCAAGTTAATATAAATGTCATACTTATTTCAAACTAATTAATAAACTGCATAAAGAGCCAAAAATTAAAACTAATACTCCATATATAATTAGATAATGCTCAAGTCACGATAAGTATAGAATTTGTTATTGTATCTTGATCTCCCAAATATCATAGTACTTATAATATTTAATAACTAACATAAGAAAACTGGAAAAAAATAACGAGCTAGAAGGAATGAAGTGTACATCATGTTAGGTCCACTTCATCATCATTTTCTTCAAGGAAATCAAGGTTGGGCCTATAAAGTTCCTCCTGCAAAAGAAACACCAAAATTCAATTTCGACAAGATGAGGAATAAGAAAAAATAAACCTGGTGAACTTAAATTAATAGATAGAGAGAGATTAATGAAGGACAAAGACAAAAATATAGTTATTAGTAAATACCTCAAGTGAATCATAGTTAGTAAATGTTTGAAGGAAGTTGGTAAACTTCTTCTCTGCCAATTTAGTTATATGTTCAGTAAAATCTATACCAATGGACGGTTGTGGTGTACTATCATTGGTAGAAGCATCATCCATAGACTTTATACCCAATCGACGGAGGACAATCTTGTCAATCATATTCTCCAATTCCTTAGGATCAGTAGATTGTTGCGGTGAAGAATAACCTATACTTTAAGCAAAGCACTATAGGAGGAGTACCGAAACACGCCTCGCACACGATATCCTGAAAACCAAGTATCCTTTTTTAATCCCACCAGCTTTCTCTCAATCCAAATAGCCAAGTCATCTACCTCTGTGTACCGTCCTCTGCAGGATCGCTAACCTCGAGATTATATTTTGTCTAAAATCCAAAACATGTACAAGAGTTAAATACGTACATTAAATACATTTGCAAGTCACAAAATGCACATCAATTAGCAATTGAAATCGTAAATATTGGTTTGCTAAACTAAAAATCAAAGTATATCTCATAATATAAAACTCATGGATATACAAAAAGAAATAGGTGGTGAGAAAGTTAGGCAGACATTCTTTGATAACATTGTTCTTAATCCATTTGGCTAATAATGAAATAGTGTGGGGGTTTGCCACATTCCAAATATGAAGCAAGATAGATGTAGTGTTCCAAATATATAAAGCCAATGTAAGTTAAGGATGGGAACATACTTTTAGAGTCTGGAAGCAACAACATTATACCCAAAAAAAAGGTCTACAGTTTACCCATCCAAATATTATGTCTAAGGTAGATACCAAGACTAAAAATATGTAATGGCCTAGAGCAAGCCATGAGGAGTGCATTAACTTCTAGACACATACATTGATGCATACATAAATACAAAGAAAAATGGAAAAAGTAGAGAGAAGCCAGCCATATAAAATCAGACTTGATAATGTAAAAATACTCTCAAAGATTTAGATAAGGAATCCACCAACAAAATTTAGATAAGATTTAGTTTTCATGACTTGCCAGGCTTTTGAAAGCAAGAAATAGGGTGATCTTTTTGTTATTTGGGGGGGGCTTATGAGTAAGTGTGTTTGAAATCCAACACTGGTGCAAATTAAAGAGAGTTTTAATAAATCAAAAAGCAACAAATGGGAGAAAGATTTGGTTGGGTGAGTGGGTTTGGTAGGAGTGTAGACCCCCTAATGGTAGGCAGCTTTCTTTTTTATGTTTTGAGTGTTGTCCAAAGGCTAAATTAAAAAGTATAAGAAAGTAGAATCTTACTAATGAGAAACTGAATGAGAAATCAATTTGTCACGACCATATACTTTGCCAAAACTGCTAGTACCTCGACGGCCTATGTGATGCCCCCAAAACAGGTATACATCACTCATCTTGAGTCGCCAAATACATGGTACAAAATTTAAATACAACTTAATAATACAACTGTCGTGTAAACAATATGACAAAACATAGCTGGGAATTTTAATAAAAATATTGTCATCTAGACAATATCCACACTCAAAGGAGTCCTCATTACATTTATTGTCACACTATTTAACAGAATAGTGAGGACTACTAATGCTATCATCTAGACCGTCACTCCGTTCCCCGACTCATCCCTGGTCATAATCATTCCAAGTCCATCTATGCACTACAGGCCACAGATGGCTTTCAACAAAATATAACCATGAGGATGATGACAATGATATAAGAATTCAATAAAACAAGTTCAAGAATTAAATTATCCAGGAACTAATAACATCCAAATTGTCAACATGATACTTCTTTGTAGAGTAAAATTCAAGAATAATATTCATGCATCAAAAATAATTTGGACAGAAAAGAATCAATTTTTCATCGTGAATAGTACCCCGTGAATAGTACTTCAGGAATAGTACCTCATGAATAGTATCCCGACATGAAAAGTACTCCAAATACCCGAGTGAATAATATTCAGGTGAATAGTAATTTCAGTGAATAGTAACTCGTGAATAGTATTTCAACATAAAAAGTTTCCCGAATACCCGAGTGAATAATACTAGAGTGAATAGTAATCGGATAAATAGTAACCCGTGAATAGTAACTCGTAACAGAAAATACCAAATAAAATGATATTTCATGACGAGTATAGAAGTCAAAACTTTAACCAACTGAGTATAATAAAAAATGGAATAACAAAAGAAATCACCAGTATACAAGATTGATATGACAAAGTTATCCCAATGAATAATAAATAACGGAACTGTGTCAAAGCGCGTGTGCGCCTAATGGGATATTCCAATGTAATAATAAAGAATGGAATAACAACGAAATCACCATGCATGCGGTACAGATGATGAGTTATTCCAATAGAATAATAAATAACGGAACCCAGTCCCATAAAAGCGCATGAGATAGGATATTTCAATGTAATAATAAAGACGGAACCAGTCCAAATAGAGAAAAAGCATTGCATGTGGATATTCCAATGTAATAATAAAGAATGTAATAACAATGAAATTTCACCATGTATGTGGTATTGCAGATAGACAAAGTTATTCCAAAGAGAATAATAAATAATGGAATAATGTAAGAATTTCACCAAGTATAAGGTAGATCACAGATATAAAAGTTATTCTAATGTAATAATAAATAATGGAATAACAGAAGAATTTCACCAAGTATAGGGTAGCCCGTGTATATAGGTTATTCCCACAGAATAATAAAGAATGGAATAACAAAAGTTCTCTTCATGAATATGAAAAGAAAAATAATACCCCTTACCTCAAAAGAAGACTGGATACTGGAATAGTGAAGGAGCAGACTTCTATTCTTCTTTCTCTCTATAGATTTTCTCTCTATAGCTTCTCTCTATAATTTCTCTCTATAATAATTGCTCTATAACTTTGGTGAATTGGTGAGAAATGAAGGAAGAATGAGCTTCTATTTATAGGAAAACATAGTTTCGATAATTGCATGTTTTGGGGCTCGAAAAATTACAGTACAATACCTCCAACTTTTCTTTCAATTTTAATTTAGTCCTGCAAGTATTATCAATCTTGCACCAACTCCCCTAATAGTAAATCATGTGAATCAATAGTAAAATCATGTGACTCAATAGTAAATCATGTGACTCAATAGTTCTAAACATGTGAAAAAGTAATTATAATATAGTACCTCCATCTATACCTCCATCTTTAACTTAGTCATGTAAATATTATCAATCTTGCACCAACTCCCCTAATAGTAAATGAATGTGACTCAATAGTACACACATGTGAAAAAATAGTTATATAAACATGTGAATAAGTAGCAATTAATTGCTCATTTATCCGATAAATTACCCGATTTATCAATATAACCCCCAGACATCAATTACCATCGGAATATATATCGATTTCAACTAACACCAATAATCCCAACACAATGGAACTATCAATTTCATCTTTAATCAACACGAACTTATTCATCATTAATATTATAACTCACAATATTTAACAACCAGGTCATTCCCAGGAAAGAGGGGGCATTCCAATAAGGATTTCTCCATATTAGCGCGCAATTAGGTGACCAAACCTCTCCTTGGCAAAACTTCTAGACATTGTAAATATTGCAATTTAATAATATGAATAACTTTGTCGTCTCAATTATTGATTTAATAATATATCATATAATGCAGATGATACTGTGACAATAATCGAATCAATAATATGAGAGATATGATGCAACAATTACTGTAGCAATAATTGAGTATAACTGAGTGACTTCTCACGTAAGCATCAATAACCAATACCATGTGCCACTATACAACCACGTGTATTACTGTACTTTTACTACCGAGTAGTTCAACAGTATTAACGGTAAAACTTTCGCCGTTATTTTCAATAAAATACTTTTGTCGTTTTCTCAATCCGACAATAATTCCGTTGTGGGGTTCACCAATGATTGTACCGTCGTACAGATATTCCCCGACACAAAGAATATTCCCTAACCAATCGAATATAATATAACAACTTACATACTTTGCAAAATTTATAAATATTATCCACAACTATAACATTATATTAAATACACACCATAACATAAAAAAAATATTTCGAGAAATTTAAATCTTTATTCATAAAATTTGGGATTTTACAGCCTATATTGGGTCTACGAATCATCGAGTATAGTTGCCTGCAATAATATGATATAAGAGTTAACAAAAGTTAAATTAAAATAGTGGCTGTCAGTCAAACCTAAATTAGAATATTAAGTTGCCAATCAAGATGACATTAATGGATGTATATTACCCTGGTCGGATGACTAACGGCATCTTTGAAATGGACCTTTTTTCCATGGAATATGTTAATACCTCTCAAGTTATAGGTAACAAAATGAAAGTTATTCAACTAAAGTATAAATATAAAGCTTACTAAGTAACAAAAACATAAATACCAGATAATCAAACATAAATTATAAGTAAGTAACCTAATAGGCTAATATGATAAAATCGATTAATAAAAAAAACAAAATGCCTCATTTCTAATAAAATCAATTATAATTAAGAATAAGTTGAACCAAAAGGTAGATATATCTAATCTTCGTATTCATTTTCATCTTCTTCTTCGGTATCATATTGCTCTTCTTCTTCAATTTCTTAATTTTCATCATTCAGATCCACTTCTTCCCCAGGATCACCCGCAACATGTAGATCTACATTAAATAAATCATCTGAGTTTTGGTTAGGCACTATAGAACCATTACCATCCTCTTGATAAACATCAATTCTTGTATTTTGAAGGATGTCATAATCTGTGCGAGCCTTAATTTTTATAACGGTGTACCAATTGGGATCTTTCTTTGTAACGTCTTTTGCAAAAAAAAAAACTTGTGTGTCTTGTACTGCTAGGATGAATGGATCATATGAGTTTAGCCTTGACTTTATATTAACTTGTATCAATCCATTTCCAATCATGTGAAAACTCTTGTCCTTCCGAGTATCAAACCAGTTGCATATAAACATTACAACTTTTTTTTGTAAAGTATTGCAATTCAACAATCTCTGATAAGATCCCGTAATAATCTTGAATCAAGTCATTACAAAACTACCTTTCACCATAATACCATCGCTTTGGGTTTTTCTATTAGTTTTATATCATTCGTGTGGAATCTAAAATCATTGATAACGAATCCCTTTATACACATTAATTGTTTTACCAGGCCACGCATTTGAGCTAGTCTTCTTAAACTTTCATTGGTGTTGTTATCATCGAGTACCTATAAATACAGTAGACTACTATTATTATATGATATAGATAAATTTTTTGTGTCAACCATATATTACATTGATAGAATAAAAAGCACCATATGTTCTTACATCGCTTAAACCACTTGATGAAATATTTGTTCTCGCAACTCTAACCTTTGTTTCTCGGATATATTAGGATTAGATGCCAAAAGTTTTTCATCAAATCGCTCACATATACATTACCATCTTAATGTAGATAATTGAAATGTGTATGCATATTTTTGTGTGTGTGTGTGTGTAAATATATATATATATATATATATATATATATATATATATCTTTATTTTTAATACACAAATTATAAAATGCCTAACTTATTTTATGAATGGTCCGACCTCTATACAATTCATAAGTGTATATAATGTTGCAGCTTGATACTCCTCGTCAATTAAATCTCGTTCTGTACTCCCAGAGATAGCATGACCAACATTTTTGAAGATAGAAAGGTTTTCACAATCTACTTCTCCAATATCTTCATTAGGACTAACACGATTATGTTTTGTTTCTTTGTCAACCTCAAAATAGAGAGATCAAAATTTTATGAGCTCCTCAATGATGTATGCCTCCGCAATTGAACCCTCCACATGAGCTTTATTAGTAACCTTTTTCTTTAAGCGGCGCATACATCTGATTTTTTTTATAAAAAAAACATATGATGTTAATTGAACAAAGTGAGTAAAATTATAAGTCTTTTGATTATTGTGAAAAAAGAAAAAAAATTAATACCTCTTAAATGGATACATCCATCGGTATTGCACTGGCCCACCTATCTTTTCTTCATAAGCCAAATGAATAGGTAAATGCTCCATACAATCAAAAAATGATGGGGAAAGATCTTTTCAAGCTTTCAAATTGTCCAAACAATTTTTTTGTCAAGTACATCCATATCACTCTCCCGTAGTACCATTGAGCATAAGTCACGAAAGAAATGACTAAATTCTGACAAAACATCAATGATTTTAGGAGGCAATAAATCACGGAAAGCAATTGGAATTAATCATAAAAAGAATATATGACAATCATGACTCTTTAACCCATAGAATCTACTATTTTTGAGGTTACAACACCGAGATATGTTAGAGCCATATCCATTAGGGAGCTTTAATTCTTTCACCCCACAGACAAACTTGTCTTACTTGCTCTTTGTTCAATGTAAAGGCTGCTTTTGGCATGATCACCTTGATACCATTTTTACTCGGCATAGGATGCAAGTCATTGTGAATGCCCATTTATTCCATATCCTTTCGTCCTTTAATGTGGTCTTTAGTCTTAGACTTCACACCCATCACCGTATTAAAGACATTATCAAACACATTTTTCACAATATGCATCACATCTAAGTTGTGTCGGAGCATGAGTGTCCTCAAATACGGTAACTCAAAGAAAATACTTCGTTTGGTCCAATTATGGGATTCACCAAACCCTTCAGCTCTATGATCCTTATAGACCTTTCCGGGAGGTGGAAACTTCAATTGATCTAACCATGCCTTTACCATTTCTCCAGATAATCTAATCGGTGCAACACGTTTTTCTTGGTCTCTATGAGCATTATCTTTGTGTCTTCAAAATCTGTATTGAATTGGTAGAAACCTATGATGTGATCCAAAGAAGCTTGGTTTTGCACTATAAGTTAAACGAATAGCTTTAGTTTCATCCTTACACACTGGACATGCCATCTTTCCATGTGTGCTCCATCCTTCCATCATACCATATGTAGGAAAGTCGTTGATAGTCCACATGACTGCAACTCTCATTTGAAAATTATGTTTAGAAGATGCATCATAGGTGTGAACTCCCGTCTCCCACAACATTTTCAACTCATCTATTAACGGTCTCAAGTATACATCGATGTCTTTACTCGAGCTTTGAGGATCAGGAATGAGTAACGACAAAAACATGTATGCATCCTTTATACACATCCATGGTGGGAGGTTATTGTGATGCCCCCAAAATAGGTATACACGACCCATTCTGAGTCGCCAGATATCACATTATAAAAATCAAATACAAACTTCATTTATACAACTGTTGAGTTATCGTATAGAATACGACCACAGTTAACTGTGAGTTTTAATACAATATTGTCTCGTAGACAGTATCCAAACTCAAATTATTACAATGCCATATAAAATACAGCATCAAATATTTCAAGACCTTAAAGAAGAACGAGAAGATAACTATCTTGTTCATTCTAATGGGGTGCACTTTTGACGCTTTCAAAGTCGGGTTCTCATCACCTTATTGTTGTTCACCAAAATCAATTATTAAGTGACGTATAATATATGACATACCCATCTTAGGTCCTCAATACAATTATATATTGCATGTTATGTCGTTTTATAATGTATTAAAAAACTTCGACAGTCTCGGACCATCACACTATTTCTCTATTATCCCCGCTCGACCCAGCTACACTCTTATTACCTGAAAGGACAATGAAGCAAAAGGGTGAGCACAACTAGCCCAGTAAAGAATATCATGGCTAAGATAATTCATTTATGAACAACCTTCATCAGAATAAATCAGAGATTTAGAACATATGGTAGATAATAAAACTTTTCAACCATAATAGCAGCGGAATCAACAATCCATTAGAAGAGTCAAGTAGAACATAATGTCTACTATATCCTCTAGATTACAAGTCCATCGCTAATATTTCATTCCTGTAATACTCATCAATAGTTCTTTGTTCTACCCAAGACAAAGAGAACTTTCATCACCTGTATTCACCTGAACCACTAAAGATTATAATTAAGTTCATAATTCATATTTATAATCATGTAAATCAACAATTCCTCCTTGCCACAAAGGCTTAATAGAACATTTACTCAATATCCTTACCCCAAAGGCTAAAGATATTCAAATGTAATAACAATGATCATACCAATCAGTTGTCTATCTTTGCGTTACTGGCCAAAGATATTCAACTATAAAACCAATGGTCATGATCCTACCAATCACATCATCAAATTATCCATGCACTACAGGCCAAGGATATTCGCTAGTATCACCAGAGGTCATGATCATGTCATACACCTGTCTATCTTTGCACTACGGGCCAAAGCTATCAAACAACATATCATCTTTAACATTACGGGTCATGATTATACCGAATGATCCCTGGTCATAATCATACCAACAACAGTCAATCTATACACGTAAGCCAAAGATGACTTTCATCACAATATAAACATGAGGATGATGACAATGACATAATAATTCAATAAAACAAGTTCAAGAATAAATTTTAAAGATTTATGAATTAATTTATCCAGGAACCAATAACGTCCAAATTGTCAACATGATACTTCTTTGTAGAGTAAAATTCAAGAATGCTCAGAAGAATATTTCCATGAAAAGATACTGGATGAAGCGTAAATATCAAGGATATTCCACTAATTTCATGGAGTATAGAAGCCAAAACTTTAACCAAATGAGTATCATATAATATATGAAACTGTAATGGATTTTCACCCGCTATGCGGTAATCCACGTAGATAGATCATTTCCATAATTTAATAAGAAATGAATACGAAAGGTCATTCACCATGCATGTGGTAATCCACATAGACAGGTTATTCCAACAGAATAATAAATAATGGAACTAAAGAAGCGTAATACGCACCGGCGGGATATTCCAAATGTAATAATAAAGAATGGAATAACAACAGAATCACCATACATGCGATGAATCATGATGCATGTGTTATTCTAATGTAATAATAAACCATGGAACTGTGTCAGCGTAATACGCATCCAAGCGTGATATTCCGGCAAAATAATAAAGAATGGAACTAGGTCGCATGCGTAACGCACGCATACGATATTCGATGTAATAATAAAAATGGAATAATAGAAAATTTTCACCATGTATGCGGTACTTCGCATAAACAGGTTATTCCAATATAATAATAAAGAATGGAATAACATAAGAATTTCACCATGTATGCGATACTTCGCATAAACAGGTTATTACAACATAATAATAAAGAATGGAATAACAGAAGAATTTCACCAAGTATAGGTAGTCCTCACAGATACAAAGTTATTCCAATAGAATAATAAAAAATGGAATAACAGAAGTTCTCTTCATGAATACAAAAGAAATAATATCCCTTACGAGTACAACAAATAAAATCCCTTACGAGTACAACAAATAATATCCCTTACGAGTACAATAAATAATATCCCTTACAGGTACAACAAATAATATCCCTTATAAGTATAACAAATAATATCCCTTACCTTTGAAAGAAGAGTATTCCGACTGGTAGGGCGAGGTTATACCCGAAGAAAACTTGCACTACGCTCAAAGCTTTCTTAAACTCTAAAGAAATACGCTCAAGATTATAGAAGAAGAATTCTCTCTATAGTTTCTCTCTCTAGAGTTTCAGTGAATTCGTAAGAAATAATGAAGGAATGAGCTTCTATTTATAGAAGAATGGACTGAATAGTAACTAATTCATGAACGATCCAGATTGATTTACTTTTAAACGGGCGGTCCAGATTTAAAACAAAATCTTTTAAATAAAATATAATATATTCTATTTATAATCTAGTAAAACGAATAACTTTATAAAAGTATTCTGTTTTATATAAAAAGATTTTACTATGCAAAACACTATGCAGGCACTATACAACACTATGCATAATAAAATATAATATATTCTAATTATTGTCTAATAAAACAAATAACTTTATAAAAGTATTATGTTTTATATAAAAAGATTTTACTATGCAAAACACTATGCATAATAGAATATTATATATTCTATTTATAGTCTAATAAAATGAATAACTTTATAAAAGTATTCTGTTTTATATAAAAAGATTTTCTGTTTTATTACATTAATAATACTAATAAAATAAAACTGAGTGACTTCTCACGTAAGCATCAATAATCAATACTGTGTGCTACTATACCAAAAAATAAAAAAAATTGAATACTTTTATTTCATAAAATTCGGGGTCTCACAGTTATGAGGAACAAGAATTACAGGCCAAGTAGAGTGCGGTGTGCTTGATAGGTCAAATGGAGTGAAACCATCGGTGGCGAGTCCTAGCCTTACTTTTCTATCTTCTTTTGCAAAGGATGGGTGTGTAGCATCAAAGTTTTTCCAAGCTTCTCCATCTACAGGGTGTCTCAATTCACCGAGAACTTTGGTTTGGGTACTATGCCATCTCATGTGTTTGGAGGTCTTTGTTGATATATATAACCTCTGAAGTCTTTGTGCAATAGGAAAGTATCGCAAGACCTTCCATGGTATATCCTTCCCCTTACCTTCGCTGTTAGGTTGATACCTTGGGAGATTACAAGTCAAACACTTTTGTTTATCCTTATTTTCCCCCAAATACAACATACAATCTTCTCTACATGCATCTATCTTTTCAAACCCCAAACCTAGTCCTCTAACCATTTTTTTTGCCAAGTAGTAAGATCCTGACAACTCATCAACCTCCGGCAAGAACTCTTTAATAAGTGTTAACAAGTTGTTAAAGTGTTTCTCACTACATCCACTATCAGACTTGATGTGTAGCAGTTTAGTAACAACAGACAATTTACTATGCTTCGCATGACCACTATATAATGGGACTTCAGTATCTTTTAGCATTTGGTAAAACTCTTTTGCACTTACAGTAGGTTCTTCCTCAAAAATATCATCATGGAGATCATTATCAATTGGTTGATCAAATCCATGACCCATAGCATCAAGTGCCATATCACCACATTGATAACTTTCATTATTTGACCTGAAATCAGTTCGAACATGAGATGTGTTAGGTTCCACAAAAAAAGATTCCCTGTAAGACCCCAACTTTTTAATAAAGATGATTTTTCTATAAATATCATTTTTAAATATTATGGAATGAATTTGATATAATGTTATAGTTGTGGGTAATATTTATAAATTTTGCAAAGTATGCAAGTTGTTATATAATATTCGATTGGTCGGGGAATATTCGTATGACAGCACAATTATTGGTGGACCCCACAACAGAATTATTATCGGATTGAGAAAACGACAAAAATATTTTTATGAAAATAACGTATGTAAGTTTTATAGTTAAAACTGCTGAACTACCCTTAGTAAAAGAAATACGAGAATACGGCGTGGTTGCATAAAGTAACACACCTGTATTGATTATTGATACTTACGTGAGAAGTCACTCAATTTTGTTCAATTATTGCTACAATTCTTTGCCGTGATAGTATCTCACGATATTTGATTCAATTATTATCGATATTATATATATATATATATATATATATATATATATTATTAAATCAATAATTGAGACGACAAAGTTATTAATATTATTATTTGCAATATTAACGATGTCTGTAAGTTCTCGCCAAGGAGAGGTTTGGTCACCTAATTCCGCCGCCAATAGGGAGAAATCCTTATTGAAAGCCCTCTTTCCTCGGGAACGACACAGTCGATTAATATTGTGAATTATAATAGTGATGATAAATATTGTTAAAAATATTGAGAGGATTTTTTATGAAGTATTCGATGTAAATTTTGTTATTATGTGGACCCCCATTTACCAATTCCTTCAAAATAATCCAGAGAAAGTTATTCAAGATATATATATATATATATATATATATATATATATATATATATATATATATATTTTAGGTGGGGGGGGGGCCGTGTTGTTAATTTTTGAGGGGAGGGGGGGGGAGGGGGGGAAGAAAAATGGTGGAATTGGTTCACGGGTGGTAGATGTCTAATATAGCATGTGTTTTATATATATAAATATATTAAAATTTTGTTTTTAGTTGATAATTTGGCATATGAATTCAACCATGAGTGATTCGTCTGATTTATTTCTGTTTCGTCCGTGATTAATTTCTAAACAGTACCCCTTCCATTCTCCTATAAATAGGATGCTTATTTAGAATTGAAAATCACACAAGAAGTTCAGAGAATTATTCTATAATCTTGAGCGTATTTCTTTAGAGTTTTAAGAAGCTTTGAGCGTAGTGCAAGTTTTCTTCAAGAATATCCTCACCCTATCAGTCGGAATACTCTTCTTTTACGGTAAGGGGTATTATTTCTTTCTTTCGTCTTCACGAAGAGAACTTATGTTATTCCATACTTTATTATTATGTTGGAATAACCTGTCTATGCGAAGTACCGCATATATGGTGAAATTCTTCTGTTATTCTATTCTTTATTATTATGTTGGAATAACCTATTTATGCGAAGTACCGCATACATGGTGAAATTCTTCTGTTATTCCATTCTTTATTATTCTGTTGGAACATCCTGTCTGTGCGTTACGCATGAACTAGTTCCGTTATTTATTATTCTGTTGGAACATCCTGTTTGTACGTTACGTATGACCTGGTTCCGTTATTTATTATTCTGTTGGAATATCATGTCTGTGCGTTTATGCATGACCTGGTTCCATTATTTATTATTCTGTTGGAATAACCTGTCTGTGCGGTCTATCCCATGCCTGGTGATTTCTTTTGTTATTCCATTCTTTATTATACCTAGTTGGTTAAAGTTTTTGCTTTTATACTCCGAGGATATTTGATGTCTTGGGATGCTCCGAGGAGCAAAAGGTTCCCTTTGCCACCTTCATGTTGTTAGTGCGGAGGCGATTCTCGGTGGGAATCAGAAGTGTACTCAACTCGCGCAGACCGAAGATGTCTTGGGAGAAGTTCCAAGAACTGTTCAACGACAAGTATTTTCCCGAAAGTATTCGTCACATGAAAGAGGTAGAGTTCATCAAGCTGGAGCAAAACAACATGACCGTGTCGTAGTACGAAGCCAAGTTTGATGAGTTGTCCCGATTTGCGTCCCATTTGGTTGATAATGAGGAGAGAATGATAGGAATGTTTCTAAGAGGTTTGAAACCCGAGATACGTCAATATCTTATCTTTCATAAACTGTGTTTGTATTCAGATGTTGTTAATAGGGCTCAGTTATTGGAGCGCGATAATGAGTCAACCCAACCAAAAGAGAGCAGTCGGCAAAATGATAATACCAGTGATAACAGTCATCGAAGCGGTGACAACAAGCATGGAGGGAATCAACATGCTAGAAATGGTAACCACTTAGGTGGTAATCATGGTCAAAATAATAATAATGGACATTTTAAGAAGAGGAGATTCAACAATGATGGAAAGACGTCAGCATCAACACCTATCGTTAAGGAAGGAGAACGACCACCTATCATATGCTTCAAATATGGAGGGGAGGGACACATCAGTCAAAACTGCGCGATGCCATCCAAAGCATGCTATAATTGTGGAAGAGAAGGTCACCTAGCCCAATTTTGTCATGCACCGAAGACAAGTCCAGCTGGGATGGAGGCATCAAAGGCCCCAGACAAGACAAAATCGGTAGTTCAAGGGAGAGCATTTGTCGTGACCTCCCAAAAAGCAAGGAACCCGAACGAGGTCATCACGGGTAAGCTTATCATAAACTCTAGCGAAGTCTATACCTTATTTGATACCGGTTCTACCCATTCTTTTATTTCTCCTACTTGCGCTCAACATTTAAATTTGACTCCGGAGAAATTAGACTTTGACTTATCCGTGGAAACTCCATTGGGAGAAACCTTCATTACATCCATTTTTTATAAGTCTTGTTAGGTTCAAATCGGTACCCTCATATTACCTATCGATCTTATTTCATTCAAAATACTTGCATTTGATGTAATTCTAGGGATTGATTGGTTAACTACTCATCATGCAAAAATTGATTATTTTCGTAAGGTTGTTAGCTTTCATATTCCTAACCAACCTATTATGTGAATTCAAGAAACCAAACCATTAAAATCAATCACCGTCGTCTCAAGCCATAAAGCTATTCGTTTATTAAAAAACGCATGTCAAGCTTTCTTAGCTCATGTCACGAATCTAAACAAAAATACGTCAGTTTTGAATGATATTTCTATTGTTAATAAATTTCCCGACGATTCCACTCAAGAACTTCCTGCCTACCCCCAGAGCGTGAAATTGAATTTTGTATCGACCTTAAACCCGGTACAAAACCCATTTCCAAAGCCCCATATCGAATGGCTCCTATTAAACTTCAAGAGTTAAAGACCCAATTGCAGGAATTGTTAGACATTGGCTTTATTCGTCCTAGTACTTCTCCTTGGGGTGCTCATGTTCTATTCGTGAAGAAGAAAGATGGGAGTATGCGACTTTGTATCGATTATCGGGAGTTGAATCATGTCACCATCAAAAATAGGTACCCATTGCCACGTATTGATAACCTGTTTGACCAGTTGCAAGGCACCAAATTCTTTTCAAAGATTGATCTTTGTTTCGGATATCACCAATTGAAGATTGGAACAGATGACATTCCAAAGACGGCTTTCAGAACTCCCAGACGACGGCATTATGAATTCTTAGTCATGTCTTTTGGATTGACTAATGCTCCTGCTGCCTTCATGGATATGATGAACCGAGTATTCAAGGAATATTTGGATCACTTTGTGGTCGTCTTTATTGATGACATCCTTATTTATTCCAAAAGCCATGAAGAACATGAGCAACACTTGAGGCTGATACTCCAAAAGCTTCATGAAAACAAGCTTTATGCCAAGTTAAAGAAATGCGAGTTCTGGCTGGAGAAGTAGCATTCCTTGGGCACGTAGTATCAAGTCATGGAATATCCGCTGACCCAAAGAAAGATTGAAGCTATTCAAAGTCGGGAGCAACCTAAATCAGTGACCTAAGTACGTAGTTTTCTCGGCTTAGCTGGTTATTATCGGAGATTCGTAGAAGGGTTTTCTAGAATCGCTACTCCATTAACTCAGCTGACTAAGAAAGATACAAAGTTCGGTTGGAGCGAAGAATGTGAAAAGAGTTTTCAAGAACTCAAGAGGAGACTCATTTCAAAGACTGCTACGACAATACCATCCGCCTGTAGGAGGATTTGTCAACTACAGTGATGCTTCGGCCAAAGGGTTAGGATGTGTTCTCATGCAACATGGGAAAGTCATAGCCTATGCCTCTTGAAAACTCAAAGAATATGATAGGAATTATCCTACTCATGATCTAGAGTTGGCAGCTGTTGTTTTCACACTTAAAATTTGGAGGCATTACTTGTATGGGGAGAAAGTGGAGAAATTTACGGATCATAAAAGCCTCAAATATTTCTTCACTCAAAAGGAACTCAACATGCGACAACTACGTTGGCTTGAACTGTTGAAAGATTATGATCATACCATCCAATACCATTTTAGAAAAGCGAACGTGGTAGGCGACGCATTGAGTGTAAGATCATATCTTTGCACGAAAAGCGATATTGTCAACGCAAAGGCCCATTTTGTTTGACTTGCAAAGGATGGAGATAGAGTTAAAAACTCCAGGGACCCATGTGATGATGGCTAATATACGAGTAGAACCGACATTAATTGATAAAGTTAAAGTTGCTCAAGCTACAGACCTGGAGCAGATGCGTATGAGGAAGAAAGTGCAAGAAGGTGCTATTCTAGAAGCAAGAATCGATGAAGAAGGAATACTTCGAGTCAACTCCAGACTTTTTGTTCCTAACGACCCTGATTTAAAGTATAGAATCATGATGGAGGCGCACAACACACCGTTTGCAATCCATCCTGGGAGTACCAAAATTTATCATGATCTTCGTCATACATTTTGGTGGAGCAATATGAAGAGAGAGATAGCGTTGTTTATCTCAAGGTGTCTAACTTATCAATAAGTCAAGGCGGAGCATCAAGTACCAATAGGTCCATTGCAACCAATTGAAATTCCAGAATGGAAGTGGGAGCACATTAACATGGATTTCGTTACTGGCCTTTGTGACGCCCCCAAAATAGGTATACATCACCTATTCTGAGTCGCCAAATACATGGTATAGAATACAAATACAATCTTAAATATACAACAAGAGCTATGAGTTTTAATACAAACATTGTCCTCTAGACAATATTCAAACTCAAAATAAGTCCTCAATACATTTATTTTCACACTATTTCATAGAATAGTGAGGACTACTAATGCTATCATCTGGACCGTCACTCCGTTCCCCGACTAGTCCCTGCTATGTTCTTATTTTCTGAAGAGAACAATGAAAGCAAAAAGGGTGAGCTCAACTAGCCTAACAAGAAATATTATGACTAAGATAATGCAAAATAAATTATCGTTAGCCTTCAACAGTGTTAAACTGATACAATATAACAAACATAAAGTTTAACTGCAGTGGAATAAGCAATCCATTAAAAGAGTCAAATAGAGAATAAAATCTACTATCTTTTATGATTTAAAAAGATTTTTCATCACTTTTATCGCCGAGACTCGACAATAAATAATCCACATCATCCCCAAGACTACTGCCAAGGATATTCATTAGTATCACGACCATAAATTATCCATGCACTACGGGCCAAGGATATTCGTGTATTCATCAATGGTCATGATCATGCCAACAACTGTCCATCAAGGCACTAAGGGCCAATGAGGACTTTTACCACATCATTTGTAACATTACGGTCATGATTATATCGATTAATCCCTGGTCATAATCATACCAAGTCCATCTATGCACTACAGGCCACATATGACTTTCAACATAATATAAACATGAGGATGATGACAATGATATAAGTATTCAATAAAACAAGTTCAATAATTAATTTATCTAGGAACTAATAACGTCCAAATTGTCAACATGATACTTCTTTGTAGAGTAAAACTCAAGAATGCTCAGAAGAATATTTCCATAAAAAGATACTGGATGAAGCGCAAATATCAAGGATATTCCACTAATTTCATGGAGTATAGAAGTCAAAAATTTAATCAACTGAGTATAATAAAGAATGGAATAACAAAAGAAATCACCGGGCATACGATAGACCGCATGCATGGAGTTATTCCAATGAATAATAAATAATGGAACCAAATCATGCGTTAACGCACGCATGTGATTTAACAATGTAATAATAAACAACGGAACCAGTCATGTTGTTTTGCTTGCTCCAACTTGATGAACTCTACCTCTTTCATGTGATGAATACTTTCGGAAAGTACTGTCCATTGAATAGTTCTTGAACTTCTCCCAAGACATCTTCAAGACACGCAGAGTTGAGTACGCTTTACTGATTCCCACCAAGAATCATACTCCGCATGATGCAACATGAAGGTGACAAAGGAACCTTTTGCTCCTCGGAGCATCCCAAGACATCAAATATCATGTTGATCTCGCTTTATCCACGTCTCCGCCTTAAGTGGTTTTGGTCATCCAAAAACTCCGGTGGTCCCAGCCTCGAATCGCTTAATGGTGACCGTCCCGAGAGTTGTCGATGTTTCCAAATGCATTTTGGACAGAGTCGCTTCTTTTTGATGTTGCCTAAATTCGATAAAGCCTCTGAACATTCCATCGTTCATCATTTGGTCCGTGTTGTTGTTTGCCTGAGGATTGTCGCCTTCCTGATGCACATTATCCTGATTATTGATTTGTGGAGACTCAACGGTCCCCTGTGCTCCATTGATGTTCTCAATATTCTCGGATGTCATTTTCAAATACTGTCACAAAACAAGGGTTAATTAACATATCACATATTATCCCTATACTCTGACCGACCAATTAAATACTAAATAAACTTAGGTAGGTCATACTAGCGAAGGAATTCCCCGTCTCTCCCCTCCTAGTTCTTGTCTCACATCTTAGCCAGAGATCATATCCCTAAGCTTTGATACCAACTGTGACGCCCCCAAAATAGGTATACATCACCTATTCTGAGTCTCCAAATACATGGTACAAAATATAAATACAATCTTAAATATACAACAAGAGCTGTGAGTTTTAATACAAACATTGTCCTCTAAACAGTATTTAAACTCAAAATAAGTCCTTAATACAATTATTTTCACACTATTTCATAGAATAGTGAGGACTATTAATGCTATCATCTGGACCGTCACTCCATTCCCTGACTAGTCCCTGCTACGTTCTCATTTCCTGAAGAGAACAATGAAAACAAAAAGGGTGAGCTCAACTAGCCCAGTAAGAAATATTATGACTAAGATAATGCAGAATAAATTATCGTTAGCCTTCAACAGTGTTAAACTGATACAATATAACAAACATCAAGTTTAACTGCAGCGGATCAAGCAATGCATTAAAAGAGTCAAGCAGAGAATAAAATCTACTATCTTTTATGATTTAAAAAGGTTTTTCATCACTTTTATCGCTGAGACTCAGCTTAATAAATAATCCACATCATCCCTGCATTACGGCCAAGGATATTCATTAGTATCACGACCACAAATTATCCATGCACTACGGGCCAAGGATATTCGTGTATTCATCAATGGCCATGATCTTGCCAACAACTGTCCATCAATGCACTACGGGCCAATGAGGACTTTTACCACATCATTTGTAACATTACGGTCATGATTATACCGATTAATCCCTGGTCATAATCATACCAAGTCCATCTATGCACTACAGGCCATATATGACTTTCAACATAATATAAACACGAGGATGATGACAATGATATAAGAATTCAATAAAACAAGTTCAAGAATTAATTTATCCAGGAACTAATAACGTCCAAATTGTCAACATGATACTTCTTTGTAGAGTAAAACTCAAGAATGCTCAGAAGAATATTTCCATGAAAGATACTGGATGAAGCGCAAATATCAAGGATATTCCACTAATTTCATGGAGTATAGAAGTCAAAAATTTAATCAACTGAGTATAATAAAGAATGGAATAACAAAAGAAATCACCAGGCATGCGATAGACCGTACAAACAAGTTATTCCAATAGAATAATAAATAATGGAACCAGGTCATGCGTAAACGCACAGACAGGATATTCCAATAGAGTAATAAACAACGGAACCAGGTCATGCATAAACACACAGACAGGATGTTCCAACAGAATAATAAATAACGGAACCAGGTCATGCGTAACGCACAGACAGGATGTTCCAACAGAATAATAAAGAATGGAATAACAGAAGAATTTCACCATGTATGCGGTACTTCGCATGGACAGCAGGTTATTCCAACATAATAATAAAGAATGGAAGAACAGAAGTTCTCTTCATGAAGACGAAAGATAGAAATAATACCCCTTACCGTAAAAGAAGAGTATTCTGACTGGTAGGGTGAGGATATTCTTGAAGAAAACTTGCACTACGCTCAAAGCTTCTTAAAACTCTAAAGAAATACGCTCAAGATTATAGAAGAATTCTCTGAACATCTGGTGTGGTTTTCAATTCTAACTAAGCATCCTATTTATAGGAAAATAGAAAGGATACTAATTGAGTTTAGAAAATCACGAACGCACAGTATTATTATTTTTTTCTTCTCATGGGCGCTTAACAAATCGTCTGATAATTCATGGTTTGATTCTATTCAATTCACGGATTAATACTCTTCAAATAAAACAAAAACAAAAGAAAGATTTAATATATATATATATATATATATATATATATATATATATATATTCATTGCATGCCTTATACTGGCACTTTCTTCCACCCACGAAAACCTACACCAAAACCTACTCCACCCACCCACCCACTCACAAATATATATATATATATATATATATATATATATATATATATATATCTTGACATTTATATAAATATATACAATAAACTTATTTATATATATATATTATATATATATAGTAATAAAACAAAAGCGAGATAACTTTCATCGGCAGTTTGAAAAATGGGTAAATGGGGGTCCAAATAATAAGCCAATTTACAACAAGTACTTTCATAAAATCCTTCAATATTTTTAACAACATTTATCATCATTATTATAATTCACAATATTAATCGACCAAAGTCGTTCTCGTGAAAGAGGGCTTTCCAATAAGGATTTTCCCTATCAAGCGCAATTGATTAAACCAAACCTCTCCTCGATGAACTTCTAGATATCGTTAATATTGCAAATAATAATATTAATAACTTTGTCGTCTCATTTATTGATTTAATAATATATAAAAAATATCGGCAATAATTGAATCAAATAACGTGAGATACTATGCAACAATTACTATAGCAAGAATTGAACAAAACTGAGTGACTTTTCACGTAAGCATTAATAATCAATACCGTGTGCAACCACGCGTATTACTGTACCTTTAACACCGGGTGTTTCAACAGTTAACGGTAAAACTTCCGCCGTTATTTTTATAAAAAGATATTTTTGTCGTGTTCTCAATCCGATAATAATTCCGTTGTGGGGTTCACCAATGATTGTGCCGTCGTACGAATATTCCCTGCTAAAACGAATATTCCCCGACCAATCGAATATTATATAACAACTTGCGTACTTTATAAATATTACCCACAACATTATATCAAATTCACTCTATAATATTTAAAAATGATATTTATAGAAAAATCATCTTTATTAAAAAAATTAGGGTCTTACAACCTCCCCTTCTTATAAAATTTCGCCCTCGAAATTAGGCTACATACCTGGTATGTCGAAGAGGTAAGGATATCTTGATTTAATTTCAGAATTTAACTCCCAGGTCATTTCCTCAACATCGTGGTTTCTCCACAAACCTTTGACTTGAGGTATAACCATGGAGCGTAGAATATGTTCCTTCTTATCCAAGATTTGAACAGGAACCTCTTCATACGTCAAATCTTCCGCTATTTCGTCCGGTTCTAACTCAATAATGTGGTTCGGGTCTTCCACATATTTACGTAACATGGATATATGAAAAACATTATGAACACGAGACATACTTGGCGGTAAAGCGAGTCTATACGCCATAGTTCCTACTCGATCGAGAATTAAAAATGGGCCAATGAATCGAGGATTGAGCTTTCCTCTCTTTCCAAATCTCGTAACTCCTTTTCATGGAGCAACACGTAACAATACATAGTCTCCAATATCGAATTCCACGTCCTTTCGATGAAGATCAGCATAACTCTTTTGTCGATCTTGTGAGGTTTTTATACGTTGTCGTATCGTTTGAATCTTTTCCGTAGTCATACGTACCAACTCCGGTCTCAACAACGTTACTTCGCCCACCTCATCCCAGCATACTGGAGAACGACACTTTCTTCCATACAATGCTTCGAATGGAGCCATGCAAATACTTGCTTGGTAGCTGTTGTTGTAGGAAAATTCTACCAATGGTAAGAACTTGTCCCAACTTCCCTTGCAGTCAAGGACACATAGTCTTAATAAATCTTCAAGAGTTTGAATAGTCCTCTCTGATTGTCTGTTCGTCTGGGGATGATATGCCGAACTAAATCGTAAGTCCGTGCCCATAGCTTTTTGCAAACTAACCCAAAATCGTGAAGTGAATCTTGGGTCTCGATCAGAAATTATGGATACTGGCATACCATGTAGTCTTACAATCTCGTTTATGTACATACGAGCAAGACGTTCAAGTGTATAAGTTTCTCGTATTGGTAAAAATGAGCAGACTTGGTCAATCTATCAACAATGACCCAAATTGCATCTATGCCTTGAGAAACCTTGGGAAGACCAGTAACGAAATCCATGGTAATGTGCTCCCACTTCCATTCTGGAATTTCAAGTGGTTGCAATGGACCTTTTGGTACTTGATGCTCCGCCTTGACTCGTTGACAAGTTAGACACCTTGAGATAAACAACGCTATCTCTCTCTTCATATTGCTCCACCAAAATGTATGATGAAGATCACGATACATTTTGGTACTGCCTTGATGGATTACAAACGGTGTGTTGTGCGCCTCCATCATGATTTTATACTTTAAATCAGGGTCGTTAGGAACAAAAAGTCTGGAGTTGACTCGAAGTATTCCTTCTTCATCGATTCTTACTTCTAGCATAGAACCTTCTTGCACTTTCTTCCTTATACGCATCAGCTCCAGATCTGTAACTTGAGCAACTTTAACTTTATTAATTAAAGTCGGTTCTACTCGTATATTTGCCATCATCACATGGGCCCCTGGAGTCTTTAACTTTATCTCCATCCTTTGCAAGTCACACAAAATGGGCCTTTGTGTTGTCAATATCGCACTCGTACCCGCATATGATCTTCTACTCAATGCGTTAGCTACCACGTTCACTTTTCCATGATGGTATTGGATGGTATGATCATAATCTTTCAATAGTTCAAGCTAACGTCGTTGTCGCATGTTGAGTTCCTTTTGAGTGAAGAAATATTTGAGGCTTTTATGATCCGTAAAAATCTCCATTTTCTCCCCATACAAGTAATGCCTCCAAATCCTTAGTGCGAAGACAACAGCTTCCAACTCTAGATCATGAGTAGGATAATTCCTCTCATATTCTTTGAGTTGTCGTGAGGCATAGGCTATGACTTTCCAATATTGCATGAGAACGCATCCTAACCCTTTGCCCGAAGCATCACTGTAGATGACAAATCCCTCCGAGCCAGATGGTATTTTCAGAACAGGTGCTGAAATGAGTCTCCTCTTGAGTTCTTGAAAACTCTTCTCACATTCTTCGCTCCAACCGAACTTTGTATCTTTCTGAGTCAGCTGAGTTAATGGAGTAGCGATTCGAGAAAACCCCTCTACGAATCTCCGATAATAAAATGTTTAAGCCGAAAAGCTACGTATTTTGATCCATCGATTTAGGTTGCTCCCACTTTGAATAGGTTCAATCTTTGCTTTGGGTCAATGAGATATTCCATGACTTGATACTACGTGCCCAAGAATACTTACTTCCTCAAGCCGTAACTCGCATTTCTTCAACTTGGCATAAAGCTTATTTTCACGAAGCTTTTGGAGTATCAGCCTCAAGTGTTGCTCATGATCTTCACGGTTTTTGGAATAAATAAGGATGTCATCAATAAAGACGACCACAAAGTGATCCAAATATTCCTTGAATACTCTGTTCATCATATCCATGAAAGCAGTGGGAGCATTAGTCAATCCAAAAGACATGACTTGGAATTCATAACGCCCGTACCGAGTTCTGAAAGCCTTCTTTAGAATGTCATCAGTTCTAATCTTCAATTGGTGATATCCGGAACGAAGATCAATCTTTGAAAAGAATTTAGCTCCTTGTAACTGGTCAAATAGGTCATCAATACGTGGCAATGGGTACCTATTTTTGATGGTGACATGATTCAACTCCCGATAATCAATACAAAGTCGCATACTCCCATCTTTCTTTTTCACGAATAGAATAGGAGCACCCCAAGGAGACGTACTAGGACGAATGAAACCGATGTCTAACAATTCCTGCAGTTGGGTCTTTAACTCCTAAAGTTCAATAGGAGCCATTCGATATGGGGCTTTGGAAATAGGTTTAGTACCAGGTTCAAGGTCGATGCAAAAGTTAATTTCACGCTCTGGGGGTAGGCCAGGAAGTTCTTCAGGGAATACGTCAGGAAATTTATTAACAATAGAAATATCATTCAAAACTGACGTATTTTTGTTTAAATCCGTGACATGAGCTAAGAAAGCTTAACATCTGTTTTTCAATAAATGAATAGTTTTATGGCTTGAGATGACAGTGATTGATTTTAATGGTTTGGTTGCTTGAATTCGCATAATAGGTTGGTTAGGAATATGAAAGCTAACAACCTTACGAAAATAATCAATTTTTGCATGATGAGTAATTAACCAATCAATCCCTAGAATTACGTCAAATACAAGTATTTTCAATGAAATAAGATCGACAGGTAATGTGAGGGTACCGATTTGAACCAAACAAGACTTATAAACAGTGGATGTAATGAAGGTTTCTCCCAATGGAGTTTCAACAAATAAGTCAAAGTCCAATTTCTCTAGAGTCAAATTTAAACGTTGAGCGCAAGTAGGAGAAATAAAAGAATGGGTAGAACCGGTATGAAATAAGGTATATACTTCGCTAGAGTTTATGATAAGCTTACCCGTGATGACCTCGTTTGGGTTCCTTGCTTTCTGGGAGGTCACGACAAACGCTCTCTCTTGAACTATCGGTTTTTTCTTGTCTGGGACGGCCTTTGATGCCTCCATCCCAGCTGGACTTGTCTTCGGTGCATGACAAAATTGGGCAAGGTGACCTTCTCTTCCACAATTGTAACATGCTTTGGATGGCATCGCGCAGTTTGGACTGATGTGTCCCTCTCCTCCACTTTTAAAGCATATGATAGGTGGTCTTTCTCCTTCCTTAACGACAGGTGCTGATGCTGACGTCTTTCCATCATTATTGAATCTCCTTTTCTTGAAATGTCTATTCTTATTGTTTTGGCCATGATTACCACCGAAGTGGTTACCATTTCTGGCATGTTGATTCCCTCCATGCTTATTGTCATCGCTTCGATGACTGTTATCACTGGTATTATCATTTTGCCGGCTGCTCTCTTTTGGTTGGGTTGACTCATTATCATGCTCCAATAACTGAGCCCTATTAACAACATCTGAATACAAACACAGTTTATGAGAGATAAGATATTGACGTATCTTGGGTTTAATACCTCTTAGAAACATTCACGTCATTCTCTCATCATTATGAACCAAATGAGATGCAAACCGGGAGAACTCGACAAACTTGGCTTCGTACTGCGACACGGTCATGTTGTTTTGCTCCAGCTTGATGAACTCTACCTCTTTCATGTGACGAATACTTTTGGGAAAGTACTTGTCGTTGAACAATTCTTGGAACTTCTCCCAAGACATCTTCTGTGCAGCAGGTTGAGTACGCTTTATAGATTCCCACCAGTAATCTGCCTCTGCCCGCAACATGAAGGTGGCAAAGAGAACCTTTTGCTCCTCAGAGCATCCCAAGACATCAAATATCATGTTGATCTGCTTTATCCACGTCTCTGCCTTAAGTGATTTTGGCTCTCCAAAAAACTCCGGTGGTCCCAGTTCCTTGAACTGCTTAGCGGTGACCGTCCGAAAGTTGCCAGTGTTTCCACCTGCATTTGGATAGGAGACGCTCTTGCTTGATGTTTCATGAATTGCATAAAGCCTCAGAACATTCCATCGTTTATCATTTGGTCCGTGTTGTTGTTTGCTTGAGGATTGTCACCTTCCTGATGCACATTATCCTGATTATTGATCTGTGGAGACTCAATGGTCTCCTGTGCTCCATTGATGTTCTCAACATTCTCGGATGTCATTTTCAAATACTGCCACAAAACAAGGGTTAATTAACATATCACATATTATCCCTATACTCTGGCCGGGCCAATTAAATACCAAATAAACTTAGGTAGATCATACTAGCGAAGAATTCCGGTCTCTCCCTCCTAGTTCTTGTCTCACATCTTAGCAGGGATCATATCCTAAGCTTTGATACCAATCTGTGGCGCCCCAAAAATAGGTATACATCACCTATTCGAGTAGCCAAATGCATGGTACAGAATACAAATACAATCTTAAATATACAATAAGAGCTGTGAGTTTTAATACAAACATTGTCCTCTAGATAGTATTCAAACTCAAAATAAGTCCTTAATACATTTATTTTCACACTATTTCATAGAATAGTAAGGATTACTAATGCTATCATCTGGACTAGTCCCTGCTACGTTCTCATTTCCTGAAGAGAATAGTGAAAGCAAAAAGGGTGAGCTCAACTAGCCCAGTAAGAAATATTATGACTAAGATAATGCAGAATAAATTATCGTTAGCCTTCAACAGTGTTAAACTGATACAATATAACAAACATTAAGTTTAACTGCAGCGGAACAAGAAATCCATTAAAAGAGTCAAGTAGAGAATAAAATCTACTATCTTTTATGATTTAAAAGGTTTTTTCATCACTTTTATCATTTGAGACTCGACAATAAAAATAATCCACATCATCCCCTTTCTACGACCAAGGATATTCATTAGTATCACGATCACAAATTATCCATGCACTACGGGCCAAGGATATCCGTGTATTCATTAATGGTCATGATCATGCCAACAACTGTCCATCAATGCACTACGGGCCAATAAAGAATTTTACCACATCATTTGTAACATTACGGTCATGATTATTCCGATTAATCCCTGGTCATAATCATACCAAGTCCATCTATGCACTACAGGCCACAGATGACTTTCAACATAATATAAACATGCGGATGATGACAATGATATAAAAATTTAATAAAATAAGTTCAAGAATTAATTTATCTAAGAACTAATAACGTCCAAATTGTCAACATGATACTTCTTTGTAGAGTAAAACTCAAGAATGCTCAGAAGAATATTCTATGAAAAGATACTGGATGAAGCACAAATATCAAGGATATTCCACTAATTTCATGGAGTATAGAAGTCAAAAATTTAATCAACTGAGTATAATAAATAATGGAATAACAAAAGAAATCACCAGGAATGCGATAGACCGCACAGACAGGTTATTCCAACATAATAATAAATAATAGAACCAGGTCATGTGTAAATGCATAGACATGATATTCCAACAGAATAATAAACAACAGAACCAGGTCATGTGTAAACGTACATACAGGATGTTCCAACAGAATAATAAATAACGGAACCAGGTCATACGTAACGCACATACAGGATGTTCCAACAGAATAATAAAGAATGGAATAACAGAAGAATTTCACCATGTATGCGGTACTTCTCATAGACAGGTTATTCTAACATAATAATAAAGAATGGAAGAACAGAAGTTCTCTTCATGAAGACGAAAGAAAGAAATAATACCCCTTACCGTAAAAGAAGAGTATTCCGACTGGTAGGGCGAGGATATTCTTGAAGAAAACTTGCACTATGCTCAAAGCTTCTTAAAACTCTAAAGAAATACGCTCAAGATTATAGAAGAATTCTCTGAACTTCTGGTGTGGTTTTCAATTCTAACTAAGCATCCTATTTATAGGAAAATAGAAAGGATACTATTTGAGTTTAGAAAATCATGGACGCACAATATTATTATTTTTTTCTTCTCACGGGCGCTTAACAAATCGTTTGATAATTCATGGGTTGATTCTATTCAATTCACGGATTAATACTCTTCAAATAAAACAAAAACAAAAGCAAAATATATTATATATATATATATATATATATATATATTCATTGCATGCCTTATACAACACTTTCTTCCACGCACCAAAACATACACCAAAACCTACTCCACCCACCCACCCACTCACAAATATATATATATATATATATATATATATATATATATATATATATATATATATAAAACAAAAATGAGATAACTTTCTACCGACAATTTGAAAAATGGGTAAATGGGGGGTCCAAATAATAAGCCAATTTACAACAAGTACTTCATAAAATCCCTTCAATATTTTTAACAATATTTATCATCATTATTATAATTCACAATATTAATCGACCAGGTCGTTCCCAGGAAAGAGGGGGCTTTCCAAGAAGGATTTTTCCCTATTAGTGCGCAATTAGGTGACCAAACCTCTCCTTAACAGAACTTCTAGACATCATTAATATTGCAAATAATAATATTAATAACTTTGTCGTCTCATTTATTAATTTAATAATATATAAAAAATATGGATAATAATTGAATCAAATAACATGAGATACTATGCAACAATTACTATAGCAATAATTGAACATAATTGAGTGACTTCTCACGTAAGCATTAATAATCAATACCGGTAACCACAACCACGCGTATTCTTATTTCTTTAACACCGGGTGTTTCAACAGTTAACGGTAAAACTTTCGCCGTTATTTTCATAAAAAGATATTTTTGTCGTTTTCTCAATTCGACAATAATTCCGTTGTGGGGTTCACCAATGATTGTGCCGTCGTACGAATATTCCCTGCTAAAACGAATATTCCCCGACCAATCGAATATTATATAACAATTTGCGTACTTTATAAATATTACCCACAACTATAACATTATATCAAATTCACTCCATAATATTTAAAAATGATATTTATAGAAAAATCATCTTTATTAAAAAAAATTGGGGTCTTACAGTCTTCCCAAGGTTTCTCAAGGCATAGATGCAATTTGGGTCATTGTTGATAGATTGACCAAGTCTGCTCATTTCTTACCAATACGAGAAACTTATACACTTGAACGTCTTGCTCGTATGTACATAAACGAGATTGTAAGACTGCATGGTATGCCAGTATCCATAGTTTCTGATCGAGACCCAAGATTCACTTCATGATTTTGGGTTAGTTTGCAAAAAGCTATGGGCACGGATTTACGATTTAGTTCGGCATATCATCCTCAGACGGACGAACAATCAGAGAGGACTATTCAAACTCTTGAAGATTTATTAAGACTCTGTGTCCTTTACTTCAAGGGAAGTTGGGACAAGTTCTTATCGTTGGTGGATTTTTCATACAACAACAGTTGTGATGCCCCCAAAATAGGTATACATCACCCATCTTGAGTCGCCAAATACATGGTACAAAAATTAATTATAAACTCCATTTATACAACTGTCGTGCAAAATACGACGACATATATATTGTGAGTTTCAATACAAATATTGTAACGTATATAATACGATAATATTCATACTCAAATTATTACATGCCATATAAAGTACAACAGCAAATATTTCAAGTCTCCAATGTGACACGAGAAGATTTCTGTTCTCTTCATTTTAATGCGGTGCACTTTTGACACTTTCAAGGTTGGGTTCTCATCACCCTATTGTTGTTCACCAAATCAATTATTAAGTGACGTATAAAATACGACACACACATCTTAGGTCCTCAATGCAATTATATATTGCATGTCATGCCGTTTTATAATGTATTGAGAAACTTCAGTAGTCTCAGACCATCTCACTATTTCCTCTTATCCCCGTCAATCCAAATACACTCTTATTACACCGAAAGGAATTGTGAAGCAAAAGGGTGAGCACAACTAACCCAAAAGAAAGAATATCATGACTAAAGATATTTTACATCATCAATAGCCTTTATCCATAATAAATCGTAGATTTAGAACATATGGTAGATGATAAAACTTTTCAACCGTAATTACGGTAGAACGAAGCAATCCATTAGAAGAGTCAAATAGACCATCTGGTCTATTATCATCTCCATGTTAAAAGTCCACCAATAATGTTTTATCCCTGTAACATCAATCAACAATTCATGTCCACAATCATATGAATAACTCATAATCATAATTGTGATTCTAAATTCCTCTTTGCACCCAGGACGAAGATAATTTTTATCACCTATCTTCACCTGAAATATCAAAAATCATGGTTATACCAAATCACAATTCTTGGTCATAATCATACTAATAAATTCATCTTTGCACTACGGCCAAAGATATACAACTGTATAACCAATAACCAACAGTTCATCTTTGCACTACAGGCCAAAGATATACAACTGTAAAACCAATAATCAACAGTCCATCTTTGCACTACAGGCCAAAGATATACAACTGTAAAACCAATAATGCTAAGACACAGCTTAATAGTATCACGACCACGAATTATTCATGCACTATGGGCCAAGGATATTCGTGTTTTCAATTACGGTCATGATTATACCGAATAATCCCTGGTCATAATCATACCAAGTCCATCTATGCACTACGGGCCAAAGATAACTTTTACCACATCATTTGTAACATTACGGTCATGATTATACCGAATAATCCCTGGTCATAATCATACCAAGTCTATCTATGCATGTAAGCCAAAGATGACTTTCAACACAATATAAGCATGAAAATGATGACAATGATATAAGCATTAATCAAATGAAAGCAATGATAAATATTAAAGACTTTAAATTTATCCAAATATTATCGACCACTCATAATCTAATATTATTAATATCATAACAATATTTTAATCACTTCTTAAACTTATAAACAATTTATTTCAATTGTTTACACTTTACCAAATAATGCATTTAATCATTCGAGAATGCCTTACTCATAAGATTTCATCACCAATGATCAAATCCCTCATAAAAAATCAAGACATTACCTATATAGGATTTTCAAGCCATAAAATCCTATTTTCCAACTTTGTTACTTCACATAACATATTTAACTCATATGTTCGTAACTAAACCATTTTCATGAAAAATACCAAATCAGTCCCAAAAATATTTCTTTTCTGGGATTTAGCAGAATATAGTCACATAATGAACATATATTTTTCTCGGAATTTTTAAAATTTATTTACTATTTTTCAAAAATCAATTTCTAATTAATTCCTTAAGAAATTAGCTACCTCAAGGTTTACTCCAGAAATTCCCAAATCTTGGCAGGATCTTACACATGTTAACGTGAGCTTCCAGTTTAAATTTCATGGTCATCTGAGTTATAAAACTCCTAAGCTATAAGCGTTTTTTTAAATCGAAAAAACCTAAATATTGAAATGGTCATAACTTGCTCATTTTAAGTCGGAATGAGCTCATTTTTGGATAGGAGGTACCTTATACCATATACTTTCATGTTCCAAAAGGCCGGAATTTTTCTCATAAATTAAGTGGCCGAAAATGCCCTTTTAAAAATCAAGGCGTGAGCTTTTTTTCATTTGTCACTTTTTTCGTAGCTTTGCTAAAAATCACCCACACGAAAAATCTACAACACCTTTTTCCAGTGATTACACTTGGATAAGTTAGGAAACTCATAGATCTAACTCTAGAACTTGACCACACTCAAAAATTCGAAACATAATAGGAGATATGGTCAATTGAATTTCATGTTCCATTTTCACCAAAATCTGATTTTCAATCCTTTGTGATTTCTAAGAAATTTTCATGTTTTCACATAATAACGAACATAACTCATCATAACACTTACTAATACTACATATACCCATGATTTTCATCAGTCCAATGCTTTTATTATGACTTTCATCATAATCCACGTAAACAGATCATTTCCACAATTTAATAAGGAATGAATACAAAGGATCATTCACCATGCATGTGGTAATCCACATAGCGCAGTTATTCCAATGAATAATAAAGAATGGAATAATCAAGAATTCACCATGCATGCGATAGATCACATGCGCATTATTATTCTCAATGTAATAATAAAGAAGCGGAACCGTGTCGTAATAATAATTCACAACCGTGTCGGGATATTCCAACAGAATAATAAATAATGGAACCAGGTCATGCGTAAACACACAGACATGATATTCTAATAGAATAATAAAGAATGGAATAATAGAAGAATTTCACCACGTATGCAGTATTTCGCATAGACAGGTTATTCCAACATAATAATAAGGAATTGAATAATAGAAGAATTTCACCATGTATAGGGTAGTCCGCGTATACAGGTTATTCCAACAGAATAACAAAGAATGGAATAACAAAAGTTCTCTTCATGAATACGAAAGAAATAATACCCCTTACGAATACAATAAATAATATCCCTTACCTCAAAAGAAGACTAGATACTAGAATAGTGAGGTAGTAGACTTCTCTTTCTCTTTCTCTCTATAATAATGGCTCTAAAGCTTTAGTGAATTGGTGAAAAATGAAGGAAGAATGAACTTCTATTTATAGAAAAATATAGTTTCGATAATTGCACGTTTTGGGGCTCGAAAAATTACAATCTGATACCTCGAACTTTTCTTTCATTTTTAATTTAGTCCTGCAAGTATTATCAAACTTGCACCACCTCCCCTAATAGTAAATAATATGAATCAATAGTTCAATCATGTGAATCAATAATTATAATCATGAGAAAATATGAATTACAGTATAGTACCTCCATCTATACCTCCATCTTTAATTTAATCATGCAAGTATTATCAATCTTGCACCAACTCCCCTAATAGTATAAGAATGTGATTCAATAGTACACACATATGAACAAATAGTTATATAAGCATGTGAATTAGTAGCAATTAACTGCTCATTTATCCGATAAATTCCCTAATTTATCAATATAACCCTCAGACATCAATTATCATCGGAATAGATATCGATTTCCACTAACACTAATAATCCCAACACAATGGAACTATCAAATTCATCTTTAATCAACACGAACTTATTCATCATTAATATTATAACTCACAATATTTAACAACCAGGTCGTTCCTAAGAAAGAGGGGGCTTTCCAATAAGGATTTCTCCCTATTGGCGCTCAATTAGGTGACCAAACCTCTTCTTGGCAGAACTTCTAGACATTGTAAATATTGTAATTTAATAATATGAATAAATTTGTAATCACAATTATTGATTTAATAATATATCATATAATGCAGATGATACTGTGACAATACTCGAATCAATAATATGAGAGATATGATGCAACAATTACTGTAGCAATAATTGAGTATAACTGAGTGACTTATCACGTAAGCATCAATAATCAATATTGTGTGCTACTATGCAACCACGCGTATTTTACCACCGATTATTTTATAACAACTTGCTTACTTTGCAAAATTTTCAAATATCACCCTTAACTTTAACCTTTATCCATTTAACCATTTACTAAATAGAATAATAATTATAAAAATTAAATACTTTCATTTCGTAAAATTCAGGGTCTTACAACAGTTATCAAGCAATATTGGCATGGCTCCATTCAAAGCGTTATATGGAAGAAAATGTCGTTCTCCAGTATGCTGGGATGAGGTGGGTGAAGCAACGTTGTTGGGACTAGAGTTGGTACGTATGACTACTAAAAATATTCAAATGATCCGACAACGTATAAAAACCTCACAAGATCGACAAAAGAGTTATGCTGATCTTCATCGAAAGGACATGGAATTCGATATTGGAGATCATGTGTTGTTACGTGTTGCTCTATGGAAAAGAGTTACGAGATTTAGAAAGAGAGGAAAGCTCAATCCTCGATTCATTGGTCCACTTTTAATCCTCGATCGAGTAGGAACTGTGGCGTATAGAATTGCTTTACCGCCAAGTATGTCTCGTGTTCATAATATTTTTCACATATCCATGTTACGTAAATATGTGGAAGACCCGAACCACATTATTGAGTTAGAACTGGACGAAATAGCGGAAGATTTGATGTATGAAGAGGTTCCTGTTCAAATCTTGGATAAGAAGGAACATATTCTACGCTCCAAGGTTATACCTCAAGTCAAAGTTTTGTGGAGAAACCACGATGTTGAGGAAATGACCTGGGAGTTAGAATCTGAAATGAAATCAAGATATCCTTACCTCTTCGACATACCAGTTACGTACCCTAATTTCGAGGGCGAAATTTCATAAGAAGGGGAGGTTGTAAGACCCCAACTTTTTAATAAAGATGATTTTTCTATAAATATCATTTTTAAATATTATGGAATGAATTTGATATAATGTTATAGTTGTGGGTAATATTTATAAATTTTGCAAAGTATGCAAGTTGTTATATAATATTCGATTGGTCGGGGAATATTCGTTTTAACCAGGGAATATTAAATGCGACGGCACAATCATTAGTGGACCCCATGAAATGTAATTATTGTCGGATTGAGAAAACGACAAAAATATTTTTATGAAAATAATGACGGAAGTTTTACAGTTAAAACTGTTGAACTGTTGGTAGTAAAAGTACAGTAATACGTGTGGTTGCATAGTAGCACGCGGTATTGATTATTGATGCTTACGTGAGAAGTCACTCAATTTTTTTCAATTATTACTACAGTAATTGGTGCATAGTATCTCACGTTATTTGATTCAATTATTATCGCTATTATATATATATATATATATATATATATATATATATATATATATATATATATTAAATCAATAATTGAGACTACGAAGTTATTAATATTATTATTTGCAATATAACGATGTCTAGAAGTTACTGCGAGGAGAGGTTTGGTCACCTAATTACGCGCCAATAGGGAGAAATCCTTATTGGAAAACCCCTCTTTCCTGGGAACGACCTGGTCAATTAATATTGTGAATTATAATAGTGATGATAAATGTTGTTAAAAATATTGAGAGGATTTTTTTATGAAGTATTCGATGTAAATTTTGTTATTATGTGGACCCCCATTTACCCATTCCTTCAAAATAATCGGTAGAAAGTTATTCGGTGTATGTGTGTGTATATATATATATATATATATATATATATATAATTTTAGGTGGGGGCCACGTGTTGTTGATTTTTGAGGGGGGAAGAAAAATGGTGGAATTAGTTCACGGTAGATGTCTAATATAGCATGTGTTTTATATATATAGATATATTAAATTTTGTTTTAAGTTGATAATTTGGCGTATGAATTCAACCATGAGTGATTCGTCTGATTTATTTCTGTTTCGTCCATGATTAATTTCTAAATAGTACCCCTTCAATTCTCCTATAAATAGGATGCTTATTTAGAATTGAAAACCACACCAGAAGTTCAGAGAATTCTTCTATAATCTTGAGCATATTTCTTTAGAGTTTTAAGAAGCTTTGAACGTAGTGCAAGTTTTCTTCAAGAATATCCTCACCCTACCAGTCGGAATACTCTTCTTTTACGGTAAAGGGTATTATTTCTTTCTTTTGTCTTCATGAAGAGAACTTCTGTTATTCCATACTTTATTATAATGTTAGAATAACCTATCTATGCGAAGTACCGCATAGATGGTGAAATTCTTCTGTTATTCCATTCTTTATTATTATGTTGGAATAACCTGTCTATGCGAAGTACCGCATACATGATAAGTGGGTTTTATACCTACTTATTGAATACCAATTCATGCGAACTATGCCCATCTTAAGTACATTTTAGTGTGTTTTTAGTTGCATTTCATGTTATTTTGTATTGCATTTACTTAAAACTCCTTTTGGTGAAAAAGTGCAGGAAACGACCTAATTTGGTGGTATTAGAGGGCACGAGGCTAATGGGTGCATGAAGCGAGGCACAAGCTGGGATATGCATGGCATGAGGATCAAGTGGAGTAGAAGACTAAGCATGGATGGACAAAGGAAGGAAGCGAAGCAGAATGATCGATTCAACAGAACGAACGTAATTCATAGATCTGCAATGGCCTTGGCATGCCAGAGACAAGATTGGGGACGCGCGCTCGCACGACCACCCGGCTGGACAACATGACACACTACAAGTCGTGCGCCCGTGCGAGGATTACATGGGGAGAGCTCGGTACCACATGATGGTGAAAATCTATTGATTTGTTTTATTTTAATTTTTAATTAAAAGGGTTGTAATTTGATTAAAACGATATCTGACTGGTGTCAGACATAACTTTGATTACTTTTTACGTATTTTCATAGTAGTAACTAGGGTTTACACCTTGAAGGAGATTCCAACGTAGAATGAAGCTTAAACGCCTATTTCTCCAATTCTTTTCTATCGTTGTGGATTATCATTATTATTTTGCTGGATTTATATGAGGATTTGAACGTTAACTTTGGTCTATAATCAGCAATTGGGTTTGATCATTTCTATCCTTCATCTTTCAATTGTTTGCTTGTTAACCATGTTTAGCTTTGATCCCATAATGGCTTTTGGTTCAGTCATGAACTAAACTCTATTATGGGATTCTAACGGATTTTAATATGTAGTTTAATTGCGTGCTTGAATGTTGGGGTTGTTTTACATGTCATATGGGATTTCTATCATGATTGTTTTGCATATATGAATGATTGATCACCATTCATCTCATTACTTGTATGGAATTGACAATAAACATGCGAGTATGGATTGTAATCATGACAGCATACGTATATGGAGCTGTTTTATATGGCTTATGTATTTCGTGAACCAGATAGACATATACTGTTTCACCGTATGAGTTAAAATAAGGGCTTGTGCTTAAATTCAGTATGATTGTAATTTTACATATACATATAGTGAATTTGGTTATATTGATGATTACATGGAGTCAATCATTTGTGGATGCTGTGTAAGTAGGTCATAGTACATTGAAAAATGGCTATGACTCTATTAGTGCTCTTGGCTACTTTCCTGTGATATGTGAACAATTCTTGCATGATAGTAGTAATTGGATGAAGTATTGAATGAAGTTAGGATCCCATTATTTCCATATTTGGTTTATTCCATTATTATTCTTATTTTAGTTGTTATTTGCAATTAGATTAATTCACCAATATAATCATTAGTCTAAGCGTATAATCTGATGATTTAATTGATGCATAGTAGTTTAAATTTGACAACTTTCTACTGTGGGATCGATACTCTTTTGAAGTTGTATTACTTGTTGACACATGTATGCTTGCAAGAGTTAGAAGTCTTTTATCGGTAATACAAAGAAAAAAGTATCAATCCCAAGTAGAAAGTTGTCAAATTTAAACTACTATTACGATCAATTAAATCAATCGATATATACTATAGACTAATGATTATATCAGATGAATTAATCTAATTGCAAATTGAAAGAATATATATTGTGATTTGATGTTTTATGAAAAAAGCTCATGATTATGTAAAGTCCTTCAAAGAATATATGTATGTTAGTGATAGATCAAAGTTGTTAGGTTGATCTTAGCCTTTTTAATGTTTACTTATATAAATAAGGAGATCAAATCATTAGGTTGATCTATGGCTAGAAAGAAATAGATAGGCTAGTAGTCTATTCATCTGATCAACAGAATAAAGAAGCTAAGGTAGGATCGCAGAGTTGAGATGATCGTAGTGTATCTGCCTTGAAGGGCCTCTCCAAGAATCGTAGAGAGTGGTCCGGGACGTTTTCTTAGAGCTAACTTCGAGAGATGATCGTAGGGTGCTCTCGAAAACCTTGAGTCTGCAAAGCGAGCAAGCGAAGATCATAGTGTTAATAGATCGTAGTGAGAAATCGTAGTGATCTCTTAAATCGAGCATCAATATGACAAGACACTCGATATTGATAGTAGAGTGACATATGCCTTGTGTCGAAACATCAAGCCCTATCGTTCATTTGAAGATAGACTCCAACAAATATGGAATGGGTTTTGAGCGTTGAAGCTCTCACCATCCCAACGTCTGAAAGATATATCCTTAGTATTGATCGAAAAACGTATTCAAGAAGCTAAGAAAAGGACCATTGGGGAGAGGAAAACACCTTTTTGAGGTGTTAGGTGAAAGCGATCTGTTTGTGTCGGTGGGCGAGTGCAATTCAAAAGATGTGCAGAAAAGTCTCCATCAAAGCTCAGAAATGTCAAACGCATTTAATGGTTCATCAGATGACTTCAACGGATAGATTTCAAGATCACATATCTACAGATCAAAGATAGATGAGAAAAGCAAAGCAAGTATTGAACAAAATGCACAAGAACTCTAAACGTAGAACTCTACGATCTGAGAAAAAGGGAAAGCTTGCTCAGCTACTCAGTTCTTTCGAACAAGTGCTTAAGCTGCTATTTGAGTAGCCTCAATCACAACTCAACAATCATCAATCTCTTGGAAGTAAGAAGTTCCAAGTCGGAAGGACTTGAAGAGTTCTAAGTGAATGTGAAGAGCCAAGTCTGTTGGACTTGAAGAGTTCAAAAGTGAACTTAGAAGTGCCTGGGCTAACTGGGTCAGAAGGAATCTGTGAGATTCAGAAAGTGTACAAGACATCCTTAGTGGATTTCATACTCAAGGAGTAGAAGAGTGGACTAGGAGCTTTGAGTGCTCCGAACCACTTAAAAATAACTGTGTCTTTATAACTGTTATAACTGCTATAACTGCTCTAACTGCTATAATTGTCTTTCTCTCTTTAATCTATTATCTAAAAGGGATTTCGAAGAATCAATAGTTCCGCTGTGCTTAAAAGATTTATCAAAACAGTTTTTAAACAAAGAAAAGTTTTTAATATCTATTCAACCCCCCCTTCTAGATAACTATTGTGCTTTTTGGGAACTAACAATTGGTATCGAGCGGGGTTCTATATCTGACCTACAAAGCTTGAGTAGATTCAATGGCACACTTACCAAGCGAATCAAAGACTGGAGGAGGCAGCAAGCCACCCATGTGAAACAAAGATAAATTTGCTAAGCTGGAAGGTTAGGATGCAAGCTTACATGGATTCAATAGATGAAGATCTATTTGACCTTTGTTCAAAATGGGCCCTACGTTCCTACAAAGCTTGCACCAACTACTGAGATGATCCAAATAGAGTCTGATTAAAAGTCGAAGGAGAATGGAATGAGAGAATGAGAAGAGAGCTATCGACTTGACAAAAAAAGGCTAAGAATATCTTATTTCAATCATTAGAAGATGATCTATTTTAAAAGCGTGGTCAATCTACAAAAAGCAATGAAAGGGAGGTTTGGGAAGCACTTACTCATTATGCATGAAGGAGCGAGAAGAAGTCGAAGAAAATAAACAATCTCTCTTGACTCAACAATATGAGATGTTTGCCCATATTCAAGGAAAAAGCGTCAACTTTACTACATCAGAGAGATTCAATATTACTTTCTCAATTCTCTACGAGCCTATGGAAAGGTTTATCGAAATAAAGATCGATCATAAAGTTCATGAGAGCTTTACCAAGCAAGTGGGGATGTCAAAACCACGCCATTAGAGAATCAAAGAATCTACATGAAATGACTGTTCAACAGTTATATGGCAACCTCCTCACGTACGAACTGGAGTTGACACAACGAGCTGAAACGTTATTTGAAGGAAGAAAGAAGGACAAAGGTGTTGCTCTCAAGGTAACTGAAAACACCTCCAAATCGAACCAACTGAAGGCGATTACGACTACGATGAAGATGATGATGAGGACTTTGCAATGCTGGTTAAAAGACTAAGAGGATTCATGAGACAAGGCAGAACCAGCAAACCAAAGAAAGTTGGCAACTATAGCAGCCAGGAGCAAATGAATGACCTATGCTATAACTGCAAGAAACCTGGTCACTTCATTGCCAACTACAACAAACCTCTCAGAGAAGAACTCAAAAAGAAGACACATGCAAAGAAGGAATACAAAGGCAACAAAAGACCGGTAAAAAAAAAACAAAGGTCTTGTGGTGGAGGATCGTGGAGTGACTCGAACAATGACTCAACTCCACGAATCGGGGATGATGAAGATCCTCAAATAGCAAATCTACCTTGATGGCCAAAAGTGCAAGGGACAAATGAAACTCCAATATACATGAAGTAAGTATCGATGAGGTATTTGACTTCAACTCTCCTGATGTAGATATTGATGACCTTAGAACTGCATTACACGACATAACATATGATCTGCATCAATACATGAAGTGGTTTAGAGTTCTGTCTAAAGACTATTCACTTCTTTAAAAGGAGAAAAAAAAGGTTCAAGAGGAACTGGAAACAACCCTTCTAAGTACTGATTCTCTCTCCAAGTTTGAAGCTGAGAATGAGCTTTTGAGATAGAACAAATGAACTCGATTAACTCAAAGAGAGTCTAGTCTAAACCTCAAAATTGAGGATCTAGAAAAGACGCGATCTCTACACGGAATAAATCCTCTTCTTCCATGGATTCCTTAATCTCTAACCAGAAAAGTACCTCTGATAGAACAGGGTTAGGGTTTGGGGAATCTGCCTCTGAGTTATATGTGGAAAAAGCAAAGGGAATTAGCACTTGTCTCAGATTTCAGTAGAGGCATTATATTTGTGAAATCCTCACAAAAGGATGAACACATCAAACCCACCTTTGGTTGATTCAATTCATATTCACGAGTAAGGGATCTCATACTGGTCTAGGTTTCAGAAAAGAGAAAAGTAATCTAGCTACTACTCATCAACCTCGAAGGATCATAGAGTCTAATAAAATCAACTTTACGAACCAACCAGGAAGATACAATAGAAGTAAGACATACTCCTCTCAATCAATGAAACAAGAGAACACATGGAAAAGGGAATATCAGCCTAGCAGGAGGATGACCAATAACCCACAAAAGTCCAAGTGGAGGAAGAACTTTTACACACATACTAACATGCATCATATCAAATGCTTTGTATGCCACAGAGTTGGCCACAAGGCTACTAATTGCCATTATGATTCCATGCATGTGAGACCCAAAATCAACCAGATTTGGGTCCCCAAGGGTACTAACATAGTAGGACCCATGCAAGTATGGGTACCAAAATGAAGGCTTATTGTTACCTCAGGAAAGGAGCTCCACAAACACAACCTGGTATCTGGATAGTGGATGTTCAAGGCACATGACTGGGAACAAAGCTCTTCTGTCTAACTACATAGAGAAGGAGGGTCCTTCGGTCATCTTTGGAGATAATAGCTCTGGCAAGAAAAGAGGCTATGGCTCAGCCGGAAATGGTGCAGTATCATTCAGCAGAGTGGCCTATGTGGAAGGACTATAACATAACCTTCTAAGCATTGGCCAACTCTGTGACAAGGGTCATCAAGTAACATTCCTCAATAATCAATGTCAAGTCCGAGACCTGAAGACGTCTGCAGTAAAGCTAACCAGGATAAGAGAAGGAAATGTCTGAACAGTAAATCTTGGTCAACTAAGCTCAGACGAGACAATATGCTTTCTGGCTAAAGCATCTGAAGAAATGAGCTGGCTATGACATCGAAGATTATCTCATCTCAACTTTAAAAGTATGTCCAAATTAGCATCAAAAGATCTAGTTGCAGGTCTACCAAAGTTCAACTTCGTTAAAGAAAGGCCTTGCAATGCACATCGACTTGGGAAGCAAACCGAAGCAGCACATTCAAGAGCAAAAGCATCAACTCAATTGACAAGCCTTTGCAATTGCTACACATGGATCTGTTTGGACCAATTCCAACAAAAGCCTTGGAGAAAGAAAGAGATACTCTCGGTCATAGTCGGCGACTTCACTAGATTTACATGGGTGTTCTTTCTAACCTCAAAAGATGAGACGAGGCTCCCGGTGATCAAAATGTTCAAGCTTGTGATGAGCGAGAAAGGAGAGAAGATCAAGGCTATAAAAGTTATCATGGTAGAAATTGACTTCTCGAAATGGATCAATTATGCTCTCGACAATGGCATCGATCCACAACTTCTCGACTCCACGAACTCCTCGACAAAATGGAGTTATTGAGAGAAAAAAACGAGAACACTAATAGAGGTTGGAAGGACTCTACTAGCGGCTGACTCATCTGCTTTTTGAGTACTTACAGGCGAAGAAGATCAACACTTGCATGTTATACTCGAGCAGATCACTCATACACTCTCTACGATTAAGAAGACTCCTATAAACTATGGAAAGGAAGAAAACCTAGTGTCGGCTACTTTCATGTCTTTGGGTGTGCATCTACACATACTCAACAATGGAAAGCGATGCTTGATAAAGTTTCAACCGAAATCAGACGAAGGAATCTTTTTTGGATATGCCACAGACAACAAGGCTTACAGAGTGTTCAATAAGAAGACACTAAGTGTAGAAGTCTCGATTCACATCATCTTTGACGAAACGGACTTAGACAAACAGTGCTCCAAGACACTACGATCAATAGTGAAGACACTACGAACGAAGTCGTCAAGCTCAATACTACGATCGTAGTACCAAACAGCGAAATCGTTGAGCAAGGAAATGAGATCGTAGAGAGGTATGTGCCAGACAATGAGCCTCCACATCAAGAAGAAGAAATAGATCTTGAGGATCTAAGACACGAAGGCATAAGAACGGATGTTTCAACAGGAAGCAGATGGGCAAAAGATCACACTCAAGATCTAATCATTGGAGATCCAAATACAAGAGTCAGAACAAGAGCTGCTACTCAAAATGAATGCTTCTATCTAAGCTTCCTATCTCAAATAGAACCAAAGAAGATAGAGGATGCTATGGAAGATTCCAGCTGGATAGAAGCGATGCAGGAAGAACTTAATCAGTTCGAGAGAAGCAAAGTTTGGAGATTGGTTCCAAGACCAAAGAACCATCCTATAATTAGAACCAAGTGGGTCTTCAGAAATAAGATGGATGAAGATGGGGTGATAACCAAGAATAAGGCCAGACTAGTAGCCAAGGGCTACTCTCAGGAAGAAGGCATTGACTATGATGAGACATTCACACCCGTTGTCAGACTAGAAGCAATTAGAATATTCCTTGCCTTTGCTGCTCACATGAAGTTCAAAGTCTTCCAGATGGATGTCAAAAGTACATTCTTGAATGGTGAACTTCAAGAAGAAGTCTATGTAGAGCAGCCTCCAGGTTTCATCAATCCATCTCTTTCTAATTATGTTTTTAGATTAGATAAAGCCTTATATGGTCTTAAACAAGCACCTAGAGCATGGTATGAAACACTGACTAACTTTCTTATTGAAAATGGATTTACTAGAGGAAGAGTAGATACCACATTATTTCTTAGAAAGCATAAAGATAAGGTCATATTAGTTCAAATCTATGTTGATGATATTATCTTTGGTTCTCTTGATGAAAAATTATACAAGAGATTCTCCAAGCTTATGCGAGCAAATTGAAATGAGCGTGATGGGTGAAATTGAACTTCTTTCTTGGGCTGCAAGTAAAGCGGTGATGAAGGAATTTTCATAAACCAAGCCAAGTACATTAAAGACTTACTCAAAAGTATGACATGGAATCGACCTCTCTCCATGAAAACCCCAATTGCTCCTGCAACCAAGCTTGACAAAGATGAAAAAAGGTAAAAGTATTGATATAACTCAATCTGAGGTATGATAGGCTCTCTTTTATATCTTACTGCTAGTAGACCAGATATAATGTTTGCAACATGCATTTGTGCTAGATTTCAGGCTTGTCCTAAAGAATCTCATTTAACTGTCGTAAAGAGGATTTTCAGGTACCTTAAAGGTACACCTCACTTGGGGCTTTGGTATCCCAAGGAATCCTCATTTAAGCTAATAGGTTATACAGATGCTGATTTTGTAGGCTGTAAAATAGATAGAAAAAGTACTAATGGCACTTGTCAACTGCTAGGTAATAGACTTGTGTCCTGGTTTATCAAGAAGCAAAACTCAATATCTACCTCAATTACGAAATCCCGAATATATTCTTTCTTTGGCGATTCTTTGTGCTTTCGAGATCCTATGGATGAAAATTCAGCTAGCAGATTATGGGTTTGAATTCAAATTCATACTTATTCATTGTGATAACACAAGTACAATTGCTATAACTCATAATCCTATCATGCATTCTAGGACTAAGCATATAGAAATAAGGTATCACTTCATTAGGGATAATGTACAAAATGGAACAATATCTTTACAATACATCCCTACTGAAAATCAACTTGCTGATGTTTTTACAAAGCCTCTAGAAGAATCCAAATTCAACAAATTGATAAGTGAACTAGGCATGCTTAACTTGCAAACATGAAATATTGTGCTTTAGTTTGTCCTAACCATATAGATTTGAAGGCTGTGTTCGAAATCAAAGACATGATCAAAAGAAGTCCACGATCGTACAGCCAAAGTACCTAAAATTCGACGAACGCTGAACAGAATCAACGATCGTAGTACAAACTCAACGATAGCTGAGCTACAATAACAAAACCAAAGGAGCACCCGATGATGATCAAGCATAAATCTAAGCATTCTCCCTGATGAGTGCCTCAGGGACAAACCTAACCCTTGTTTCATTCAAGAGGTTGGCCCTTCCTGAGCTACCTTAAATCAAGAAGAAAGCTAAACCAAAGGCTCACAACTAGAACTTGATCAGACTCTACGATTGTTAGTCAGACTCAATGGTCACAGTTCAGACTCTACGTTTACAGCTCAGACACGACGATTGCTACACAGACCCGACGACTCCAAGGACCATCTCAATGATCGTAGTCCCACTAAAGAATACATCATCCCATAAGAAGTTAAGGGCAATTCAGTACAATCCCTCTCTGTCAAAATTCGTAGAGCCAAGCAAAATTCGACACCTGTCCCACTACGCAAAATAGAGAGAGGGAAGTTTCAAGTACAAATTAAAATCGTCTATTTGAAATCTGAAGTTCAAAAGACCATCTCTCTCTTCCTCTCTCAAGAAGAAACCCTAAAATCAGTAGCAAGCTCAGTCAGTCTCACTTCCTACAAAGAAATCAATGGAAGCTTCCAGTGTTGTCTCCGGCTACAGACTCTGTTTCGACGAGTTTAAAATAGTTGAACCCCAATTTCACAAGACATTGTCACTACTGAAGAAGGCAGGTCTCGAAGAAGCCTTGGAGTACGTACACATTGATCTACCCAAAGTTTGGTAAAGGAGTTCTACAATAACAGGGTATTTGAAAACAACATTATCACAAAGAAAAGTAAGGAGCGTTCAAATCGGGGCTAAAAGTGAAGACATCAATTTAGCCCTAGGGCTCAAATCAAGGGTATCCATCCTTAGATGGAATAGACTTCCATAAAGGTCTCAAGAAGATGCATCACAAGAAATCACCCTCACGAAAGGATACAAAAGAAGGAGTTTCCACGAGGGTATGAGTTTCTAGGCGATATTGTTGGAAAATGCATATGTTGTAAGCTCGGTCATGACTCTTGTGAATAAGGTACAACTCAAACTCATGACTGCGCCATATGTTACAAAATACAACTCAACTATGGGGCTTTATTACTTGAGTGGATTAGAAAATGGTTAATCGACTCAAAAGAAAACAAAGAGCTCACAGAAGATGCTCTACGGACGATTTATCAGCATTATCCTACAGGCTGCTCTTGGTGACCTAATTGAGGATGATGAAGGAGAAGCCATAAATCCAAATCGACGAATGACTCAACAGTTTTTTGAAAACTGGAAAAGAAATCCAGCTGAAAATATGAAGATGATGTCTGAATCCAGTGGTCGAACTGGTAAAATAAAGGGAACAGGAGTGCCAGGGAATATGTCTGTTGTCAAAGAAATTGAGGAAGAAGAAGAAGAAGCTAATCAAGGAGAACCCATTTCTTTAATCAAAAAAAGTAAAGGGAAAAGGAAAGCTAGAACTACAGAAGAACCTCAAGGATCCACCACCAACAAGTCGGTAGAGTCCTCAGATATTGAGACTCTAAGGATCCTGAGAATAAAGGAACAGCATGCTGAGGCAGAAGAAGATAGAGCAACTATATCTCAGCTGCTGAAGATGAGTAAGATCAGCCACAAGAGCAAAAAGCCATCAGCCTCTTCGATCGTAGAGTCTCCTCCGATCGTAGAACCCAGACCAAACAAGGAAGCATCTGCATTGGTTGATCTGAAGGAAAAAACTGAAGAAAGTCCTGAGGCTGTGGCACGGCCTAAAAAGCCAAGAAGGAAATTGGTCAAGAAGTATATTCTTGTCAATGAGAAAGCTCTAAAGAAGGAAGACAAAGAACTGTCTGCTGAAAAGGAACCAGCTGAGGGGGAGACACCAAAAGATCTGATGATAGTAGATACTCCTCTGCTTTGAGGGAGATGCACAAGATCTCTGCGCGAGAGGATGCTCCAGTTGAGGAGGAGCTATTGACATTTCAAAAGAATGATCAAGCTGAGGGGGAGGATCATGACACCTCAATAACAGGATAAGAAATTCCTGGAGGAGATAATGAAGAACCAGTGCAAGAACATCCTGAAGCAATTGACATAATGGAATCCTCTAGTGAAAATAGAGAAGAAGATGATGAGATTGAGATCATAGCTGTAGGCATTGATGGACACAGAAGAGTCAACTATGAGCAACTATTTGCATATCTTCCTATGATGCCCTTCCACCGAGCTCAAATTCTGAACTCTTGAGATCACATGTTATGGAGTTTCAAAGAGTATCCAGCTATCTCAGTACTCGCAAATGGATTCCCAGGGAAATTCAATTTTTCCAAGAAGTTTCTCACCAATAGTTCTTCCTCAGAAAACACACTTGAGTTACTATCTATCCCAACTCTTTTCAGAAATAATCACTTGCCATCATCCTCATTTAATCAATTCTATGAATTCCCAATGGTTGGAAGTGATTCTTCATCCACTAAATCAATTTCAGTTCTTGAGAATCTCAAAATTTTGTGGCGAGGAACCAAATAAAAGCCACTCCCTATTACTCCCACAGCCTACCACCTCTACGATCACTGACTCTAGCCCCTTGGTAGAGTATCCACCACAAATCGTAGAGTCACTAAGCTTCAATATTCAAACCCAGGCTCCTCTTTCAGATATTCCCTCATCATTTAAAAATGAATGCTTCAATCTCGAACTTGCTCTCTACTCATTGCAAGATCAATTCAAGAGCACATCACCTCCCTCACAAATTCCAAATCTAGATGAAATCCTGTCAGAACTATCCACAAAGGCTGATTTGTCGACCATATGCGAAAAGTAATCAAAGAACTAGACGAGAGTCTTGAAGATCATACTGCACTTATACAGCTGAGATTGACATCAATGATTATTGTTGCAAACAATCTTCCAAGCTCCCTAAGCTCCGAGTTGTCTAAAACACTCAAAGAGATCATCAAAGAAATTCTTCAAAGCATAAAAGACAGGGACGACATTCACTTTCTTACAGCTAAAAGGCATCGGGATGCTGTCTTAATATTACAGAAAACACAAGAATCTCAGAACAATTTGATGATACAGAGCATCAAAAGTCTTCAAACTGCAGTCAAAGAATTTCAAGATTTCTCCACGGGCCAAATGAAGCAGACTGAGACTGTCCTCGACATTCTTCAATGACGAAAAACTCGTTCTGATGCCTTGATCCAAGAGAATCGTGAGGACATTGCTCAAACTCAGAGTCAAGGGCAGAGGAAAAGGACACTTCCAATCAAGGCCAAGGCAAATCACTCAGCAAACTCCACGATCCAGCCATCAGACTCAATGATCTGATCAGCAGGAAATTTTAATGGCTCAACCATTAAGGAATCAAGGGCCAACTACCAGCTCTCACGCGGTGACAACAACAGGCCTACGAATGCCAATTGGAGATCCTGCGATTCATGAATAGGCATGATCACAATCCAAGGCTAAGCCCAAGTGAGTGGAAGATCGGCGGAAAGAGATGAAACAAGCGGAAAGAGGAGAGCTGAGGAATATGCAAATCCTCCAAGAAGCAAAAGGCCAAAGAAATAGAGATAAGTTGAATTTCAAATTGTATCGATGTAGTCAATCTTAAATGTAATATCTGTCTCCATACATCAATAAATTCATGTTTATTCTCTAAAAATTTCAGCTGCTCACTGAAATACTAAGTCATATTTATTTACTGCAACTGCATACATGTCAACATCAAATAGGGGTAGATTATTGGAAGAATGCATATTGTGATTTGATGTTTTATGAAAAAGCTCATGATTATGTAAAGTCCTTCAAAGAATATATGTACAAGGACTTAGTGATAGATCAAAATTGTTAGGTTGATCTTAGCCTTTTTAATGTTTACTTATATAGATAAGGAGATCAAATCATAGTTGATCTGATCTATGGCTAGAAAAGAAATAGATAGGCTAGTAGTCTATTCATCGATCAATGAATCTGACGAAGCTAAGGCAGGATCGCAGAGCTGAGATGATCGTAGTGTATCTACCTTGAAGGGCCTCTCCAGGAATCGTAGAGTGGTCCAGACATTTGACGAGCTAACTCAGAGATCGTAGGGTGCTCTCGGAAACAGAGAGTCTGCAAGGTGAGCAAGCGAAGATCGTAATGTTAATAGATCGTAGTGAGAAATCGTAGTGATCTCTTAAGTACGAGCACCAATATGACAAGACACTACGATATTGATAGTAGAGTGACATATTCCTTGTGTCAGAAACATCAAGCCTTATCGTTCATTTGAAGATAAACTCCAACAAATATGGAATGGGTTTTGAACGTTGAAGCTCTCACTAGTCCCAACGTACAAAAGATATCCTTAGTATTGATCAAAATAAACGTATTCAAGAAGCTAAGAAAAGGACCATTGGGGAGAGGAAAACACCTTTTGAGGTGTTAAGGTGAGAAAGCAGTATGCTGTGTCAGTGGGCCAGAGTGCAATTCAAAAGATGTGCAGAAAAGTTTCCATCAAAGCTCAGAAATGTCAAACGCATTTAATGGCTCATCAGATGACTTCAACGGATAGATTTCAAGATTACATATATACAGATCAAAGACATATGAGAAAAGCCAAGCAAGTATTGAACAAAACGCACAAGAACTCTAAACGTCGAACTCTACGATCTGAGAAAAAGGGAAAGCTTGCTCAGCTACTCAGTTCTTTTGAACAAGTGCTTAACTGCAACTGAGTAGCCTCAATCACAACTAAACAATCATCAATCTACTAAAGTAAGAAGTTCCAAGTTAGAAGGACTTGAAGAGTTCTAAGTGAACTGTGAAGAGCCAAGTCTGCTGGACTTGAAGAGTTCAAAAGTGAACTTAGAAGTGCCTAGACTGCTTGTCTAGAAGAAATCTGTGAGATTCAGAAAGTGTACAAGACATCCTTAGTGTATTTCATACTCAAGGAGTAGAATAGTGGACTAGGAGCTTTGAGTGCTCTGAACCACTTAAAAATAACTGCGTCTTTATAACTGCTATAATTGCAATAATTGCCTTTCTCTCTTTAATCTGCTATCTAAAAGGGATTTCGAAGAATCAATAGTTCCGTTGTGCTTAAAAGATTTATCAAAACAGTTTTTAAACAAAGAAAAGTTTTTAATATCTATTCAACCCCCCCTTCTAGATAACTATTGTGCTTTCGGAAACTAACACAAATAACAAATAAAACAAGAATAATAATGGAATAAACCAAATCTGGAAATAATGGGATCCTAACTTCATTTAATACTTCATCCAATTACCACTATCATGCAAGAATTGTTCACATATCATAGGAAAGTAGCCAAGAGCACTAATAGAGTCATAGCCATTTTCAATGTACTATGACCTACTTACACAAAGATCCACAAATGATTGACTCCATGTAATCATCAATATAACCAAAATCACTATATGTCTATGTGAAATTGCAATCATCTTTGAATTTAAGCACAAGCCCTTATTTTAACTCATACGGTGAAACAAAGATATGTCTATCCAGTTCACGAAATACATAAGCCATATAAAATAGCCCCATATCGTATCTTATCATGATTACAATCCATACTCGCATGTTCATTGTCAATTCCATACAAGTACTGAGATGAATGGTGATCAAGCATTCATATATGCAAAACAATCATGATAGAAATCCCATATGACATGTAAAAAAGCCCCAGCATTCAAGCACGCAATTAAACTACATATTAAAATCCGTTAGAATCCCATAATGGAGTTTAGTTCATGACTGAACCAAAAGCCATTATGGGATCAAAGCTAAATATGGTTAACAAACAAACAATTAAAAGATGAAGGATAGAAACGATCAAACCCAATTGTTGATTATAGACCAAAGTTAACGTTCAAATCCCCATATAAATCTAATAAAATAATAATGATAATCCACAATGATAGAAAATCCCAAGAAGAATTCGAGATATAGGCGTTTAAGCTTCGTTCTACGTTGGAATCTCCTTCAAGGTGTAAACCCTAATTACTACTATGAAAATACATAAAAAGTAATCAAAGTTATGTCTGACACCAGTCAGATATCGTTTTAATCAAATTACAACCCTTTTAATTAAAAATTAAAATAAAACAAATCAGCAGCTTCAGACATCACGCGTGGCCGAGCTCTCCCCCAGTGTAATCCTCGCATGGGGCTATGCGACTTACAGATGTCATGTTGTCCAATCGGGTGGTCATGTGGCCTGAAAGCGTCCCCAATCTTGTCTGTCGCATGTGCATGCAACTTACGATCTATGAATTACAGTTACATTCTTTGCATTGATCCATTCTGCTGCTCCTTCCTTTGTCCATCCATGCTTAATCTTCTACTCCACTTGATCCTCATGCCATGCATATCCCAGCTTGTGCCTCGCTTCATGCATCCATTAGCCTCGTCCCCTCTAATACCACCAAATTAGGCCGTTTCCTGCACTTTTTCACTAAAAGGAGTTTTAAGTAAATGCAATGCAAAATAACATGAAATGCAACTAAAAACACACTAAAATGTACTTGAGATAGGCATAGTTCACATGAATTGGTTTTCAATAAGTAGGTATAAAACTCACTTATCAGTACATGGTGAAATTCTTCTGTTAATCCATTTTTTATTATTCTATTGGAACATCCTGTATGTGCGTTACACATTACCTGGTTCCGTTATTTATTATTTTGTTGGAACATCCTTTCTGTGCGTTACGTATGACCTGGTTCTGCTATTTATTATTATGTTGGAATATCACATGCATGCGTTTACGCATGACTGAATTCCATTATTTATTATTACGTTGGAATAACCTATCTCATGCGATCTATCGCATGCACCGGTGATTTCTTTTGTTATTCCATTTTTTATTATACTCAGTTAGTTAAAGTTTTGGCTTTTATACTCCATGAAATTAGTGGAATATCCTTGATATTTGCGTTTCATCCAGTATCTTTTCATGGAAATATTCTTTTGAGCATTCTTGAATTTTACTCTACAAAGCAGTATCATGTTGACAATTTGGACGTTATTGGTTCCTGGATAAATTAATTCTTGAACTTGTTTTATTGAATTCTTATATCATTGTCATCATCCTCATGTTTATATTTTGTTAAAAGTCATATGTGGCCTATAGTGCATAGATGAACTTGATATGATTATAACTAGGGATTATTCAGTGTAATCATGACCGTAATGTTACAAATGATGTGGTAAAAGTCCTTATTGGCCCGTAGTGCATTGATGGACAGTTGTTGGCATGATCATGACCATTGATGAATACACGAATATCCTTGGCCGTAGTGCATGGATAATTTATAGTTGTGATACTAATGAATATCCTTGGTCGTAGTGCAGGGATGATGTGGATTATTTATTATGCTGAGTCTCAGCGATAAAAGTGATGAAAAACCTTTTAAATCATAAAAGATAGTAGATTTTATTCTCTACTTGACTCTTTTAATAGATTGTTTGTTCCGCTGCAGTTAAACTTGATGTTTGTTATATTTTATTAGTTTAACACCGTTGAAGGCTAACGATAATTTATTCTGTATTATTTTAGTCATAATATTTCTTCTTTGGGCTAGTTGAGCTCACCCTTTTTCTCTTTATTCTCTTCAAGAAATGAGAACGTGGCTAGGGACTAGTCGGGGAACAAAGTGACGGTCCAGATGATAGTATTAGTAGTCCTTACTATTCTGTTAAATAGTGTGATAATAAATGTAATGAGGACTCTTTTGAGTGTGGATATTGTCTAGATGACAATATTCTTATTAAAACTCTCGGTTTATGTTTTGTCGTATTTTTACCTGACGATTGTATTATTAAGTTGTATTTAAATTTTGTACCATGTATTTGGCGACTCAAGATGGGTGATGTATACCTATTTTGGGGGCGTCACATTCCCCATAGTGAGTCCATCGGCTATATCCGGCTGTAAAACCTCTCTTAAATAAATGAAAGTTAACCTCGCCTCTGCTTAACCAACAAGAGTTCATACATGATCTACATGGGCACCTAATCTTTTCCGTGTGTACAAATTTTGGGTTGTCAAAGGAAAAATTAAGAAATTCTTCCATACCTTGTCGAAACTCAAAAGAAACCCCAATCTCATTATCCCCTGCCCTATGTGTCATCCAAGTTCGATCAGCTAACATGATTACAGTTGGCAATTACCACCTAATTAACCGAAAAACAAACACATTCATCGTCAAACTATTAAAACAAAATTAAATATACAAATCCAAAGGAAAAAGAAATTATTTCTAATCAAAAAAATAGTTTAAGTTGCTAATAAAAAAATAGTGTGCATACAAAACAAATAGTTTAAGTTGTTAATAATTTCAACAGTGAAAACGTGGAACAAACCATAGTAATAAAAATTATTAAGCAAGTCAGAACATGGCACTAACTAACGCTTATTGGTGTCTGTTTTTACACATGAACAACAAGAAAATGATGAAATCATATGCTTTTATATATTTTTAATGACTCTGGAAGTCATGCAATCTACATATTAATAGCAACATCAGCTTTGTGGTTAAATGCACATTCTTTATATCTTCATACTGAATAAGTTGTGGTACATAAGTTGTATTCCTTATCATGCTCTCCCTTTCTTTTCTTATAGTGGTCAAGAATTCTTTATCATGCTCTACTATTCTTATATTGGATATTTGTAGGTAAATGTTGTAGTAGAGGTTATATATGATCTTGTTGATCCTAGTGCCAACTTAATATTTGGAGCAGTAATAGATCCATCTCTAAGTGGTCAAGTAAATTAGAATTTACCAAAGCATGAGAAAGATAAGATGTGATCATTCATACAACTTCTTTTTTGGAAAGAAATTCACGTATACCATGATTACGCTGATCTTATCTCATTCAGGTAAGTATAACTCTAATTGCCACTGGATTCAAACGCCAAGAAGAAAGTGATGGAAGGCCACTCTAGGTAATAAATTCCCTCTTGCTTTATGACCTATAGTACACTTGCTCGAGAGCACACACTTGTACAGGGACACCACAAGTGAGAATACACATAAAGAAGCATAATCTCTTTTTAAGTCTATAGTTGAGTAGCATATATAAAATTATTGGCCTACTAACTAATTAAGTGCATGAACTTGTGCATACATCAGTCTGCTTCTAATTTAATGCAGTTTGTATTGCTACTCATGTTTACTCCTAAGAATTTCAAGTTAGTTTAATTCCCATAAGATTAACAACTGATATGTGTTGGTATCAAGAAACACAGAGGAATAACATGTTGACCAGGGAATAAAGTCAAAAAGAACTCAAGTACCTTAAGATAACAAAATGTAGCCGGCCAAGAACGGTAACTACCCTTTTTCACTCTTATCTATAAATGTATGTATCGCCACTATCTCTCTATATACAGATGTATATATAGGAAAACAATAGCCAACTAAAATTGTTAATTATGTATTTATGCTATTACACAAGCTCAAAGTTTCAGAATTTAAGCCGGCGATTTGGTCTCATTGAGCTATACTCGTCGAATCTACTTCATATTGAGTGATCTCTCTGTATTTATAGTTTGAAAATTATGGTGTAAATATAGTTGAAGTTACTCATGATTTTTTTTATGTTTGTAATTTTGATTGATAAAATTTAAGTAGGTCTACCAATATCTTTAACTTCATACTAAACTGATCTAGTAATTCTCTATATCTCTGTCAATAGTGGTTTGATTGTTCTGGATAGGAATTACTTTATGAGTGGGTTTTTCCACCCCAGGGGAATTCTATGTGGGACATGAATATCTATGCATCAGTTATCAGGGAAAAGACTTAGTGTCACTACCGCTTTTAGCTCAAACTAAGCTTTCACATACATTTGCAACTTTTTAAAGATAAAGAACAGAAGAAATCTCTGTTAAAAATCAATCTTTGTTAAAAGTAGAACTACAGGTCGGTAGCAAGATTTCAGATTAAAATAGAAAATAGGAGTTTAACTGTTGTAGGATTTTGACTTGGTGTTTAAATATTATATTCTATTGCGTAATCTATGAGAACAATAATATACTCTTAATATATAACAGTAATGTACAAGAAGGGTTGGCTTTCCACTCACAGACATAGTCAAAATTATTGGAAGATTATATGTAAGTAAGCAACCGATCGATACAAAACAAAGTAACAATGTTGTGCACTGACTAACCGTAGTAGTAAAAACTAATGTAGACCAGATTACTAAACGATCAACTTTGGCACTAAAATATGCCTCAGCTAACCAATTTTCCCCTAAAATGATCAAGCAAAACGGAGCCCAACTTAAACTCCAAATAATTAACCATCTAACATATTTTAAAAAATAGATCAAAGATAATGGGTGCTAATCTATAATGATACAAAGACACTTTTTTATTTAAAAGAAACTATACAAAGCAAAAGCCAAACAACAAAAGCAATCAAAAAGATAACTTTTTATGATTTTATCTCAAATAACATAAATATACATCCAGACTTATCTACACAATTCAACTTTAGCTACAACAAAATTCCCATATACAGAGCAATTTAGCATAAAACAATACACAAATACCAAATAGAAAAACACATAAACATTGCACTATCTGCATAAGTATCAAATCAAAAGCCCTAAGAAAAATGGATTCAATCATACATGTTTGTATATATAAATCATTTCATCAAGTAATGGAATATTGAGGAACAAAGTTGAAAAAAACTACCATCGAATAAATTGACGGGTCTTTGGGTCTTCACAGTTAGGGCTTCTGTAATTGGGACAGAAAGAGCAACTTTTTGATGCGAAGATGAAGAGGAAAATTTGGGATTAATGATAATCCCTTTAGCCGTAGGAAACATTATTCACACAATCAATTATCAATCTCACTAATTGCGTCAAAATTTAGCGCTAATTCATTTTTCCTTTCTACCGCCTAAACAATGGTTGTAACGTCCGAGAAAAGTCGGAATTTTATGAGAATTAAATTTTTATTTGATTATGTGGATTAAATGAATTTAATTGATTTTTTATGTGAGTAAGCTACTTGAAGGTTGTTCTATGACCTAGGTCCTAGAATGTGCGAATGTGGTTAGGATTTTGGCTACATGATAGAATTAAAGTGTTTGAATTTCCAAGACAAAAATAAAAGTTTTTTGAGAAATTTCCGTAAAAATACTATTCACTGATTTCTGCTCGGGAATTATTTTTGAACTTCCGAGAAACGCGTAATGATAGAATTCTAAGACGAGATGGAATATCCAATAATATTTCAGTTATGGCAAACAAAGTTTTCGCTTACGGACTTAAAACCTAACGGTTAGGAAAAGTGATTTCCGTGACGGAATTGAAATGCGTATAATGAATTAAAGCGATGATCGTAAAATACGTAGGTATTGTACGAGGTAATGAATACGAGTATGATATGAGGTATACAAGTATGTATGAATGATGGTATGTCGTATATGAATAAGTATACGAGATGGAATACGAGATTAATACGTAGATTATACGTTATAAGGCTTTAATCCAAATGTATTGGACTTGTAGGATTTGTTAGGAATTGTACAAGCCCAGTGATAGAAATGGTTAAGTCCAATGTGAATTAATGAGTAAGCCCAAGTGTTTGTTAAATGCAAGCCTAAGTATAAGTTAAGTTAATTAAGCTAATTGAGTGTAAAGCCCAAAGTAAGAATTCAATGGGTAAGCATGAACCATGGGGCAACCCATGGGTGATCCAAAGTGATGAGCAAGTAAACTTAATGGTTAAGCAAAGGATAAGTTAAGTAATGGCCAAGTAAAGTGCTTATGCTTGGTGGCTAAGTGAAGTTCTTATACTTGGTGGCTAAGTAAAGAATAAGTTATTTGATGAGCAAGTAAGCTTGAGGGCTAAGTAAAGGATAAGTTATTTGATGAGTAAGTTAATTAATGGCCAAGTAAATGTGGTGATCAAGTAAACTTGATGGTTAAGCTAGGAATAGTAAGGAGGTGATTAAGGAGGTGGATGGCTTATTGACCATTAAGCCCTCAACTAAGATTTCTATAAATAGAAGATGTCCTAGCTCATTTGTTGGTTGTTTTATTTCATCCAACATCATAAGTACTTATTGGTTAGAGAGAAAAAGCTAGAAAAGCTAGAAAAGTTAGACTTTATAATTCAAGAAGCAAGAAGAAGAACAAAGCTTAATCAAGTAATCTTCAAGGGTAAGATCATAAACCATGAATCTCTTTCTCTTCAATTGTTAGAGAAGTGAGTAGTGCTAGGACTTGTATACTAAGAAGAAGTAAGAATGATTAATCAAAGGACTTAATCTTTAATATGCCGTGAATAAGCAATTCGTTCATATATAAGTTATGAACTAAGGAAGAACTTGTAATATGTTTACATGAATAAAATTTGTATGATTAGAAGATGTGAGGGTGATGGTTAGAAAACTTAAACTATGATAAGTCATGCGAAGTGAAATCATAACTAGTTTATACTTTTATAAGTTATAAACTCATGAAAAACAAGTAAGAACTTATCATGTATATAAGTTAATGAAATATGTATGTTAAGATGTTAGTATGATGGATTGAATCCATTTGGAACGATTTAAAAATCTCAAGTAACGAAGTTATGGCGGAATTCGCGAGTTTGGACGATAATCGTCGAATTCGTAAAATTCTTGGAATGGAAGTCAAATTTTGATGTTGTGCTTGGAAACGTTGGTTTTCAATGGAGTATAGTCTCGTTTGGCATTCTAGAGCTACGGACTCAAAAATGATCGAATTCCAACTTAGAACGAAGAAACGAGCGTTGAACGTTCACGAACATTTATCATTTTCGTGAACTAATAGGTGAATTTTGAGTTAACGGATTCAAAAATGAAAAATTCTTGCATAAACATGTATAGTATGTGATTTGTGAGCTAATGGCTTTGGAGCGAGCCAATTAGGACTGAAAATCAAATTTGGAGTCCGGAAAGTTCGTTGTGTAATAAAACTATCAAAACTGTCTGGTACAGAGGTTTGGCGCCGCAGCGCCAAATAAAGCACATTGAGTGGCGTCGCAGCGCCAAAGTGTCTAGAAACTACTGAAGTCTCACACCGCAGCGTGACCGAATAAACTGAGCATGGCACCGCCGCACCAAGGCCATTACTGACTCGCGCCACAGCACGACATAGAGAAGGGAAGCTGGTGCCGCAGCGCCAGCGCTAGAAGGTAGACAGAGAAGAAAGATTTTGAATGTAAAGTAAAGGAGAAGTGAATGAAGAGTGAATTAAATCCTTAACTAACTTAATGTAACATTAGTAAGGATGTTATAAACCTTAAATATAACACTAAAGGTTAGAGGTAAGTCAAGTGAATGTGAACGTGAACGGTATACAATAAGTGTACTTGACCAAATAATGATCGAGTCTCGGTTAGTAACGTAAGAACGTTTGTAAGCCATAAGGAAGATTAATACGTCGAACTAACCTTTATTAATGAAGTAAATTCACTTAAGACATAGAAGAGAAAGAAGTTGGTACGAACGATGTACAACGTAACGGCAAGCCAGAACCAATAATAACAAATCTAATACATGATTAGATTGAGAAGAAGGGTAAGATTCATTAGGAACCATGTATGTTTATTCATGACCTAATGTTGTATGTTATGTGGTTATGTGTTGTAGAGACCATAAAGACTCAAAGAAAAAGTAATTTTATTGTAGCAGACGCTGAAGGCAAGTTTTCCTAACGTTTGTCTAACCTTCGTGTTACCCAGGTTTTCAGTGATTCATGTTATGAGATACATGAATTGTTTTAACGAAAGTGTCGATGCCAGTTTTAACTCGGCTATACTAATCTTAAAAGATTGATTGATTTATTTACAAGTCTTTTAATATAAAATTGATAACGCTATCCTACGTCAATTGTTTGGTATGGATTCAAGGCAAGCCTGAGTATGAATAAACAAATGTATTTCACATCGATTATTCGATGGGCGCGAGGTTGCCAAAACTTAAACATAAATACGTTTAACGGATGAGTGTTGATCAACATAGAGTACTATAGGCTGATCACCTATAAAGCCTCTGAACATCCCATCGTTCATCAATTGATTATTGTTGTTTACCTGAGGATTATTGTCTTCCTGTTGCACATTATCCTGAGTATTAATCTGTGGTGACTCAACGATTTCATGTGCTTCATTGCTTATCTCAACATTTTTGGATGCCATTTTCAAATACTGCCACAAAACAAGGGTTAATAAACATATCACATATTATCCCTATACTCTGACCGACCAATTAAATACCAAATAAACTTAGGTAGGTCATACTAGCGAAGGAATCCCCCGTCTCTCCCCTCCTAGTTCTTGTCTCACATCTCAACCAGGGATTATATCCCTAAGCTCTGATACCAACTGTGACGCCCCCAAAATAGGTATACATCACCCATCTTGAGAACAATGAAAGCAAAAGGGTGAGCTCAACTAGCCCAGAAAGAAATATTATGACTAAGATAATACAGAATAAATTATCATTATCCCTCAACAATGTTAAACTGATAGAATATAATAGACAACAAGTTTAACTGCAGCGGAACAAGCAATCCATTAGTAGAGTCAAGTAGAGCATAAAATCTACTATCTTATATGATTTAAAAAGTTTTTCAACAACTTTATCGCTGAGACTCAGCTTAATAAATAAAATCAAATCATCCCTACACCACGACCAAGGATATTCATGTAATCATCAATGGTCATGATTATACCGAATAATCCTTGGTCATAATCATACCAACAACTGTCCATCAATGAACTACAGGCCAATGAGGACTTTCACCACATCATTCGTCATATTACGGTCATGATTATACCGAATAATCCCTGGTCATAATCATACCAAATCCATCTATGCACGTAAGCCAAAGATGACTTTCATCACAATATAAGCATGAGGATGATGTCAATGACATAATAATTCAATAAAACAAGTTCAAGGATAAATTTTCAAGATTTATAAATCAATTTATCCAGGAACCAATAACGTCCAAAATGTTAACATGATACTGCTTTGTAGAGTAAAATTCAAGAATGCTCAGGAGAATATTTCCATGAAAAGATACTGGATGAAGCGCAAATATCAAGGATATTCCACTAATTTCATGGAGTATAGATGCCAAAGCTTTAACCAACTGAGTATAATAGAATATATGAAACTGTAAATGGCTTTTCGCCTACTATTCGGTAATCCACGTAGACAGTTCATTTCCACAATTTAATAAGGAATGAATACGAAGGATCATTCACCATGCATGTAGTAATCCACATAGACAGGTTATTCCAACAGAATAATAAAGAATGGAATAACAGAAGAATTCACCGAGCATGCGATAGATCGCATGCATAAAGTTATTCCAACGAATAATAAAAAGATGGAACCAGTCATGCGTAATCGCATGCATGTGATATATTCCAATGAATAATAAAGAAATGCGGAATCAGTCATGCGTAATCCGCACAGACATGATATTCCAACTGAATAATAAAGAATGGAATAACAACAGAATTCACCAAGCATACGATAGACCGCACAGACAGGTTATTCCAACAGAATAATAAAGGATGGAATAACAACCTTTACGAATATTGAAAGAAAATAACTCTCTTCATGAATACGAAAGAATAATACCCCTTACCTTAAAAAAAAACTGGATACTGGAATAGTGAGGTAACAGACTTCTCTTCTTCTTTCTCTCTATAATTTCTCTCTATAATAATTGCTCTATAGCTTTTGTGAATTGGTGAGAAATGAAGGAAGAATGAGCTTCTATTTATAGGAAAATATAGTTTCGATAATTGCATGTTTTGGGGCTCGAAATATTACGGTATAATACCATCCTCTTTTTCTTTATTTTTAATTTAGTCCTACAAGTATTATCAAACTTGTACCACCTCCCCTAATAGTAAATAATGTGAATCAATAGTAAATCATGTGAATCAATAGTTTTAGACATGTGAAAATACGAATTACAGTATAGTGCATCCATCTATACCTCCATTTTTAACTTAGTCATGCAAGTATTATCAATCTTGCACCAACTCCCCTAATAGTACAAGAATGTGAATCAATAGTACACACGTGTGAACAAATAGTTATAATCATGTGAATTAATAGCAATTAATTGCTCATTTATCCGATTAATTACCCGATTGGTCAATATAACATCCAGACATCAATTATTATTGAAATAAATATCAATTTTCACTAACACTAATAATTCCAACACAATGGAACTATCAAATTCATATTTAATCAACACGAACTTATTCATCATTAATATTATAACTCACAATATTTAACAACCCGAGTGTTCCTGGAAAGGGGGCTTTACGATAAGGATTTCTCCTTATTGGCGTGCAATTAGATGACCAAACCTCTCCTCGATGTAACTTCTGACATTGAAAATATTGCAATTTAATAATATGAATAACTTTGTCGTCTCAATTATTGATTTAATAATATATCATATTATGCAGATGATACCGTGACAATAATTGAATCAATAATATGAGAGATATGATGCAACAATTACTGTAGCAATAATTGAGTATAACTGAATGACTTCTCATGTAAGCATTAATAATCAATACCATGTGCTACTATGCAACCACGCCAGACATCTTTTCTTTTTACTCTTTGGGTAGTTTAACAGTTTTAACGGTAAAACTTTCGCCGTTATTTTTATAAAAAGATAACTCTGTCGTTTTCTTACTACGACAATACTTCCGTTGTGGGGTCCACCAATGATTGTGCCGTCGTACGATTATTCCCTGTTAAAACAAATATTCCCCAACCAATCGAATATTATATAACCACTTGCTTACTTTGCAAAATTTATAAATATTACCCACAACTATAACATTATATCAAATTCACACCATAATATTCAAAAATATATTTCGAGAAAATTATTCTTTATTCATAAAAGTTGGGGTCTTACACATGCGGTAATCCGCGTAGACAGGTTATTCCAACAGAATAATAAAGAATGGAATAATAGAAGAATTCACCATGCATGCGTTAGTCCACGTAGACAGGTTATTACAACAAAATAATAAAGAATGGAATAAAGAAGAATTCACCATGCATGCGGTATTCCATTTTTAAAATAGGTATACATCACCCATTTTGAAATCAAATCGATAACATGATGCGAAACAACTACAACTTTATTAATACAACATAAAAACTGTGAGTTTAAATACAAATATTGCCATCTAGACAATATTCACACCCAAATAAGTCCTCATTACAATTATTGGTACATTATTTTACAAAATGGTGAGGACTACTAAAACAACTTTCTAGAACCATCATTCCACACCCAGAGCTAGAACTTCATTACATTCTAGCCTCTGAGAAGAAAAATGGAACAAAAAGGAAAAGGGAGAGCTCAACTAGCCCGATAAAAGAATATTATGACTAAGATAATATAGAACAAATTATCGTTAGTCTTCAACGAGGAAAAATCGATAAAATACAATAGACAACAAGTTTGAGATCAATATTACAGCGAAATAATAATTCATAGAAGAGTTACGTAGAGAATGAAATCTACTATAATCTATGAATTTAAAAGTCCATCATCAATATTTTATCCTGTAACATCAATCGATATTCATCTTGAATCAAATATTCATCTTTGCACTACTGAGCCAAAGATATTCATCGATTGGTCATGTTCATCTCAACACACATGTACATCTTTTGCACTACTGGGCAAAAGATATTCATAAGAAAATCAACCATCTTTGCACTACTGAGCCAAAGATATTCGATAATATCATCATTTAGGACTAAGGATGATGAAAAATATTTTAAAAAAAAGCGAATCCGATGAAACAAAAGAACAAATATTATGGATTAGTACTTTAAACAATCAGAGTTCAAAATACTTCATAAATAATCATAGTGAAGTAAAATTCAAGAATGATCAAAACATGGATACAATCAAAGCTAGTATCCATAATAGATATTTTGGACAAAAAAAAAAAAATTAATTTTTTTACGTGAATAGTCTTAGTATTAAGTGAATAGTCTTGTATCGTGAATAGTATAGTATCGTGAATAGTAACCCAGACACTAAAAGACAAAATTTCACAAGAAAAATCTTACCAATATTCGGCATAATGATATTAGAAGAAATAATATCATTTTAAAAAAAATAATATCCACTTACCTTGAAAAAAAGCATACTTACATTTGGAATCTGGGATATAGTCTTTGAAGGAACTTGCAAAGTATAGCAACACTCAAAGTATCAAAATACTCACAAGAATACAACTCGATAATATAGAGAGAAAGAAAGAAAAACTTGAGTTTACGGTGTGATTTTCAATTCTAACTAAGCACCTATTTATAGGAAAATGCTTAGAACACCAAAGCGAAAAAATTTAATAAAATAATAATATATTTAACAAAATTCAAGCCCACCTTTGACAATCTGATTCAACTCATTTTTCACATGTTAGTGTAAAAAAAAAAAATTTTTTCTTAATAAAAATAATTAAAACTTCAAAAATCAATTATTTGAAACTTGAACTTCAATAATTCATAATAAATAGCCCTTTTATCGGAAAAATTCAAACCTTATGTCCTTTCCATAGGAAATTTCATTCTCTACAACTTTGTAAGTTTAAGTTTTCCAAATTCCAAGCGAAATTGGCCAAAATCCACAAGCGAGGCGATTTTACGGTATAAATCAAATTTGATCGAGAAATGGGGTCCATGAAACATGTTTAACATGTTTTAAACATTTTTTGTAACAAAAAATACTCTTCCTCCTCATATATTCATATATCCCACATTCATTGTAAAAATATCACCATTATTATATTATTAAAATATAATAATATATTTAAATAAATTATTTTATCGAAAAAATATAAAATATCAATTTTTCAACAATTGTCACATTAAAAATTTTCTCCATCTATATCCACATAAAATGAATATTTTCCTTATCATATAAATCAATAATTAATTATTCACAAATAATATTACGAGAATCACAATCTTGTGACAATTAGGCGGTTCTCGAAAGAGGGGCTTTTCGATAAGGATTTCTCCTTCTTGGCGCGATTGATTAGGTGACCAAACCTCTCCTTAGAGCGAAACTTTCTAGACATTGCCAATAATGTTATCTAATAATATTATTCAAATAATATGAATTATTGATCGATAATGAAAATCTTGTGTAGTGACAATTATTGAAACAACAATAATATAAAATATCAACGTAGCAATTATTGAATCAATAAAATAAAATATTGAGCGATAACTCTTTGTAACAATTATTGAGTAATGCCTTCTACGTACGTAAGAATCAATAATTGGTGCAATCTGGTAATATGTCTTCTTGTGTTTTAACCACAAGGGTATTCCAAACAGTATTAATTGTAACAACTACTGTGCAGTTATTTATAAACAACTTATACTTTGTCGTTTTCTTCATCCAATCGCTTTTTTCGTTATGGGGCCCACACAAAGGCTTTGCTTGTCAGTCGTGCGAATATTCCCAAAGCGGTAAGAATATTCCACGACCAAACGAATATTCTCGATAAAATGAATATTTTATAACCACTTGCTTATTTGAAATATTTGCGCATTTTACCCATAACTAACCACATTAATCAAATCAACCCTTACTATTTCAAAATAATAAATAGAAAATTTAATTTTATTTATAATAAGTTGAGGGTCTTACAACCTCCCTCCTTATGAAATTTCGTCCTCGAAATTGGCGTCACGTACACAGTGTTTGAAAAGGTGAGGATACCTCGCTTTCATTTCCATTTCCAACTCCCGGTCATTTCCTCGATAGCATGGTTTCCTCCACAAAACTTTAACTTGTGGTATGACCTTTGTCGTAAAGACATGCTCCTTCTATCCAAGATCTTGGCGGTACCTCCTCGTACGTTAAGTCTTGACTATCTCATCGGTTCTAACTTCAATAACGCGTGGTTCGGTCTTTCACATATTTACGAAGCACGAGATATATGAAAAACATTATGAACACGAGACATACTTGGAGGTAGCAGCAGCAAGTCTATAGGCTACATTTCCTACTCGGTCGAGAATCTGAAATGGACCAATAAATCGTGGATTGAGCTTTCCTCTCTTCCCAAATCTTGTAACTCCCTTCCATGGGGCAACACACAACAATACATGATCCCCGATACTAAATTCCACGTCCTTTTCGATGAAGATCCGCATAACTCTTTTATCGATCTTGTGCCATTTTTGTATACGTTGTCGAATCATTTGGATCTTTTTACGTAGTCATCATACGTACCAACTCGGGTCCCAACAATGTTGCTTCACCCACCTCATCCCAACATATTGGAGAAGCGACACTTTCGTCCATACAATGCTTGAATGGAGCCACACCTATACTTGCACGATAAGCTTTGTTGTTGTGGGAGAATTCCACCAATGGTAAATACTTATCCCAACTCCTTTGAAATCTAGGACCACGAGTCTTAATAGATCTTCAAGAGTTTGAATAGTCCTCTCGATTGTCCATCCGTTTTGAGGATGGTATGCGGCGAGCCCAGATATCGTAAATCCGTGCCCATAGCTTTTTGCAAGCTAACCCAAAAATCGTGAAGTGAATCTTGGGTCACGATCCAAAACTATGGATCTTGGCATGCCATGCAATCTCACAATCTCATTTACATACATATGAGCAAGGCGTTCAAGGAATAAGTCTCCGTGTCGGCAAGAAATGAAGCGGAACTTGGTTAATCTATCAACAATAACCCAAATAGCATTTATGCCTTGAGAAAGCAGTGGGAAGACCCATAACAAAATCCATGGTAATGTGTTCCCACTTCCATTTGGAATCTCAAGTGGTTGCAATGGACCCTTAGGCACTTGATGCTCGCCTTTACCGTTGACAAGTTAAACACCTCGAGATAAACTTTGCGATCTCTCTCTTCATATTGTTCCACCAAAATGTATGTAGAAGATCACGATACATTTTGGTACTTCGAGATGGATTGCAAATGGTGTATTGTGTGCCTCCATCATGATCTTGTTCTTTAAATCGAATCGTTAGGAACACAAAAATGCAGGTGGACTCAAAGTATTCCTTCTTCATTCTTTCTTGCTTACGGAATAGCACCTTCTTGTACTTTCTTCTTCATACGCGCGGCTCTCAAAGATTACGTGGCTTGAGCAACTTTAACTTCATCGATTAAAGTTGGTTCTATCGTATATACTTGACATCATCGCTTTTCGTTCACGCATATGATCTTCTACTCAACGCGTCGGCTACCCGTTTGCTTTTCGGGATGGTATTGAATGGTGTGGTCATAATCTTTTTAACGACTCGAGCCAAGCGTCGTTTATTGCGCGTGTTGAGTTCCTTTTGGGTGAAGAAATATTTGAGGCTTTTATGGTGCGAATATATCTCCACTTTCTCTCCATATAGATAGTGCCTCCGGATCTTTAGCGCGCAAAAATGCTTTTGCTTGACTCTAGATCATGAGTAGGATAATTCCTCTCATATTCTTTAAGTTATCGCGAGGCATAGGCTATGACTTTCCCACGTTGCATGAGAACACATCCTAACCCTTTGCACGAAGCATCGTTTGTAGATAACAAATCCATCCGAACCGGATGGTATTGTCGAGCAGTGTGCGAAATGAGTCTCCTCTTGAGCTCTTGGAAACTCTTCTCGCATTCCTCGCTCCATCAAATTTTGTATCTTTTAGTCAGTCGGTTTGAGTTAGCGAGTAGCGATTCGAGAAAATCCTTCCACGAATCTCCGATAATAACCGGCTAAGCCCAAAAAAGCTACGTGCTTGATCTGCCAGAAACTTGGTTGCTCCCAACTTTGTATTGCTTCAATCTTGGCCGGGTCAATGGATACTCCATGTTTTGACACCACGTGCCCAAGGAATGCTACTTCCTCAAGCGCGAACTTCGCATTTCTTCAACTTGGCATATAACTTGTTTTCCACGAAGCCTTTGGAGTACCGACTTCAAATGGTGCTCATGATCTTCACGGCTTTTGGAATATATGAGAATGTCATCAATAAAGACAACAACAATGATCGAATATTCCTTGAATACTCGGTTCATCATATCCATGAAAGCCATGGGAGCATTAGTCGATCAAAAGACATGACTAAAAATTCATAATGCCGTCTGTCGAGTTACGAAGGCGGTCTTTGGAATATCCTCGATTCTAATCTTGATGATGATATCGAGAATGAAGATCGATCTTTGAAAAAATTGTGCTCCTTGCAATTTGGTCAAACAGGTCATCAATCACGAGGTAGCGGATACCTATTCTTGATGGTGACATGGTTCAATTTCGATAGATAGTCGATACAAAATCGCATACTCCGTCTTTCTTCTTTACAAATAAAATAGGAGCACCCCGAGGAGATGTACTAGGGGCCGAATGAAACCGATGTCCAACAACTCCACGTAGTTGGACCTTTAACTCTGAAGTTCAATAGGAGCCATTCGATATGGGGTTTTAGAAATGGGCTTTGTACGGGTTCAAGATCAATAAAGAATTCAACTTCACGTTACGGGGTAGGCCAGGGAAGTTCTTGAGGAAATCGTCGGAAATTTACTAACAACGGGAATATTATTCAAATCGGCGTGTCTTTATTCAAATCCATAACATGGGCTAAGAAAGCTTGACATCCGTTTTTTTCGATAAGCGAATAGCTTTATGACTAGATATGATGATGATTGATTTTAATGGTTTAGTTGCTTGAATTAAATACAACGGGTTGGTTAGGAATATGAAAACTAACAACCTTACGAAAACAATCAATTTTGGCATGATGAGTAGTTAACCAATCAATCCTAAAATCACATCAAAAGCAAGTATCTTTAAAGAGATAAAATTCAACGGGTAATGTGATGGTGCCAACTTGGATCAAACAAGATTTATAAGCGATGGATGTGATGAAAGTTTCTCTAGCAGAGTCTCCACGGATAAATCAAAGTCTAATTTCTCGGGAGTTAAGTTTAAGCGTTGAGCACAAGCGGGAGAGATAAATGAATGGGTATACCGGTATCAAGTAAGGTATAAACTTACATGAAATTTATGATTAGCTTACCGTGATCACCTCGTTTGGGTTCCTCGCATTTTGACCGATCCGCGACAAAGCGCTCTTCGAGGCAGATTGACTTTGACTTTTACGGGACGACCTTTTGAGTCACCATCCCATTGGACTTGGTTTATTTCTTTGTACAATCTCGGCGATATGTCCTTCTTTTCCACAATTATAACATACCTTGAACTATTGTGGGGGCGGTTTGGGGTGATATGTCCCTCTTTTCCACATTTATAGCATCGTGACCGGGTGGTCGTTCTCCTCCTCTAGAACCGATTCTTCTTTGGTGTTGGCGTCTTCACATGGTCATTGTTGAATCTCCTCTTTTAAAATCTCCTCCCAGCTTCGCTTCTTCTATTCTCATGGCCATGATTACCACGAGTGGTTCTTAGCTTTTGTCCAAGTATTTTTCTTTCTCCATTTGTTATCGTTGTTACGATGGCTACTTTGTCACCGGTATGATCTGGTTGTGGTCCCTCGGTTGAGCGTACTACTTCGTTATCTCGCTCTAATAATTGAGCCACATTGACAACATCTGAATAGAGAAAAAATTATGAGAAATGAGATATTGGCGTATCTGGGGTTTCAAACCTCTCGAAACATCCGCGTCATCGTTCCTCATTCTCCACCAAATGAGGTGCAAACACGGATAACTCTGCAAACTTTTCCTCGTCTTTGGGACACCGTCATATTATTTTGTTCGATCTAATAAACTCCACTTCCTTCATATATGCGAATACTTTCGGGAAAGTACTTGTTGTCATTGAAAAGTTTCTGAAAACGTCTCCCAAGACATCTTTGAGTGCGGTTTGGATGGAGTGCAACTTCCATGATTCCCACCGATGTCTGCCTCATTCTGGAACATAAAGGTGGCGAATGGAACCTTATTTCCTCCGTGCATCCCAAGACATCGAATATCTTGGTAATTTGTTTGACCCACGTTTACGCCTTAATCGGATCGGCTTTCCCCGAATTACGGTGGTCCCACTCTTTGAAGCTTGCTTGGTTGTGACAAGCCGTGCGTTGTTATCATTTCCACACATATTTTGTGCACGAGTCTCCTAAATGCGATTTTGCATGAGCGCAAAAAAGCTTCTAAACATCCGTCGTTCATCATCTGCTTTCGGTGGTGTTGTTCACGGGAGGAACATTGCCGACTGTTTGCGTTCTCCTCGTTGGTGAGTAAAGGTGTCTCCACGGTCTCATTTACTCCACTTATTAACATTCTCGATCGACATTCTCAAATCTTGCCATAAAACAAGGGTTAATTAAAGAAATCAACATATCACATAATATCCTATATCTTGACCAACCAACAAATAAAGCTAGGTAGGACACACTTTAGCGAAGGATTTTCTCTCTCTCCCTCTAGTTACATTCCCGATCTCACTTGGAGATCATATCCTAAAGCTCGATACCAAGCTGTGGCGCCCCAAAATAGGTATACATCACCCATTTTGAGTCGTCGATAACATGAACTGAAACAACTACAACTTTATTAATACAACATAAAAGCTGTGAGTTTAAATACAAATATTGTCATCTAGACAATATTCACACCCAAATAAGTCCTCATTACAATTATTGGTACATTATTTTACAAAAATGGTGAGGACTACTAAAACAACTTTCTAGAATCATCATTCATTCCACACCCAGAGCTAGAACTTCATTTACATTCTAGCCTCACGAGAAGAAAAATGGAACAAAAAGGAAAAGGGTGAGCTCAACTAGCCCGATAAAGAATATTATGACTAAGATAATATAGAACAAATTATCGTTAGTCTTCACGAGGAAAAAATCGATAAAATACAATAGACAACAAGTTTTGGATCAATATTACATGAAAATAATAATTCATAGAAGAGTTACGTAGAGAATGAAATCTACTATAATCTATGAATTTAAAGTCCATCATCAATATTTTATCCTGTAACATCAATCGATATTCATCTTGAATCAAATATTCATCTTTTTACTTCTGAGCCGAAGATATTCATCGATTAGGTCGTATTCATCTCAACACATGTACATCTTTTTGCACTCTGGGCCAAAGATATTCATAAGAAAATCAACCATCTTTTTACTCTGAAGGCCGAAGATATTCGATAATATCATCATTTAGGGTGAGGATGATGAAAAATATTTTAAAGAAAAGCGAATCCGATGAAACAAAAGAACAAATATTAAGGATTAAGTACTTTAAACAATCAGAGTTCAAAATACTTCATAAATAATCATCATAGTGAAGTAAAATTCAAGAATGATCAAAACATGGATACAATCAAAGCTAGTATCCATAATAGATATTTTGGACAAAAAAAAAAAAATTTAATTTTTTACGTGAATAGTGTAGTATTTAAATGAATAGTCTTGTGTATCGTGAATAGTCTAGTATCGTGAATAGTAACCCCAAACACTAAAAGACAAAAATTTCACAAAAAAAATCTTACCATATTCCGGCATAATGATATTAGAAGAAATAATATCATTTTAAAAAAAAATATATCCACTTACCTTGAAAAGAATGATACTACTTACAGTTTGGAATCTTTGGGATATAGTCTTTGAAGGAACTTGCATATATATAGCAACACTCAAAGTATCAAAATACTCACAAGAATAAACTCGATAATATAGAGAAAAAGAGAGAAAACTTGAGTTTACGGTGTGATTTTCAATTCTAACCTAAGCACCTATTTATAGGAAAATGCTTAGAACACCAAAGCGAAAAATTTAATAAAATATTAAATATAATTAACAAAATTTCCTTACCTTAGAAATTGATCTCAAACATCATTTTTCATGTATGTACAAAAAAAAAAAAACGTTTTTCTTAATAAAAATAATTAAAACTTCAAAAATCAATTATTTTGAACTTGAACTTCAATAATTCATAATAAATAGCCCTTTTATCAGAAAAATTCAAACCTTATGTCCTTTCCATAGGAAATTCCATTCTCTACAACTTTGTAAGTTTAAGTTTTTCCAAATTCAAAGCGAAGTTGGCCAAAAATCCACAAGCAGAGGCGATTTTACACGGTATATAATCAAATTTCGATCGAGAAATGGGGTCCACAGAACATGTTTAACATGTTTTAAACATTTTTTGTAACAAAAAACTACTCTTCCTCCTCATATATTCATATATCCCACATTCATTGTAAAAAATATCACCATTATTATATTATTAAAATATAATAATATATTTAAATAATTATTTTTTATCGAAAAAGATAAAATATCAATTTTTAACAATTGTCACATTAAAAATTTTCTCCATCTATATCCACATAAAATGAATATTTTCCTTATCATATAAATCAATAATTAATTATTCACAAATAATATTACGAGAATCACAATCTTGTGACGAGGCGGTTCCCGGGAAGAGAGGGGCTTTCGATAAGGATTTCTCCTTCTTGGGCGCATGATTAGGTGACCAAACCTCTCCTTAGAGCGAACTTTCTAGACATTGCCAATAATGTTATCTAATAATATTATTCAAATAATATGAATTATTGATCGATAATGAAAATCTTGTGTAGTGACAATTATTGAAACAACAATAATATAAAATATCAACGTAGCAATTATTGAATCAATAAAATAAAATATTGAGCGATAACTACTTTGTAACAATTATTGAGTAATGCCTTCTTACGTAAGAATCAATAATTGGTGCAATCTGGTATCTTCTTGTGTTTTTAACCACTTAAGGTATTTCAACGATATTAACGATAACAACTTCTGTGAGTTATTTATAAACAACTTATATTTGTCGTTTTTCATCATCAATAAACTTTTAGTTATGGGGCCCACACAAAATTTGCATGCGTAAATACGAATATTCCCAGATGGTAAGAATATTCCACGACCAAATGAATATTCTCAGATAAAAATGAATATTTTATAACCACTTGCTTATTTGAAATATTTGCGCATTTTACCCATAACTAACCACATTAATCAAATCAACCCTTACTATTTCAAAATAATAAATAGAGAAATTTAATTTTATTTATAATAAGTTGGGGTCTTCACTCAATGGAGTCCTCATTATATTTATTATTACACTATTTCAAAGAGTAGTGAGGACTACTAATGCTATCATCTGAACCGTCACTCCATTCCCCGACTAGCCCCAACTACGTTCTCATTTCCTGAAGAGAACAATGAAAGAAAGGGTGAGCTCAACTAGCCCAGTAAGAAATATTATGACTAAAATAATGCAGAATAAATTATCGTTAGCCTTCAACAGTGTTAAACTGATACAATATAACAAACATTAAGTTTAACTGTAGCGGAACAAGCAATCCATTAGAAGAGTCAAGTAGAGAATAAAGTCTACTATCTTCTATGATTTAAAAGGTTTTTCATCACTTTTATGGCTGAGACTCAGCTCAATAAATAATCCACATCATTAAATCATTCCTTCACTACAGGCCAAGGATATTCTTTAGTATCATGACCACGAATTATCCATGCACTACGGGCCAAAGATAATCGTATTTTCATCAACGGTCCTAATCACGCCATAAAACAATTCATCTTTGCACCCTTGGCCGAAGAGAATTCATAGCCATAATCATACCAAAAACTGTACATCAATGCATTACGGGCCAATGAGGACTTTTTCTACATCATTTGTGACATTACGGTCATGATTATACCGAATAATCCCTGGTCATAATCATACCAAGTCCATCTATGCACTACAGGCCATAGATGACTTTCAACATAATATAAACATGAGGATGATGACAATGATATAAGAATTCAATAAAACAAGTTCAAGAATTAATTTATCCAGGAACCAATAACGTCCAAATTGTCAACATGATACTTCTTTGTAGAGTAAAATTCAAGAATGCTCAGAAGAATATTTCCATGAAAAGATACTAGATGAAGTGCAAATATCAATGATATTCTACTAATTTCATGGAGTATAGAAGTCAAAGCTTTAACCAACTGAGTATAAGAGAATATATGAAGCTATGAATGGATTTTCGTCTCGCCATGCAGTAATCCACTTGCATGATTATTTCCACAATTTAATAAGGAATGAATACAAAAGGATCATTCACCATGCATGTGGTAATCCACATAGACGAGTTATTCCAACGAATAACAAATAATGGAACCAGTCGGCGTAATACGCACGCAAGCGGGATATTCAACGAGAATAATAAAGAATGGAATAACAACGAAATCACCATGCATGCGATAGATCGCATGCATAACGAGTTATTCCAATAGAATAATAAATAATGGAACGGTCATGCGTAAGCGCACAAAGCAGGATATTCAAGCCGAATAATAAAGAATGGAACCGGTCATGCGTAAACGCATGCATGACGATATTCCGATGTATAATAATAAACAACGAAATAATAGAAGAATTTACGCCATGTATGCGATTACTTAGCGCATAAACGAGTTATTCAACATAATAATAAAGAATGGAATAACGGAAGAATTTCACCATGTATGCGGTATTAAGATAAACAGTTATTCAACATAATAATAAAGAATGGAATAACAAAAGAATTTCACCATGTATGCGATGCTTGATAAACAGTTATTCAACATAATAATAAAGAATGGAATAATGAAGAATTTCACCAAGTATAGGGTAGTCCGCGTGTCTGAGTTATTCCAACAGAATAATAAAAAATGGAATAACAGAAGTTCTCTTCATGAATACAAAAGAAATAATACCCCTTACGAGTACAACAAATAATATCCCTTACCTTTGAAAGAAGAGTACTGGATATAAGAGTAGTGAAGTAACATAATACTTTTCTTATTTCTCTCTATAGTTTATCTCTCTAGAGTTTCAGTGAATTCGTAAGAAATAATGAAGGAATGAGTTTCTATTTATAGAAGAATGGAATGAATAGTAACTAATTCATGAACGGTCCAGATTGATTTACTTTTAAATGGACGGTCCAGATTTAAAACAAAATCTTTTAAATAAAATATAATATATTCTATTTATAATCTAATAAAACGAATAACTTTATAAAAGTATTATGTTTTATATAAAAAGATTTTACTATGAAAAACACTATGCAAGCATTATGCAACACTATATGCATAATAAAATATAATATATTCTAATTATAGTCTAATAAAAGCGAATAACTTTATAAAAATATTCTATTTTTATATAAAAAAGCTTTTCATTTTTATTACATTAATAATACTAATAAAATAAAACCGAAAGTGACTTACCACATAAGCATCAATAATCAATACTGTAAAATACTTATGCAACCACTCATATTCTCGTTGTTTTTTTCTACAAAGTAGTTCAACAATGATTAACGGTAAAACTTTCACCGTTATTTTCATAAAATATTTTTTATCGTTTTCTCAATCCGACAATAATTCCATTCATGGGTCCACCAATGATTATTATTGTGTCGTCAGCATGAATATTCCCTGTTAAAACGAATATTTCCCGACCAATCGAATATTATATAACAGTTTACGTACTTTGCAAAATTTATAAATACCACCCACAACTATAACATTATATCTAATCCACACCATAATATTAAAAAAAATATTTCGAGAAAATTAAATATTTATTCATAAAATCTGGGGTCTCACAATCTCCCCTCCTTGTGGAATTTTACCTGGTATGCCGAACAGGTGAGGATACCTTGACTTCACTTAAAATTCTAACTCTTGAGGTATAACCTTTGAGCGTCGAATATGATCCTTCTTATCCATGATTTTAACACGTATCTCCTCATACGTTAAATCTTCTGCTATCTCGTCTAGTTCTAAATTAATAATGTGGTTTGGGTCGTCCCTATATTTACGTAACATCGATACGTTAAAAATGTTATGAACACGCGACATACTTGGCGGTAAAACGAGTCTATAAGCCACAGTTCCTACTCGATCGAGGATTTCAAATGGGCCAATTAAATCGAGGGTTGAGATTTCCTCTCATCGTCGATTCTTGCTTCTAGAATAACGCACTCTTGAACCTTCTTAATTCTTCACATTCATCAGCTCCGGGTGTGTAGCTTGAGCGGCTTTAACTTTATCGATTAAAGTCGATTCTACTCATATATTCGTTATCTTCACGTAGGTTCGTATATTCGCACTTGTAACCGCATATGATTTTTTACTCAACTCGTTAGTTACCATGTTCGCTTTTCCTACGATGGTATTGAATGGTACGATCGTAATCTTCAACAGCTCGAGTCAACGTCTTTGGTGCATGTTACGTTCATTTTAGTTGAAGAAATATTTGAGGGTTGAAGAAATGGGTTTTGTACTGGGGTCAATACAAAATTCGATTTCATGCTCTAGGGGTAGGCTAAGAAGTCTTTAGGAATACGTCAGAAAATTTATTAACAATAGAAATATCATTCAAAACTGTGACTCTCATCCAAGACTTGGATAACACGTCACATTGATACCTATCAACTTGCCATCGTCATTCACAACGTCCCCTACGGAAAGTCTGGCTTTGGTGTATTCCACACAAGGAAGTCATCAGTGAAAGGCTCGGGGCTCTTTACTTATGACTTGATATGACAGTGATTGACTTTAGTGGTTTGGTTGCTTGAATTCGCATAACAGGTTGGTTAGGAATATGAAAGCTAACAACCTTACTAAAAGCATGATGAGTAGTTAACCAATCGATTCCTAAAATTACATCAAAGGCAAGAATTTTCAAAGAGATATAATCGACAGGTAACGTGAAAGTGTCGATTTGAATTAAACAAGATTTATAAATAGTGGATGTAACGAAGGTTTCTCCTAACAGAGTTTCAACAGATAAGTCAAAGTCTAACTTCTCTGGGGTCAAATTTAAACGTTGAGCGCAAGCAAGAGAGATAAAAGAATGGGTAGAACTAGTATCTAATAAGGTATATACTTCGCAAGAGTTTATGATTAACTTACCCGTAACAACCTCGTTCGGGTTCCTCGACAAACGCTCTCACTTAAACTACTGACTTTGACTTGTCTGGGACATCCTTTGGCGTCACTATCCCAGCTGGACTTGACTTCACCATACGACAAAATCGAGTTAGGTGACCTTCTCTTTCGCAATTAAAACACGCTTTGGATTGCTGCGTAAAGTTTGGACGGATGTGTCCCTCCTGTCTGCATTTGAAATATACGACCGGCGGTCGTTCTCCTTCCTTTGAAATGGGTGCTGGTGCTGCTGTCTTTCCATCATTATTGAACCTTCTCTTCTTAAAATTTCCACTTCTATTATCTTGGCCATGATTACCACCGAAGTGGTTACCATTCTTGGCATGATAATTTCCCCCACGATGGTTATCATTGTTCCGATGGCCGTTGCCACTGGTATGATTATTATCGTGTTGTTGTTCGTTATGCTTTGGTTGGTCTGGCTCATTACCGCGCTCCAATAACTGAGCCCTATTCACTACATCTGAATACAAACACAATTTGTGAGAAATGAGGTATTGACGTATATCGGGTTTCAAACCTCTTAGAAACATTCGCGTCATTCGCTCCCCATTATCGACCAAATGGGATGCAAACCGGGACAACTCCGCAAATTTAGCCTCATATTGCGACACGGTCATATTGTTTTTCTCCAAATTGATAAAATCCACCTCCTTTATGTGACGAATACTTTCGGGAAAGTACTTGTCGTTGAACAGCTCTTGGAACTTCTCCCAAGACATCTTGAGTGCGTTAAATTTGGGAGTGCGTTTCTGATTCCCACCAAGAATCTGCCTCTTTCACGCAACATAAAGGTGGCAAAGGAACCTTTTGCTCCTCTGAGCATCCATCTGACATCAAATATCTTGGTGATCTCTTTAACCACGTCTCCGCCTTAAGTGGTTCTGGCTTTCCCAAAAACTCCGGTGGTCCCAGCTCCTTGAATTGCTTAGCGGTGACCGACCATGGGTTGCCATTATTTTTACCTGCATTATGAACAGGAGCCACCTTCGCCTGATATTGCATGAATTATAGAAAGCTCCTAAACGTATCATCGTTCGTCAATTGATCAGTGTTGTTGTTTACAGGAGGATTATCGCCATCCTGTTGTACATTGTCCTGATTATTGATCTGTGGAGACTCAACGGTCTCCTGTGCTCCATTGCTTATCTCAACATTTTCAGATGCCATTTTCAAATACTGCCACAAAATAAGGGTTAATTAACATATCACATATTATCCCTATACTCTGACCGACTAATTAAATACCAAATAAACTTAGGTAGGTCATATTAGCAAAGGAATTCCCCGTCTCTCCCCTCCTAGTTCTTGTCTCACATCTTAGCTAGGGATCATATCCCTAAGCTTTGATACCAACTGTGATGCCCCTTAAATTAGGTACATCACCCATCTTGGGTCGCCAGATACATGGTACAGAATACACATACAAACTAATTATACAACAGTCGTGTAAAATACGACAAAACATATGCTATGAGTTTTAATACAAATATTGTCATCTAGATAATATCCATACTCAATGGATTCCTCATTACATTTATCATTACACTATTTCACAGAATAGTGAGGACTACTAATGCTATCATCTGAACCGTCACTCCATTCCTCGACTAGCCCCAGCTACGTTCTCATTTCCTGAAGAGAACAATAAAAGAAAGGGTGAGCTCAACTAGCCCAGTAAGAAATATTATGACTAAGATAATGCAGAATAAATTATCATTAGCCTTCAACAATTTTAAACTGATACAATATAACAAACATCAAGTTTAACTGCAGCGGAATAAGCAATCCATTAGAAGAGTCAAGTAGAGAATAAATTCTACTATCTTTTATGATTTAAAAGGTTTTTCATCAGTTTTATCGCTGAGACTCAGCTCAATAAATAATCCACATCATTAAATCATCCCTGCACTACAGGCCAAGGATATTCTTTAGTATCACGACCACGAATTATCCATGCACTACGGGCGAAAGATAATCGTGTTTTCATCAACGGTCCTAATCATGCCATAAAACAATTCATCTTTGCACCCTTGGCCGAAGAGAATCCATAGCCATAATCATACCAAAAACTGTCCATCAATGCATTATGGGCCAATGAGGACTTTTTCCACATCATTTGTAATATTACGGTCATGATTATACCGAATAATCCCTGGTCATAATCATACTAAGTCCATCTATGCACTACAGGCCAAAGATGACTTTCAACATAATACAAACATGAGGATGATGACAATGATATAATAATTCAATAAAATAAGTTCAAGAATTAATTTATCCAGGAACCAATAACGTCCAAATTATCAACAGGATACTTCTTTGTAGAGTAAAATTCAAGAATGCTCAGAAGAATATTTCCATGAAAAGATACTGGATTAAGCGCAAATATCAAGGATATTCTAATAATTTCATAGAGTATAGAAGTCAAAGCTTTAACCAACCGAGTATAAAGAGAATATATGAAGCTATGAATGGATTTTCGCTCCGCCGTGCGGTAATCCACTTGCATGCATTATTTCCACAATTTAATAAGGAATGAATACAAAGGATCATTCACCATACATGTGGTAATCCACATGTATAAAGTTATTCCAACAGAATAATAAATAATGGAACCCGATTCAGCGTAATACGCACCAACGGGATATTCCAATGAATAATAAAGAATGGAATAACAACGAAATCACCATGCATGCGATAGAATCGCGCGCATAAAAGTTATTCCAATGCGATAATAATAATAATGGAACTAGGTCATGCAGAACGCGCAAAAATGAGATATTCCGGCGAATAATAAAGAATGGAACGAGTCACGCGTAAACGCATTGCATGGATATTCCGGCGAATAATAATAAAGAATGAATAATAGAAGAATTTCACCATGTATGCGGTATTGGCATGAAACAAAAGTTATTCCAACATAATAATAAAGAATGGAATAATGAAGAATTTCACCATGTATCGCGGTATTTCGCATAAACAAAGTTATTCCAACATAATAATAAAAATGGAATAACAAAAGAATTTCACCACGTATGCGGTACTTCACATAAACAAAGTTATTCCAACATAATAATAAAGAATGGAATAATGTAAGAATTTCACCAAGTATAGGGTAGTCCACAGATACTGAGTTATTCAAATGTAATAAAAAAAATAGAATAATGTAAGTTCTCTTCATGAATACAAAAGAAATAATACCCCTTACGAGTACAACAAATAATATCCCTTACCTTTGAAAGAAGAGTACTGGATATATGAGTAGTGAAGTAGCAGAATACTTTTCTTATTTCTCTATATAGTTTATCTCTCTAGAGTTTCAGTGAATTCGTAAGAAATAATGAAGGAATGAGCTTCTATTTATAGAAGAATGGAATGAATAGTAACTAATTCATGAACGGTCTAGATTGATTTACTTTTAAACGGACGGTCCAGATTTAAAACAAAATCTTTTAAATAAAATATAATATATTCTATTTATAATCTAATAAAACGAATAACTTTATAAAAGTATTATGTTTTATATAAAAAGATTTTACTATGGAAAACACTATGCAAGCATTATGCAAAACTATGCATAATAAAATATAATATATTCTAATTATAGTCTAATAAAACGAATAACTTTATAAAAATATTCTGTTTTATATAAAAAGCTTTTCTGTTTTATTACATTAATAATACTAATAAAATAAAACTGAGTGACTTATCACATAAGCATCAATAATCAATACCGGTAATCTTTCTTATGCGACCACTACACTATTCATCGTATTTTTACTACCGAGTAGTTCAACAGTATTAACGGTAAAACTTTCGCCGTTATTTTCATAAAATATTTTTATCATTTTCTCAATCCGACAATAATTCCATTGCGGGGTCCACCAATGATTGTGTCGTCGTACGAATATTCCCTGTTAAAACGAATATTTACCGATCAATCGAATATTATATAACAGTTTACGTACTTTGCAAAATTTATAAATACCACCCACAACTATAACATTATATTAAATCCACACCATAATATTCAAAAAATTATTTTGAGAAAATTAAATATTTATTCATAAAATCTGGGGTCTCACAATTTTCACATATCTCCCTTAACTTTAACCTTTATTAATTTAACCATTTACTAAATAACATAATAATTATAAGAAAATTGAATACTTTCATTTCATAAAATTCGGGATCTCACAACCTTCCCTCCTTATGAAATTTCGCCCTCAAAATTTACGTACATACCTGGTATGTCGAAGAGATGATGATACCTCGTCAGATTCTAACTCTTGAGGTATAACCTTTGAGCGTAGAATATATTCATTCTTATCCAAAATTTTAACACGTATCTCCTCATACGATAAATCTTTTGCTATCTCGTCTAGTTCTAATTTAATAATGTGGTTCGGGTCGTCCACATATTTACGTAACATCGATACGTGAAAAAACGTTATGAACATGCGACATACTTAGCGATAAGGCGAGTCTATAGGCCATAGTTCCTACTCGATCGAGGATTTCAAATGGGCCAATTAAATTAAGGGTTGAGATTTCCTCTCTTCATCGACTATTGCTTCTAGAATAACGCCATCTTGAACCTTCTTCTTCACATTCATCAACTCCGGGTGTGTAGCTTGAGCGGTTTTAACTTTATCGGTTAACGTCGATTCTACTCGTATTATTTGACATCATCACGTGGGTCCCTAGAGTCTTTAACTCTATCTTTATCATTTGTAAGTTATACGAAATGGGTTTTGGTGTTAATAACATTGCACTCGTAAACGCATACGATCTTCTACTCAATGCATCAGCTATATACCACGTTCGCTTTTTCCACGATAATATTGAATGGTATGGTCGTAATCTTCAACAGCTCGAGCCAACATCTTTGGAGCATTATACGTTCGTTTTGGTTGAAGAAATATTTAAGAGTTTTAGAAATGGATTTTGTACTGGGGTCAATACAAAATTCAACTTCACGCTCTAGGGTAGGCCAGGAAGTCTTTAGATAATACGTCAGGAAATTTATTAACGATATAAATATCATTTAAAAACTATGACTCTCATCCCAAGACTTGGATAGCACGTCACATTGATACCTATCAACTTGCCACCGTTATCCACGATGTCCCCTACGGATAGTCTGGCTTCGGTGCATTCCATACAAGGAAGTCAACAACGAAAGGATCGGGGCTCTTTACTTATGGCTTGATATGACAGTAATTAACTTTAGTGGTTTGGTTTCTTGAATTCGCATAACAGGTTGGTTAGGAATATGAAAGCTAACAACCTTACGAAAAGCATGATGAGTAGTTAACCAATTGATTCCTAAAATCACATCAAAGGCAAGTATTTTCAAAGAGATAAGATCGATAGGTAATGTGAGGGTATCGATTTAAATCAAATAAGATTTATAAATAGTGGATGTAACGAAGGTTTCTACTAACGAAGTTTCAACCAATAAGTCAAAGTCTAACTTCTGTGGGGTTAAATTTAAATGTTGATCGCAAGCAAGAGAGATAAAATAATGGGTAGAATAGGTATCTAATAAGGTATAGACTTCACAAGAATTTATAATTAACTAACCCGTGCTAACTTCGTTCGGGTTACTCGCTTTTTGAGAAGTCACGAAAAACGCTCTTCCTAAAACCACCGACTTTGTTTTGTCCGTATCCGCCTTTGGTGCCACCGTCCTAGCTGGACTTGATTTCGCTACAAGACAAAATCGAGTTATGTGATCGTCTTTTCCATAACTAAAACATACCTTGGAAGGCTGTGAACAATTTGGACTTATGTGTCCCTCCTCTTTGCATCTATAGCATCTAACTGGTGGTCGTTCTCCTCCCCTAGAATTTTTTGCTGGTGTTGATGCTGCTACCGACGTCTTCCCATCATCGTTAAATCTTTTCTTCTTGAATTATCCACTTCTATTATCTTGGACATGATTACCACCGAAGTGGTTACCATTCTTGGCATAATAATTTCCCCCACGATGGTTATCATTGTTCTGATGGCCGTTGCCACCGGTACGATTATTATCGTGTTGTTGGGCGTTTCCTTTTGGTTGTACTGACTCATTATCGCACTCCAATAACTAAGCCTTATTCACAACATCTAAATATAAACAAAGTTTGTGAGAAATGAGGTATTGTCGTATTTTGGGTTTCAAACCTCTTAGAAACATTCGCGTCATTTTCTCCTCATTATCAACCAAATGGGATGCGAATCAGGACAACTCGACAAACTTAGCCTCGTACTGCGACGGTCATATTTTTTTGCTCCAACTTAATAAACTCCGCCTACTTCATGTGACGAATACTTTCGGGAAAATACTTGTCGTTGAACAGTTCTTGGAACTTCTCCCAAGACATCTTCAGTGCGGCAGGCTGAGTATATTTTACTGATTCCCACCAGTAATTTGCCTCTCCTCGCAACATGAAGGTGGCAAAGGGAACCTTTTGCTCCTCGGAGCATCCCAAGACATCAAATATATTGATGATCTGCTTTATCCACGTCTCCACTGTGACAACCGAGATTTTGTAATTTAATTTTAATATTTATTGGATTAAATAAATGTTTTTTCATGATTTAATTATTAGATTAAATAATAAATTGATGAAGTTGTGGTAGAATAATTTAATTGTATGTGTTTATGTATTAAATTAATGTGGAGAATTGATTTATGTAAATATGTGAGCTTATTAAATTAAAAGAAATATTTAATAAGCCTAATATTATTTTAATTAATTAATTAATTAATTAGAGAATTAATAAATTGGACATAATTAATAAACGAGAAATTTAATTATGTGACTATATGAATTAAATGAGAAACTATTATATTTTATTAAATTAAATAAGATATTTGATTTATTATGCAATTGGGTGTGACATGATTTAAACTATAGTATAAGAGAATCATTAAATTAAATGGTTTTGGAGCCTATTATTGCCAGCCAAACGAGGCCCTGAGAGAAGTTAGTGGCAGTTAACCCATGATGGGTAACTGACCTCCACAACGCGTCAGTTCTTAATTATTATATACGTCTTCTTCCTTCTTTATTCTCTAAGTCTGGAAATAAGAAAAATAATTTACAGAGAGAAATTGAGAAATTGTTGAGGGAGATTGTGAGTGAGTGATTGAAGAAGCATCTGAGAAAGGTTTTCCTTACTAATCTACACCCTACGCTTTGGGTAATCTCTTCAACCCAGTTTTATTTACGTTATTAAAATTTTCATAAATATGGCTCTCAAATTTCTGTAAAATCTATGTAGTTGGAGATTGTATTGACTATGTGGATATATATGTGACAATATGTTAACATCGCATGTTTTTACCATATATTAAAGATTTCCATATCATCAGTTTCATAAAAATATGACGTATATTGTTACAGAGTATAGAAATATGGTCATATGGCCCTTATACGTAAATTTAATATGTCAAACATATATTGTCTCATAAGTTTTACACCTTTATATAATTATGTATGTTAAAACGAAGAAAAAAAACTTCGAATGGACAGATTTGGTGTTATAACGAACCCGTGATGTTAATTTTTATGTTCTGTGTTCAAAACCTTCAAGAACATCAAGAACAATGAAACTACATATTTTGATTCTGTAATTATGTGTTTTAATTTGTTAAAATCACTCTATAAGGGTTGGGTAATGATTATGTACGAATTCTAGTATGTGGGTATGTTTAATTTAATGTATTTAATGACCATATAATGATAATTTCGCATGACTCTGTGTTCTTCGCGAACTGGAAATTCAGAAATTGGAGTTTCACGATGAGGCGCCAACTCCATGCCTTAAGTCCCGTGTTGCAACACTTAAATCCCAAGTCATGCGCCAAGAACAAGCTTCTTTGGTGGCGCCCAAACACCACTCTCTACAGATTGCTTTCGAAATGAAATGTTTTGATTATTCATGTCCATGAAAGTATTAGTAACCTAATCTATTGAGCATAAAAATATGTTAGACATATAATGAGATGTTAAAATAGGTTCTTAACATGTCAATAACACATTTACATGTGGGTTGAATTATTGAATGCATAGTTAGTTTATTATTCGTGTAGTGTGATATTATGTGAAATTAAGCGTGATAATTTGACTAAGTATAGTCATAACCAGAGTTTACACCAAAGAATAAATTTGTGATGACTAGTTATGTTATAATTAACTGGTATTGTGAATGTAAATGGTTTGTAGGATTAAATCAAGGAACGTGTATAAATTAACGTGTAATCTACGTATGAGGCAAGTTTCCTAACCCTATTCGTTATTGTTATTCAAGTTATGAACTTACATCGAACAAATTCTCGTTATTATTGATCAAGTTCAATTTGTTATATCAAAGATTATTAATCTTATCAAAGCATGTTTTTGTTATATAATATTTATCCTATTGTATAATTCTCGGGATTATTATTCAATTTAAATATTAGTTATTTTTGAACTTTGTAAGACTAGTGAACCCTTATTGATTCGACTAGTCCATAGTTGATGAACGTTCTAAATTCAGAACCCTTGTTGAGCTGATCCAAACCAAGCTTCCTTTGGTGCGGACTCTAATATCAAACTGAGATGAACAACCCTATTATAGGGGATTATTTACGCTTTAGCGTTAAGATATTGTGCACAGTATGGTACTAAGGGTTGATCCCCCTAAGTACGAGAAAAAGAGTCCATAGTCTTATGACTGTTAAAGGTTTCAAACATAAACACTTGACAACCTAGGACATAGTTTAAGGTCTTATGACCCTCAGAAGTTCTTTTGATTCTTGGTATTCATTCTTGATTCAAAAGCCTAGTTTTCTTATTTCAGAAGTCCTTGATTCATTCGCATGTTATTATTTTATTGTTATATTATTATACTTGTGGGAAATTGGCTCACTCTTGCGTAATAATAACATTGCAGTTAAGAACGAAAGGTCCGACGAGCCTTCTACTAGCAAAGGCAAGGGCAAGATTAACAAGTGATGAAAACTTGTTGTTTATGTGATTATATATTTATGTTTCAGACTTAGAATAATGTTGTGTAAGACTATTACTTGTTTATGATTCCGCACAGATGTTTAAGGTTAGTTTAACTTGGGATTGTATTGGTTATTATTCAGATGTTGTAACCCCATAAGGGGAAGATTTATTTCTATCTATTGCATGGTTTGCATTTATTATGGGTAAATAGATAGATGATATTTGTACAGTGAACACCAAATCCCGCGGAAATAGAAGTACCCGGATTTGGGGGTGTCACATCCGCCTTAAGTGATTTTGGCTCTCCCAAAAACTCCGGTGGTCCCAGCTCCTTGAACTGCTTAGCGGTGACCAACAGTGGGTTGCCATTGTTTCCATCAGCATTATAAACAGGAGCCGCTCTCACCTGATGTTGCGTGAATTGCATAAAGCCTTTGAACATCCCATCGTTCATCATTTCATCGGTGTTATTGTTTACCTGAGGATTATTGTCTTCCTGTTGCACATTATCCTGGGTATTGATCGTTGGTGACTCAACGATCTTATGTGCTTCATTGCTTATCTCAACATTTTCAAATGCCATTTTCAAATACTGCCACAAAACAAGGGTTAATTGACATGTCACATATTATCCCTATACTCTGACCGACCAATTAAATACCAAATAAACTTAGGTAGGTCATACTAGCGAAGGAATTCCCCGTCTCTCCCCCTAGTTCTTGTCTCACATCTCAGCCAGGGATCATATCCCTAAGCTTTGATACCAACTGTGATGCCCCCAAAATAGGTATACATCACCCATCTTGAGTCGCCAAATACATGGTACAAAATTCAAATACAACTTAATTATACAACAGTCGTGTAAATTATGACAAAACATAAGCTGAGAGTTTTAACACGAATATTGTCTTCTAGACAATATCCACACTCAATGGAGTCCTCATTATAATTTTTATCACATTATTCCATAGAATAGTGAGGACTATTATGACACCATCTCGGACCATCACTCTATTCCCCGACTAGTCCCAGCTATATTCTCATTTCCTGAAGAGAACAGTGAAAGAAAAGGGTGAGCTCAACTAGCCCAGTAAGAAATATTATGACTAAGATAATGCAGAATAAATTATCCTTAGCCTTCAACAGTATAACAACTAATATAATATAATAGACAACAAGTTTAACTACAGCGGAACAAGTAATCCATTAGAAGAGTCAAATAGAGCATAAAATCTACTATCTTCTATGATTTAAAAATTTCTTCAACAATTTTATCGCTGAGACTCAGCTTAATAAATAATCCACATCATCGAATCATCCTTGCACCATGGCCAAGGATATGCATGTAATCATCAATGGTCATGATTATACCGAATAACCCCTGGTCATGATAATCATACCAACAACTGTCCATCAATGCACTACAGGCCAATTAATGAGGACTTTTACCACATCATTCGTTACATTACGGTCATGATTATACCGAATAATCCTTGGTCATAATCATACCAAGTCCATCTATGCACGTAAGCCAAAGATGACTTTCATCACAATATAAGCATGAGGATGTTGACCATGACATAATAATTCAATAAAATAAGTTCAAGGATAAATTTTAAAGATTTATAATTTAATTTATCCAGAATTCAATAATGTTCAAATTGTTAACATGATACTACTTTGTGGAGTAAAATTCAAGAATGCTCAGAAGAATATTTCCATAAAATGATAGTGGATGAAGCGCAAATATCAAGGATATTCTACTAATTTCATGGAGTATAGAAGCCAAAATTTTAACCAAATGAGTATAATAGAATATATAAAACTGTAAATGGATTTTCACCCGCCATGCGGTAATCCACGTAGACAGATCATTTCCACAATTTAATAAGGAATGAATATGAAGGGTCATTCACCATGCATGCGGTAGTCCGCGTAGACAGGTTATTCCAACAGAATAATAAAGAATGGAATAACGGAAGAATTCACCATGCATGCGGTAGTCCAAGTAGACAGGTTATTCCAACAAAATAATAAAGAATGGAATAACAGAAGAATTCACCATGCATGCGGTAGTCCGCGTAGACAAGTTATTCCAATAGAATAATAAAGAATGTAATAACAGAAGAATTCACCATGCATGCGGTAGTCCGCATAGACAGGTTATTCCAACAAAATAATAAAGAATGGAATAACAACCCTTACGAGTATTGAAAGAAAATAACTCTCTTCATGAATATGAAAGAAATAATACCTTACCTTAGAAGAAAACTAGATCTTTGGAATAGTGAGGTAGTTGGGACTTCTCTTCTTCTTTCTCTATAATTTCTCTCTATAATAATTGCTCTTGTGAGACTTAGTGAATTGGTGAGAATGAAAGAAGAATGAGCTTCTATTTATAGGAAAATATAATTTCGATAATTGCACGTTTTGGGGTTCGAAATATTACAATATAATACCTTCCTCTTTTTCTTCATTTATAATTTAGTCCTGCAAGTATTATCAAACTTGCACCACCTCCCCTAATAGTAAATTATGTGAATTAATAGTTCATTCATGTGACTCAATAGTATAATCATGTGAAAAAACTAATTATAGTATAGTACCTTCATCTATACCTCTATTTTTAATTTAGTCATGCAAGTATTATTAATCTTGCACCAACTCCCCTAATAGTAAATCATGTGAATCAATAGTACACACATGTGAACACATAGTTATAGGCATGTTAATTAATAGCAATTAATTGCTCATTTATCTGGTGAATTACCCGATTGGTCAATATAACCTCCAGACATCAATTATTATCGAAAAAAATGTCAATTTCCACTAACACTAATAATCCCAACACAATGGAACTATCAATTTCATCTTTAATCAACACGAACTTATTCATCATTAATATTATAACGCACAATATTTAACAACCAGGTCGTTCCCAAGAAAGAGGGGATTTCCAATAAGGATTTCTCCATATTAGCGCGCAATTAGATTATATAACCTCTCATTGACAGAACTTCTAGACATTGTGAATATTGCAAATAATAATATGAATAACTTTGTCGTCTCAATTATTAATTTAATAATGTAACATATTATGAAGATGATACTGTGAAATAATTGAATCAATAATATGAGAGATATGATCACGACAATTATCGTAGTAATAATTGAGTATAACTGAGTGACTTCTTATGTAAGCATCAATAATCAATACTGTGTGCTACTATGCAACCACACATATTATTGTACTTTTACTACCGGGTAGTTCAACAGTTTTAACGGTAACACTTTCGCCGTTATTTTTATAAAATGATAATTTTCTCATTTTTTAACTACGATAATACTTCCATTGTGGGGTCCACCAATGATTGTGCCATCGTACGGATATTCCCGATAAAAAGAATATTCCCCGACCAAACGAATATGTTATAACAACTTGCTTACTTTGCAAAATTTTCACATATCACCCTTAACTTTTTAACCTTTATCAATTTAACCATTTACTAAATGACATAATAATTATAAAAATTGAATACTTTCATTTCATAAAATTCGGGATCTCACACAACCCAGTAGTCCTTGGCCAAGGCAGAACGAAATTAGAAAGGAGTTTCTAATTTGCATTATTTGGAGTTGTGCATTTAAAAGGCAAAATACATATAATTAAATAAAATAAGACTTGACAGTACTTCCATGTCTTATATTTAATTGGGACATTGTATGGTGGAAGGATTGAATTGTACGGTAACTATTTACTCAAAGGTTCTTTTATGATTAATATTGAAATCTATATTATCTGGAAAGTCGTTAATCGCTAGGGAGGCTTATCCCTATTGTAGAATAAATATTATTTATTTAAATAAATTAATAGTTTACTTTATTTATTTAAATAAGATTAGAATTATTCTAATTGATTTATTCACAACTGGTTTAATATGGAGAACCTAAAGGGTCACGCCATAAAAGGAAAAATAATTATTTAAGAAGTTAATGACATAATCATAATAATATGTTAAGTGTATTTAATTTAATCTATGGTGATAGAATAAATTAAATAGCTTAATATTTATTATTTAATATTTTGAAAATATTAAATATATAAATTAATAAGAGGAGTCTTATTAATATTATTACAATTATTATTATTTTAATTTCTAAAGAGTTGGAAATTAATTTAATAAGTACTCTCATTTATTTCTAATAAGATTAGGAGACTGATTAATTAAAAGATTTTAATTAATTATTCCTAATAAGATTGGAAGCATAATTAATTAAATAAGTTTAATTAATTAAAATAAAACTCAATTCCTTAATTGTTAAGGATGGTTGCCCATGTCTGTAAATAAGAGGAGTCTTATTATGGGTGAGGGTGGTTGACACTTTCACAAAAACACGTGAATACGTAATTCCAATAGTTGAGAGAGTACACCATTTTCTCTGAGAGAGAAAAACTAGGGTTTTGCCAAATACCCATTTTCTTGAATCTTTTTTCTTCCTTGGTGGATCACCTCTAGAGGCCAAACACTTGGGTGGATAACATTGATCAAAGGAAGGAACCAAACCTGGTGAATTCAAGTTGAACGCGAAAAAGATTTGAAGGTGAACTTGTACCTGAGGAAGCTAGAATCTTCAAGGGTATAATTCTTGTTTTTCATCTTTTTGTTTAATTAATAATTGTGCATAAAGGATAATCCGGGTATATGATTTGTAAAATTTTAAAACTCTGTTTTTCCATGCTTCCGCTTACTTTGTGCAATTTGAATGTGTTCATGAATCTTACAAACCTAACAGTATTTGGCCATGAATTTTATTGAAGCCAAGATATAATACCTCCAGTTGATTTTGAAATTACAAAAAATGTGGAATCTCGCTTAAGTTGCAAAAAGACAAACCTAAAATATGAAGTTGTGGAATAGTGGAATTTATGTGACGATTGATAAGAGATGTGTTCGAAGAAGCAGAATGTAGTCGGCCGTTTCATGGAACTTGTCGGCGTTTACTTCGCCGTTGTTTTGGAAGGGTATCCGGCTATTCAGAGCCTCCAACTTGTCGAAAATCCAGGAAGAAGATCCGCCATTAAAGACTGTTGTTGTTGAGCTCATCGTCATCTTTTGGCGTCTACAAATTTGTCCCATTATCGCTGCTAAATCTCAAAGATTGGGCCAAAGTTTTGTAAACCTGATGATGCATGTGTCAGATTAAGATTTTAGAGATGTGGATAGTTGGACTTGGATGTTCTGGTCGTTGGATGTGAAGATCAACATTTGGTACTTTTTTGTTTTGTTTTCTTATTTTGTTGTGGTTTGGGTATCTAAAGATGATGAACAAGGATTTGTGTTTTTTTCTTTTTAGTCAAAGAGGAACAACAATCTGGGTTTCAAAGAAGCACGGGGGTTTTGATGAACAAGAGTTTGGGTATTTCTTCGATTGATTCTGATAGTTTTGAGGGTTTTGATGCTTTTTATTTAGTCTGAGTGTATTAATGTTAGGGGTATGGCTATTTTACCCTTCAATATATCAATAATGTTTAATCTCAAAATAAAAAATAATTTTTTTGCACACTTCAGCTCATTTATGGCCCACCCAAATAGCCACGTCAGCAATTTCTGACGTGGCAGTTTTAATTGGATGAAATTAAAAAAAAAATTAATAGTTCAATCATTTGATTGAAAAAATTAAAAGGTGAATCACTAAAGTGGAATATGTAGATTTAGGGTAGTAAAACATATTTAAGCCTATTATTTAAGTCTCCTTTATCTCACTCTTTTATACTCGCATTTGTTGTTGGGGTCTGTCATTAATTTATTTATTTTATCTTTATTAAAATTGTTGAGTCCTATTATATATATGATAATATTAAATTTATATCAAAATGTGGATGTATGTGAATACATGGTATATGAAAAAATTAAAAAAGGATCCATATATTATTATAGAAAATATATATAGTGAATATTTATGAATTTTTTTAATTGTCAGTTACGTAGATAAATATTAGTTGTAATCTTTTTAAAGAGATGAATACTAAGTGAGACTGTTTTATAATTTTATCTAATCTCATATATTGATATGTTCTTAATTATAATTATTTGACATAAACTTATCACAATACAAAACTCTATTATCATTCTATTGTTTAAGATGAATTTTAATCATTAATTATAGAGGACAGGCACAAAGAAAGAGCATGAACTCTCAAATATCCCAAAAAATTGATTTATGGGGAAAGTTAATAATGATTGAACTAATAGGAATTCTTAAGTGGAAAGTTAATTATTGAATTAATAGGAACCATTAACTTTCAAAATATATTATAGTTCACCATAAATTTATCATAATACATAATAAAAATTTTTCTTTTTATTCTATTTTATCACTTAAAGTATTTTAGATATTGTATCTTTCCTCGTTTGTTGAGAAGTAATAAATGATTAGTATTTTTAATTTGAAATACTTGTAGTAGATAAAGTAAAATAAACTTTTATAATCAATATTACATTCATAATTTTCAAAACTATAATATTTGTTATTTATAATTCGTAAAACACAAATGATGAACATGTTTTAGTCCGAAAAACCATTATTCTTAGGCTATGTTTGTTTGTAAAAATTATACTTGGGATATAACTATTAATCTCAAGTGTCTTGTTTGTTTTTAAATTTAGACTTGGGCTATTAGTTTAGAAACTATAAAATGACTTAATAGTCTTTAGATTGTAATTATGATCCCGAGATTATAATCCTAGAATTAATATATAGTCTTCAGATTATAATCTCATAGATTATAATCTCGAAATTATAATCCTTACAAATAAATATAGCCTTATAGTATCGGTCTCATGCTCTCAATGTGAGACCCCGGATTTTATGAATAAATATTTATTTTTCTCGAAATAATTTTTTGAATATTATGGTGTGGATTTGATATAATGTTATAGTTGTGGGTAGTATTTATAAATTTTGCAAAGTACGCAAGTTGTTATATAATATTCGATTGGTCGAAAAATATTCGTTTTAACGGCACAATCATTGGTGGACCCCGCAACGGAATTATTGTCGGATTGAGAAAATTACAAAAATATTTTACGAAAATAACAGCGGAAGTTTTACAGTTATCTTGCTGAACTACTCGGTAGTAAAGAAATGCGATGTCTGGCGTGGTTGCATAAGTAACACCAAGTATTGATTATTGATGCTTACGTGATAAGTCACTCTGTTTTGTTTTATTAGTATTATTAATGTAATAAAATGTAAAAGTTTTTATATAAAATGAGAATACTTTTATAAAGTTATTCATTTTATTAGACTATAAATAGAATATATTATATTCTATTATGCATAGTGTTTTGCATAGTAATATCTTTTTATATAAAAAATGTAATACTTTTATAAAGTTATTTGTTTTATTAGACAATAATTAGAATATATTATATTTTATTATGCATAGTGTTGCATAGTGCTGCATAGTGTTTTGTATAGTAAAATCTTTTTATATAAAACATAATACTTTTATAAAGTTATTCGTTTTATTAGATTATAAATAGAATATATTATATTTTATTTAAAAGATTTTGTTTTAAATCTGGACCGTCCGTTTAAAAGTAAATCAATCTGGACCGTTCATGAATTAGTTACTATTCATTCCATTCTTCTATAAATAGAAGCTCATTCCTTCATTATTTCTTACGAATTCACCTTGAAACTCAGAGAGAGAAACTATAGAGAAAAAAGAAAAGTATTCGCTACTTCACTACTCCTACATCCTCTTCTTCTTAAGGTAAGGGATATTATTTGTTGTACTTTCGTAAGGGGTATTATTTCTTTTGTATTCATGAAGAGAACTTACATTATTCCATTCTTTATTATTCTATTGGAATAACTTTGTATATCTGATACCGCATACATGGTGAAATTCTTCATTATTCCATTCTTTATTATTATGTTGGAATAACTTTTATCTATCTCATCTCTGCACATGGTAAAATTCTTCAATTATTCCATTCTTTATCATTCTGTTGGAACATCCTGTTTGTGCTTTACGCATGACTTGGTTCCATTATTTATTATTCTGTTGGAACATCCTGTCTGTGCGTTACGTATGACCTGGTTCTGTTATTTATTATTCTGTTAGAACATCTTGTCTGTGCGTTTACGCATGACCTGGTTTCATTGTTTATTATTCTGTTAGAATAACCTGTCTGTGTGGTCCATCGCATGCTTGGTGAAGTCTTTTGTTATTCCATTATTTATTATTTTTAGTCATAATATTTCTTACTGGGCTAGTTGAGCTCACCCTTTCTTTCATTGTTCTCTTCAGGAAATGAGAACGTAGCTGGGACTAGTCGAGGAACAGAGTGATGGTCTTAGATGGTGCATTAGTAGTCCTCACTATTCTTTGAAATAGTGTAATAATAAATGTAATGAGGACTCCATTGAGTGTGGATATTGTCTAGATGACAATATTTGTATTAAAACTCACAGCATATGTTTTGTCATATTTTACACGACTGTTGTATAATTAGTTTGTATTTGTATTCAGTACCATGTATCTGGTGACTCAAGATGGGTGATGTATACCTATTTTGGGGGTGTCACAGTTGGTATCAAAGCTTAGGGATATGATCACTGACTGAGATGTAAGATAAGAACTAGGAGGGGAGAGACGGGAAACTCCTTCGCTAGTATGACCTACGTAAGTTTATTTGGTATTTAATTGGTCGGTCAGAGTATAGGGATAATATATGATATATTAATTAACCTTTGTTTTATGACAGTGTTTGCGAATGACATCTGAAAATGTTGAGATAGCAATGAAGCACATGAGACCGTTGAGTCAGCTCAACCAAAAGGTAACGACCAACAACACGATAATAATCATATCGGTGGCAACGGCCATCGGAACAATGATAACCATCGTGGGGAAAATTATCATGCCAAGAATGGTAACCACTTCGTTGGTAATCATGGCCAAGATAATAGAAGTAGAAATTTCAAGAAGAGAAGGTTCAATAATGATTGAAAGACAGCAACACCAGCACCTATTGTTAAGGAAGGAGAACGACCGCCAGTTAGATGATACAGATATGAAAAGGAGGGACAGTGGCACCAAAGGCGGATATGGACAATACAAAGTCGGTGATTTCAGGAAGAGCGTTTTTTGTGACTTCTCAAAAAGCGAGTAACCCGAACGAAGTTAGCACGGGTTAGTTAATTATAAATTATTGTGAAGTCTATACCTTATTAGATACCAGTTCTACCCATTCTATTATCTCTCTTGCTTGCGCTCAACGTTTAAATTTAACTCTAGAGAAGTTAGACTTTGACTTATCGGTTAAAACTCCGTTAGGAGAAACCTTCATTACATGTGATATCCAAGTCTTGGATGAGAGTCACAGTTTTGAATGATATTTCTATTGTTAATAAATTTCCTAACGTATTCTTGAAGACTTCTTAGCCTACCCCTAGAGCGTGAAATCGAATTTTGTATTGACCCAGAAAAGACAAAACCCATTTCTTAAACCCTCAAATATTTCTTCAACTAAAATGAACGTAACATGCGCCAAAGACGTTGACTCAGTTGTTGAAGATTACGATCGTACCACTCAATACCATCGTAGGAAAAGCGAAACATGGTAGCTAACGCGTTGAGTAGAAGATCGTGTCTCGATTCTGATAAGTCTTGAATATCGAACCCACGTGAAGATAACGAATATACAAGTAGAATCGACTTTAATCGATAAAGTTAAAGCCGCTCAAACTACACACCCGGAGCTGATGAATGTGAAGAAGAAGGTTCAAGAGGGCGTTATTTTAGAAGCTAGAATCGACGAAGAGAGGAAATCTCAGCCCTCGATTTAATTGGCCCATTTGAAATCCTCGATCAAGTAGGAACTGTGGCCTATAGACTCATTTTACCGCCAAGTATGTTGCGTGTTCATAACATTTTTTTTTGTATCGATATTATGTAAATATGTGGATGACCCGAACCACATTATTAAATTAGAACTAGACAAGATAGCAGAAGATTTAACGTATGAGGAAATACGTGTTAAAATCTTGGATAAGAAGGATCATCTTCGACGCTCAAAGGTTATACCTCAAGAGTTAGAATTTGAAGTAAAGTCAAGGTATCCTCACTTGTTCGGCATACCAGGTACATACATAAATTTTGAGGGCGAAATTCCATAAGGAGGGGAGATTGTGAGACCCCAAATTTTATGACTAAATATTTAATTTTCTCGAAATAATTTTTTGAATATTATGGTGTGGATTTGATATAATGTTATAGTTGTGGGTAGTATTTATAAATTTTGCAAAGTACACAAGTTGTTATATAATATTTGATTGGTCAGGAAATATTCGTTTTAATGGCACAATAATTGGTGGACCCCGCAACGGAATTATTGTCGTATTGAGAAAACGACAAAAATATTTTATGAAAATAACGGCAGAAGTTTTACCGTTAATACTGTTGAACTACTCGGTAGTAAAAGTACAGTAATACGTGTGGTTGCATAATAGTAATACGTGTGGTTGCATAGTAGCACACGGTATTGATTATTGATGCTTACGTGATAAGTCACTCTGTTTTGTTTTATTAGTATTATTAATGTAATAAAACAGAAAAGGCTTTTTATATAAAATAGAATACTTTTATAAAGTTATTCGTTTTATTAGTCTATAAATAGAATATATTATATTCTATTATGGATAGTGTTTTGCATAGTAATATCTTTTTATATAAATCGAATCTTTGTTATAAAGTTATTTGTTTTATTAGACAATAATTAGAATATATTATATTTTATTATGCATAGTGTTGCATAGTAGTGCTGCATAGTATTTTGCATAGTAAAATCTTTTATATAAAATAGAATACTTTTATAAAGTTATTCGTTTTATTAGATTATAAATAGAATATATTATATTTTATTTAAAAGATTTTGTTTTAAATCTGGACCGTCCGTTTAAAAGTAAATCAATCTGGACCGTTCATGAATTAGTTACTATTCATTCTATTCTTCTATAAATAGAAGCTCGTTCTTTCATTATTTCTTACGAATTCACTGAAACTCTAGAGAGAGAAACTATAGAGAGAAAGAAAAAAAGTATTCTGCTACTTCACTACTCCTACATCCTCTTCTTCTTAAGGTAAGGGATATTATTTGTTATACTCGTAAGGGGTATTATTTCTTTTGTATTCATGAAGAGAACTTCTGTTATTCCATTCTTTATTATTCTATTGGAATAACCTGGTTTAGCCAAAGTACCGCATAATGGTGAAATTCTTCTGTTATTCCATTCTTTATTATTATGTTGGAATAACTTTGTCTATCTGCAGTATCTACATACATGGTGAAATTCTTCTATTATTCCATTCTTTATCATTCTGTTGGAACATCACATGCTGCATGTTTTACGCATGACACAGTTCCATTATTTATTATTCTTGTTAGAACATCACATGCGTGCGTTCTACATGCATGACCGGGTTCCGTTATTTATTATTCATTGGAACATCCATGCGTGCGTTTACGCATGACCTGGTTCCGTTGTTTATTATTTTGTTAGAATAACCTGTCTGTGCGGTCCATCGCATGCTTGGTGAAGTCTTTTGTTATTCCATTATTTATTATTCTGTTGGAATAACTTGTCTGTGCGGTCTATCGCATGCATGATGATTTATGTTGTTATTCTATTCTTTATTATTACATTGGAATATCCTCGCTTAAAGCAGATTACGCTGACCTAGTTCCATTATTTATTATTACATTGGAATAACTCATCTACGCGACTCACACTGCATGGTGAATGACCCTTCGTATTCATTCCTTATTAAATTGTGGAAATGATCTGTCTACGTGGATTACCGCATAGCGGGCGAAAATCTATTTGTAGTATCATATATTCTCTTATACTCAGTTGGTTAAAGCTTTGACTTCTATACACCATGAAATTAGTAGAATATCCTTGATATTTGCGCTTCATCCAGTATCTTTTCCTGAAAATATTTTTCTGAGTATTCTTGAATTTAACTCTACAAAGAAGTATCCTGTTGACAATTTGGACGTTATTGGTTCCTGGATAAATTAATTCTTGAACTTATTTTATTGAATTATTATGTCATTGTCATCATCCTCATGTTTATATTATGTTGAAAGTCATTGGTGGCCTGTAGTGCATAGATGGACTTGGTATGATTATGACCAGAGATTATTCGGTATAATCATGACTGTAATATTACAAATGATGTGGAAAAAGTCCTCATTGGTCCGTAGTACATTGATGGATAGTTTTTGGTATGATTATGGCTATGGATTCTCTTCGGCCAAGGGTGCAAAGATGAATTGTTTATAGCATGATCAGGATCGTTGATGAAAACACGATTTTCTTTGGCCTGTAGTGCATGGATAATTCGTGGTCGTGATACTAAATAATATCCTTGGCCTGTAGTGCAAGGATGATTTGATGATGTGGATTATTTATTGAGCTGAGTCTCAGCGATAAAAGTGATGAAAAACCTTTTAAATCATAGAAGATAGTAGATTTTATTCTCTACTTGACTCTTCTAATGGATTGCTTGTTCCGCTGCAGTTAAACTTGATGTTGTTATATTGTATCAGTTTAACACTGTTGAAGGCTAACGATAATTTATTCTGCATTATCTTAGTCATAATATTTCTTGTTGGGCTAGTTGAGCTCACCCTTTCTTTCATTGTTCTCTTCAAGAAATGAGAACGTAGCTGGGACTAGTCGGGGAACAGAATGATGGTCCTAGATGGTGCATTAGTAGTCCTCACTATTATGTGCAATAGTGTAATAATAAATGTAATGAGGACTCCATTGAGTGTGGATATTGTCTAGATGACAATATTTGTATTAAAACTCACAGCATATATTTTGTCGTATTTTACATGACTGTTGTATAATTAGTTTGTATTTGTATTCAGTGTCATGTATCTGGCGACTCAAGATGGGTGATGTATACCTATTTTGGGAGCGTCACACTCAAATTCAATTATAACATTAATTAAATTACTAAAAATGGTCTTGCATATATGTAATATGGGGATTGATATTTTTATTAGAAAAAAATTGTTATTTTTATAGTTTCTTTTATATTTACAGTAAATCAGTTCTACACGTATATTATGGGAAAGAATTCATCATTATATTAGATCATGATATTTTCATGATGAATATATCAGTTTTTCAATAGTACTCTCCATTTTTAAATATGTGACGTTTAAGATTTTTGCACATGGATGAAGTTATAACTCCTAAAATTATTCCATTAAAATTATGATGTATTATCAAAACCACCCTTGAATAGATAAATGAAAAGTTAAACCGTAAGTGATAAAGATAAGAGAGACATATTGTTAGAGGATATAGAAAATATATGAATTAAAGAGAGTATACAGATAAGATATTAGAAGAGAGAGAAAAAGTAGCTTTGAAAAAATAGGAGAGAATTAAAGAGAGTATTAAATGTTTATGGGTAATTGAGAAAATAATATAATCAATTCTCCTATAAATCTTAGAACGTCATATATTTAGGAACAAAAGACCTATCCTAAAATGTCAATTAAGAAATGGAGGGAGTAACAAGTAACAACTATATTCTTTCTTTGACTTCCAAGTTCAAACTTTTTGGCTAGCATTTAGGGGAAAATCTCTTGAATGCATCAGGTTGATGAGTAAAATGGCACGGAAATACTCTTATATTTTCAACAAAAGTAAAAATAAAAAAAAATAACAACTATATCCGCTAAGTACTATTCCCTTCGTCCCATAATATATGATGTTTTAGAGTTTGGTACAATCATTACCATTAAGGAAATGATTGTATAACATTAAATATAATATCATTTGTCTATAATACCCTTTATATTGATAAGGAGAGAGAAAGAGTTGAAAGCATCGGGGTATTGAAGGAGGAGTAATGAGGGGTAATTTTGAAAGGATTGTAATTATTGCTTCTAGATTTTCTAAAACATCAAATAATTTATGACAAATAAAATTACTTAAAACATCATATATTATGGGACGAAGGAAATACTAACTTGTCTAATCTACAAAAATCTTATCTAATTTAATGTTTTTAGTCAATACAATTATGCACTATGAATCAAATTTATTAATTGCATAAATGCTTCCAAATTGTTCTCCTATATAAATAGAACTATTTTAAGGCAGAGACCAGAGAGAACCAACAATAAGGCTCTATATTCCATATAGTGAGGCGAGCTTATCTACAAAACAATGGCACCTTTAAGGCTTCTTCTCTGCTACATTTTCTTGATTTTGTTCTCTAATTCTTATCATCAGTCGGAGGCAGCAGTTAAACGAATTCCCGCCCTTTATGATGTTGCTATTTCCGAAAACGATTTCATATCTGGTAAGCTAATGGTAAAATTTAGTATGTTTTAAGGTCCAAATGCACAACACTAATTTTAGTGCGGTGCATTTGAGCTCCAACAATCGAGTTTGTGAGTCAAATAAGTTCCTCCCCTCTCTCAATTATTCTATTTTTTTAGAGAAAAAATAAAAAGTGATTAATTTTTTCTCATAAATATATGTAAAACGTAAAAAAAAAATCTTCTAAAACGACAAAATACCCTTTGGTTTATGCGAGGATTTTTATAATAATTATTTTTTATTAATGAATCTAATTAGTTAAAATGTGTGGTGCAGGGTGCGACCATTGTCCGAGTGGAAGGTGTTGCCTTTGCTCCTTTTACCGGAGTAGACCAGTATGCAATGGTTGCTGTAATAGTGATGCTACTACTAGCAATGTCACCACCTCTTTGTACTAAAATTAATTTAGATCTCATAAAAATGAAAGAAAGAAAATTCTCCGACATATTTAAATTAATTTAAGAGATCTATTGTCAACAATGGTTGTATACGGCTTCTCTAATTTATTCCATGTTTCAATTTGTTCTGAAATTTAAGATATATTTTTATTTTATTACTATAAAGTCACAAAATTTTTATTATTTGTCATTACCTTTTTACTATCATATCACGCAGCCTATTTCACCTGAATTTCTTTCATCAAGAACAATCAATAATTTTGTCATTCTCATTTTATATATATATATATATATATATATATATATATATATATATATATATATATATATATATATTCTGTTCCATCCAAGACATTAGGTTCTTTGTAGAGCAACCTTTTTGGCATATTAAAATTTAATTTGAGCAAAAAAAAAAAATTCAACAAGTCAAAAAGGAGTTGCTCCACAAAACAATCGGCTATGGATGGAACCCTATATATATATATATATATATATATATATATATATATATATATATATATATATATATATATATATATATATATAGCTAACTAGTTACATAAATTAATCTCTTACGAATCTTTCACGACGACAAGTAATTACTGCAAATGTAGGCCTATTTGTAGCATCTTCATCCCATGAAAGTTGTATGAGCTTGTTAATGCTAAATTTTGTACGCCTGACAAAATCACCAAAAAAGCAGGCCAAAATCGCGCTAATAGTTGATGGAGTAGTTGATTATATCAAACTCACAAAATACATTCACATAAACATAAATAAAGAGATATAAAGTGTGAACACAAGATTTACATGGAAACCCAATTGAAAAAAAACCACGGAGAGAGAGTAATCCACTATAATAATATTTGGAGTACAAGTTGATAATATGGAGAGTACACGTTGTGTATTTGTGTTGTATCTCTTGTGTTTTTGTATCTTGTATTCTCCCCCAAATCCTAGCTTGTAGCCGTATATATAGAAGCCACCTCCACCCGCATCCAATTAGGAGAAGGACTCCTTTTGTAGAATCACAATCCAATTAAGAGTAGGAGGAGTCCTAATTAAACCTCCTTATCCCAACAAATAAGGAAACACAATCTTATTTTAAGTAGGACTCTCCCAACTGTCATAATAAATACATATGGGTCATCACCAGATTCGGACCATTAAATAAATTGGGTTGCACCATGGCTAGACCCAAATAATCGCATCCCAACATTGCCCCCTAGTCTCTTATTTATAAGTTCCTTATAAATAAGAGAGTATTCAAAAAGAAGCAGAGTAGATGAAATCAGGAGAGGAAATGAGCTCGTCGGAAATCGCCTTGCCGAAAAAGTTAAACAGAGAATTTGAAATTGAGAAATCTGGAAAAGTGATAATGAGGGGGAAAAGGGGGTTTTTATAGGCTGGGTGGCACAAGACCCAACGACGGCTATTAAATGCTCAAGGTGGGACCAAGCATGAAAAGGCGTGCAACGTTTCGAGAAACGAGGATGACTGTTTGGCTTCCCAGAATAACTTATCATTAGGCGTGCCGAGACCTTTTCGTGATATGACGACCTTTCAAGTCTCCAATTATAAGTATCTTACAATCAGAGACTGGGGGCAATGTTCAGGAGTATTTTACCGACCTTCACGTGGGCCGAAGGCCTGACATTAGAAGGGCTTTAGGAGATTACTGGGCTGAAGCCCATGGAGAGGTTGGAGGTGTTCGGGTCGGCGTCCGAGTCCTTCTGGGCCGGAGCCTCATCTTAGTGAATGATCTTGGGTTGTTGTGTGGCACTTTTGGCTAGAGCCAGTATCTGCTCAGGTAGTGATGATGGGTTGGTCTTGAGTCCTTTGGGCCGAAGCCCAGACCTGATGGTGGGATTGTTTGGGCCTGCACAGTGGGCTCTCCTGCGTGCAGAGTTCGGGATCCTAATCATAATTGAATAAGGTAACTCCAAAGGTAGTAATTGGATTGGATTCCACTTGCACCTTTTAAGGAGATTGTGTTGGACCCAAGTTATGGCGACTACCATGGCTAGGAGTCCTAATCCGACTCAGAGAAGGATTCTAAAGGTGGTGAGCACTATAAATATAAGGCCAATGTTACAATTAACAGGTAATACCTACTTTTGAGCACTAAACACTTAGCCTCCATTGTTAAACCTTGTGAACGGCCTGTACTTATTCTCACACCGGAGCTATCCCCCAGTGGCACAAGTCGTCAAGCTTCTGTGTAATATGTTATTGTGCAGGTTCTAGCGCGTGAATTCTATGATTGGACGCGCCGGTGAAACTTGGCGTTAACAGAGCTCATTCAGCTCTTCATCTTGCTGCTCTATAATTGCTGGCCTTAACTTACCCTCTGGAACTTCCAAAGCTATCTCATCACAAAATATTAATGCATGTAATTAAATATATTTATTAATTACAAAAACACCTTATAATATACTAATTTAATTTTATACGTACTCTTGAAGGACCATAATCTGTCTCAATGTAGGGATGTTCACCACTTACGAGCTCGTTAAGTATAATCCCAAAACTATAGACATCACATTTTTTTAGTTGTAAGGCTCACATCCGATCACTTAGGAGCCATGTATCGTATGTTCCTGTAAAATTAGAGAAAAATAAATATACAACTTTAAAATACACAAATAAAAATGTTAGTTCCACAAATTATACCCTACTTGAATAGTCAGTAGCCACATCTCTCAAACATAATTTGGCAAAATTAACATTGTTACTCTTGAAAATATCAATTCCTTAAAGTTTTTCACTAGAATGTTTTTTTTATATCAAAAGTACATTATTTCAAGATAACACTCAAATTGGGATCCATTGTGGGGGCACCGAAATTTATGGATCCCTATTGATTCTATTAAGTAATACTAATTGTTAATTTACGTACAGGAAAATGTGGGCTTGTGACATCTGCATTGTACTTCATCCGTTTCTTAATATAAATCATTTTAGAGAAATGTTTATGTTTCTTAATATAAATCGTTTGATAATTTAAATAACTATTAATTATTTAATTTTTAATATTACCCCAAGTATTAAATATAACTTTATTTCTCTTGCTATTCTCTGTCCAATAAATAACACTCTTTTTTCAATATAAGGACAATATAAACAATTGATATTATATTTAATGTTTTACAATCATTTTCTTAATACTTGTGCATAACTCTAAAATGACTTATATTAAGGAACATAAACAGTATATAGTTGCATTGTCAATTAAATAATAAGGAAACTGCATGCAATTTTGTGTTATACCTATTCAACATTTTTTTTATAGCCATGACATGTGACCTAACAATTTTTAACTTCACCGGATTAATTCTATAACTTTAGGGTTGTCACAATGTTGAAAAATGGTCAATCAATTAAGTACTTGCCTATTTCACCGGTGAGTGCCTTTTCACCATCAGTCAAAAACCGAGCATGTCCAAAATCTGCAACCCTAACATGGAATGCATCATCCAAGAAAACATTCTTGGGGCTTCAAATCCTATGAATGATCATAGGCTTTGTGTTCATGAAGATCTTGCATGGCACGAAATCTCAAGTGCCTTTCAGTAACTCTCTCCCCTAAAGGCAACAAATACCACCGTTCTTTTCTTTCCTCCGATTACGGTCCAATCTGCATCCATTCCTTCATGTAGTGCTCAAGAACTTCGGTGACGACCCAAGTGGAAAAGCGGGTCTAGCACGCCTACCATTAGATGGAGCACGAACCGGGGTGGCGTTGTCTTGATAGAGTTTCGACTTCTTGAGTGAAGAAGTTAATGCCATGCTCGTTTGATTCGAAGAAATCGGGGTTTATGCATTTTACTGCTACGTCAAGTCCTCTCCATATGCCTTTGTATATGTCTGCAGTGCTCCCTTGACCTGCTTTTTCGTGCAATTCAATCTGCACAAACCACAAGTTAATGCATGTTTTTGCACAATTCATTCCTATTTAATTCCAAAGTCTACATATATGACAATTATAGTGGTATGTATGTGTGTATATATATATATATATATATATATATGGAAAAAATATATGTACACAGCTGTGTATTACACAGTAGACTATGGCGACGGTTTTTTAGACTATAGCGACAGTTTTACCCGTCGTCATAGCTATTCTGGGCTATGGCGACAATTTTACGTCGTTATAACCTAAAAAATCTGTCGCCATAGCCCTACTGTAATACACAGCTGTATATATACATATAGCCATATATATATATATATATATATATATATATATATATCTTATAATATTTTTTAATTTTATACGTCACAAAATGAGAGTTCTCTTTAAAAACAAATTGAATGACATTATAATCTATATTGCTTGAAATTTTCCCTAAATGAAACATGATCAAACTTAGATTTCATTTAATATCAGTATATAATTAATTAAGTATTGTTATTTTAAATTGTTGAATATTTCCTTTAAAATGCATTTTTTTTAAATAGGACTCATTTTAAGACAATCAAGTTATATAATTAAAAGAAAAACTTGTTATGCTCAAGAAAATAAATAATTTAGGATTTTGTGAAGGACAAAAGTGTGTCCCAAAACATACACTTAATTCAATTTTCACCTTAAAGTTTCGAAATCAATAATCGACATTAACTAACTTAACTCAAAGTCTTTTAAAAAGACTATCTTGTTCTCTTTTGGTCAGCCCGGCCAATTTCTGATCTGAAATACGGGTTGATATTTACCGATAATGTGTAAATCATATTTTAACCATGTAAATTCCAAAAATTACTTTAATTTTCTGTTAAAGACTATTATTATGAGGGCAACAAATACATGTGTTTCTAAATTCCTTAATTTCTTAAATGTGATGGAAATACGGCAAAACTAATGATTTGGCCATCGAAGTTGGCACGTTTTATTGAATACCTGATTAAACTTTTAATTTTTTAAATTAACTAACTGAACTAATTAAAATTATTAAATATGGTCATTCTGTCAAATCTGGTTAACGGCTGTCAAAATTTTTCATACGTGCAAGCAAAAAAAAGGGGAAAATAAAATAAAAAATGAGGTGGCCAATCAGCAACAATGACATGGAAATAAAAAAAATATTATTTTTTGACTCATTTTTAACATTTTAAAGTTTTAAAAATGACAAAAACATAATAAAACTAAACAAAAACTAATAAAAATAAAACATTTTTTCATTCATTAAATCAATTATTCCTCCTTCTTCTCTCTCTTCTTCCACCACCACTGCCTCCTCCACCGCCTCTTCTTCCTCTTCTTCTCTCTTTTCTTCCACCACCACCGCCTCCACCTCCTCTTCTTCTCTCTCTTCTTCCACCACCACCGCCCTCCACCTCCTCCACGCAGGGGCAGATCTGCGGCTGGGGTTTTGGATGATGGATCCGTTCGGATCTGGTTTCTCTTTTACCGATCTTGAACCGTTTGCGATTTACATTGGTGGAATTCCAGATGGTTTCTTGCGGATGGTTTATCCGCGTGTTTTCTAATCTGGATTTTTTGTTTATTTTTCATCTTTTTATGTTCAATTTAGGATGATTTCTTTGATGTTTTCCAGTTGATCTGGGTTTGTCCGGATCTGGTATCATGTATTTATTGCTTATTTAGTTCATGTTCATATTTGGGTTTATTTTTTATTGGGATGATTTACGATTTTCTTTTTGCTCGCTTTGTTCTTGGCGAGATCCATGGTGGGTCGATTTTAATTAGCTCGTCGATAGCTCCTCTATTTCCTGCAAGTCCGAGATTTGTTATGTGTTCCTCGTGGCTACTTCGTCGGAATCTGCATTTTCTGAAAAGGTCATGTTGTGTCTCACCGTCGGATCGATTGAGGGTCTCTCTAGGATGGTTCTCGGATGTTTATGTCTCTGGCTCCTAGAGTTTGTTTTGATCGATAGGATGTTTTGATCGCGTATGTATAAAATTAATTATCTTTGGTAGGTTACGATTCTTCTCATTTTTTAGGAAGATGAAGATTTTTTTAGATCTGTTTCTTCTATATGTAATCTGATTGATTTAATGAATTAGAATTTTAATTGATTATATATTATTATTTTGTTGATGTAGAAAGTCAGGATTGATTGAAGTTTTTTATTTATTTTTTTGCCTCATATAATAATTTTAATTTTTATATTTTTTTTTCAGCGCCACGTAGATAAAAAATTAACATCTGTCTATTTTTTTTAACGGAGTGACCCAATTTGAAAATTTTAATTAGTTTAGTTAGTTAATTTGATAAATTAAAAGTTCAATCAGGTATTCAGTAAAACGTGCCAATTCGATGGTCAAATCATTAGTTTTGCCATGGAAAAACCCATACGTACCTCGTTTGGTTCAATGTACCACCCGTTCATCTTGGCTTGATCTATGACGGCTGAAACATCAGAATGGTGATGAACCGGTGGTGGTGGCGTTGGAAGATTTGTGGTAGCGCCATCGATGTTAATGTCTTTATTGTTGTTGAGAATAATATCCAAGAAACCTTTGTCTTGAGCTATTTGAAGACAATACCTTAGATAATCTTGTGTTCTTTCCATCCTCATCTTGTACATGGCCCTCAGTTCCTTCTGCTTTCCCAGCTCACTTTCTAGTTCTACCACCTTAATTCACATGTTCAGTTAAATATTAAATTGCTATTACAACAAATATGCTATATGTTCAACGCATGTTCATTCAAGAATTATATATTATATAAATGAGAATATGCGTATATGCATGTTCATTCAGAATTATTATAGATGCTTTGATTCATGAGTACTCCAAGAAGTACTTGCAAACATGCATATATAAATCATACATGATATATACACGTCCCAAAGCTAGAGTCTCATTTTAATTTTTGAATTAAATTTTTTATTACTTCATGTGTGTGTGTGTGTGTGTATATATATATATATATATATATATATACACACACACACACACATAGATATATATATAGAGAGATTGGGGAAGGAGTGAACCTTGTGGAGGCGATCGAGAGTAAATTAAAGGTGTTCGGAGACGTAAGGCTACTGATAGTCGGAGGTGAGAGGGAGAAAATCTACTGCAACACCATTTACTTTATTTGTTGTTGTTGTTAGGGATTCAAACTCCATTGTTATATTATTGTTATATTTAATGGTGAACTTTGAAGCTCAATTCAATGTTTTGGATATTCAGATCTAAGAATTTTCATAGATTTTATATAGAGAAATCACAAATCTATTTGATTTGGAAGAAGAGAGAGAAGAGAGGAGGGATGAGAGAGATTAATAAATCAAATTTGTTTAATTTTTTTTCTTTTTCACGTCCACCTAGGATAAAAACTAAAACGGTTTAATACTCGTGAGGTCTGTAACATAATGACCCAATTTTAAAATATTAATTAATTTAATGGGGTAATTTAAAAAATAAAAAGTTCAATTGTGCAATCAGTAAAACGTGCCAACTTCAGTGGGTAATTCATTAGTTTTGTCGATACAAAATTAACGTCCATTTTTTTTTTTTACGGAATGACCTAATTTCAAAATAATAATCAGTAAAACGTGCCAACTTACAGTGGATATTTCATTAGTTTTGCCCATTAAATTTTATACTAATCTACTGCTTCCGTATTATTTTATTTAAGTCTTCTTTATCTCACTCTTTTATACTCGCATTTATTGTTGGGGTCCTGTCATTAATTTATTTATTTTATCTTTATTAAAATTGTTGAATCCTGTTATATATATGATAATATTAAATTTATATCAAAATGTTGATGTATGTGAATACATGGTATATATATGAAGAAATTAAACAAGGATCCATATATTATTATAGAAAATATATATTGTGAATATTTATGAATTTTTTAGTTGTTAGTTACGTAGATAAATATTAGTTATAATCCTTTTAAAGAGATGTATACTAAGTGAGACTGTTTTATAATTTTATCTAATCTCATATATTGATATGTTCTTAATTATAATATTTGACATAAATTTATCGGACGGAGATTGACGGTGTTGTTTTGTTGTCTGAAAATCATAACTATCATCCCCCTGCAAGGCATCACCACCATGCTCGACATCGCCACATTGTTGATACAATTAAAAATATAACTTATTAGTCCGTAATTGAGAATTAAAGAGACATCTAAATGATAATTAAATAACAAGCAAAACATACAACTTAAAATGTAAGATCCCGACTTTTATGAAATAAAATTTAATTTTTTTTCCTATAATTATTATTCTAAATAGTAAGATGTTAAATTGATAAAATAATAAAATTAAGGATGATATATGCAAATTATAAAACAAAAAGTATGTCACAAAATATTCGTTTTGTTGGGGATTATTTGGTAAAGTAAGACGTCGCCGAAACAACCAATCATTGGTGGTCCCCACGATGACGTAACTGTCAAATACCGAAAACGACAGAAAAAACCTTTTTAATAAAAAAAAAAATCAATATGTGGTACTATCACTTTTAACTGTTTATATACCATGTGATAAAAGTATAGTAGCACGCGATATTTTACAGTGGCACACGACATTCCACATCATAACACAGTATTGCACAATATTTAATATTATTGATTTAATAATTGTTACAATAGCAATTGCATAGTAATCTAACTCAATAATTGTTACAATTGTACAATATTTCATATTATTGAATTAATAATTGTCATCGTAGTAAGAGAAGTAATGAAAAAATTCAATATAAGTATTAAGTAATTAGACAGACTGACTACAAGAAAAAGTCTCAATTCCGACGGAATATTCCGCCGGACATAGCTATTCCGTCTGAAATTGAGTAATTAGCCGACGTAATTAATTATCTGAAATTGACTTTCAAAAGTCAATAATGGTCTTATAATTTGGAACATAGTACTTCTCTATTCTACCATGTAAGATAATTAATTACTCTCTTTTTTTGTCAACTTAAGACATTTTCAAATTTAAAATAAATGTTTATCAATAGAAAAAACTTTCTCACGAATGAAAAGCAATACATCAGCAGTAGAAATGAAAACGCAGTAATTGACAACATTTTACATTTGCTTCTGAATTATCTCTGCATCCATCCGTAAAAACTCAGGCTCCTATCAAACCATAAATGAAATCCCAACAAAATCAATTTAACCAAATATTACTACTATATGTATATATCTATACACACACACACACACACACATATGCATATATATATATATATATATATATAGAGAGAGAGAGAGAGAGATTGGGGAAGGAGTGGACCTTATGGAGGCGATCAAGAGTGAATGAAAAGAGTTCGGAGACATATTACTACTGATAGTCGGAGGTGAGAGGGAGGAAATCTACTGGAACGCCATTTACTTCATTTGTTGTTGTTGTTGTTGGGGATTCAAAGTGTAAGACCCCAACTTTTTATGAATAAATATTTAATTTCTCTAATTATTATTTTGAATAATAAGGTGTTAATTTGATATAATGATTTAGTTATGGGTGAAATATGCAAATTTTACAAAATAAGTAAGTGGTTATAAATTATCATTGTTGTCGGGGAATATTCGTTTTGGTCGGAGAATATTCTTTTTGTCGGGAATATCCGTACGACGCCATAATCATTGGTGGACCACATAACGGAATGACTGTAGGATATAGAAAGCAACAAAAATAAATTTTTATAAAAATAACAGCAAAACTTTTACCGTTAAAAACTATTGAAATACCTGGTGATAAAAGTACAAGATGTCTGGCGTTAGTTGCAGCCAGGTGGCACACGGTATTGCATGATATTCGATTATTGATTCTTACGTAAGAAGTCACTCAATAATTGATACAGTAAAATTGTACAGTTTTTTTATATTATTGGTGCAATAACTGCTACAGTGATAATTGAATAGTATTTTGCATTATTGATTCAATAATTGTCTTGACACAGTAGCTCATATTATTGACATGATATTATTAGATAGCATTATTGATAATGTCTAGAAAGTTCTGTCGAGAAAAGGGGTTAGATTATATAATTGCGCGCCAGTAAGGAGAAATTCTTATCGGAAAGCCCTCTCTTTCTTGGGAACGATCTAGTTATCAGTATTGTGAATCTATAATATTAATTCGAAATAATTATTGAAGAATTGTAAATAGTTGATGATTTGATAAGTAATTATTTCTTTAAATTTTGATTTAAACGGAGGAATTTTTAGCATGTGACATTTATTGAACGTTGGTATTTTATCTTTTCTGATAAAATAATTTATTTAAATATATTATTATAATATTACATTATAGTAGTATGATGTGATTATATAATAGTATGATTTTTATAATTTGAATGGTAACATTATTTTAATAAATTCATGGTATAAAAGTAAAATGCGGTGGAAGAGAACAAATTGAATTTGAATTCTTATGATGTAAGCAATGATGTCATCGAACGATGAGGTAAGCAATGATGTCATCGAAACAATGAGGTAAGCAATGATGTCATATGATCAATGATGTAAGCGATGATACCATAAATTATGGCAAAAAGACTATTTTACCCTTACTCTGCCAAGCCTATAAATAGAAGCTCATTTCTTCATTATTTCTCACCAACTCACAATAGCTATAGAGAGAGAAAGTATAAAGAGAATAAGAAAGAAAGAAGAAGAGTATTATGCTATTACACTAGTGCAATCTCCAAATTTTTACTAAGGTAAAGGATTTTTTTTTCTCGTAAATGTGGTTATTTTCTTTCGATACCCGTAAATGATATTATTTCCTTCCATATTCATAAGAGATATCATTTGCTTTTATAATTCCTGAAATGATTAATAATTTCACTTCATCTAATATCATTTCACAAGAATATTGGTCTGAACTTTTTATTAAATTTGAAACTTTTCATGACTGGGTACTGTTCATGGGCACTATTCAATAAGTATTGTTCATACATACGGTACTGTTCATACGGTACTGTTCACAAAAAAAAAATCTTCCAAGTTATCTGTTGTGACCCTTATTCTTGAAATTGAATCCATGTTATGGTCTCAATTGATTCATTCTTATTATCATTATGATAATTCTCAAAGTTAAATTATGTTGAAAGTCATCTTTGGCCCGTAATGCAAAGATGACCTGTTGATTGATGAATATCTTTGGCCCACAGTGCAAAGATGACCTGTTGATTGATGAATATCTTTCGCCCGTAGTGCAAAGATGAACTGTTGATTGATTTATGGCCCGTAGTGCAAAGATGGACAGGTGTTTGGCATGATCATGACCACCGGTGATACAAACGATTATCTTTGGCCCGTAGTGCATAGATAATTCGTTGATTGGAAATAAATACCGATTGATGTTACATGGATAAAATATTGATGATGAACTTTTAAATCATGGAAGATAGTAGACATCATGCTCTACTTGACTTTTCTAATAGATTGTTGTTTCCGCTGCAGTTGTTGATCTAAAACTTGTTGTCAATTGTATTCTATAATATTTTTCCCTGTTGAGGACTAAGGATAATTCATTCTGCATTACCTTAGTCATAATATTCTTTACTGGGCTAGTTGAGCTCATTCTTTTCTTTTTTGTTCCATTTTTCTTCTCAAGAGAATAGAATATAGTGGGAACTAGTCGGGGTGTAGAGTGATGGTGCGAGACAGTTGTTTTAGCAGTCCTAACTATTTTGTAAAATAGTGTATCAATAATTGTAATGAGGACTTATCTGAGTGTGGATATTGTCTAGAAGACAATATTTGTATTTAAACTCACAGTATATGTGTTGTCGTATTTTGCATGATAATTGTTATAATAAAGTTATAGTTGTTTTTGTACCATGTATTTGGCGACTCAGAATGGGTTATGTGGACCTATTTTGGGGGCGTCACACAAACTCCATTGTTATATCTAATGCTGAACTTTGAAGCTCAATTCAATATTTTGGGTATTCAGATCTAGGAATTTTCATAGATTTTAGATAGAGAAAATCGCAAATCTATTTGATTTGGAAGAAGGGAGAGATGAGAGAGATGAGAGGAAGGAAGAGAGAGAATAAATCAAATTTGTTTATTTTCTTTTTTCTTTTTCACGTCCACCTAGGATAAAAACTGAAACGATTCAACACTCGTGAGGTCTGTAACATAATGAATCAATTTCAAAATATTAATTAATTTAATGGGGTAATTTAAAAAATTAAAATTTCAATTGTGTAATCAGTAAAACGTGCCAACTTCAGTGGTAATTCATTAGTTTTGTTGATACAAAATTAACGTCCATTTTTTTTTACGGAATGACCCAATTTCAAAATAATAATTAGTTTAATGGGATAATTTAAAAAATTAAAAGTTTAATAATGTAATTAGTAAAATGTGCCAACTTACAGTAAGTATTTAATTAATTTTGCCCACTAAATTTTATACTAATCTACTGCTTCCGTATTATATTATTTAAGGGTAAAATGCAAAGTCGACCACTGAACATTGGAGTTTTTTGGGTATTGAGCCCTTTTCTTTTGGTCAACACAAATTGAGCCCATTTCTATTAAAAAATTTGGACTTTGAGCCCCAGGCGCCACATGTGCATTGACCTGCCTACGTGGCAGATCTGACGTGGGCATTTTTCATTTTTTTACACGTAGACGAGCTGACGTGGCCATTTTTAAAATTCTTCCCAAAAATATGTTGCTGCACAGATTCGAACTCAGAACCTTCAGTTGAAACTTTGGACCAATGACTACCCAAGCACCCAAGCTTAGCTATTATTATTTTACAAGGATTAATCTTTATAACTAAACAATTAGATCCCAAAATTAAAAGACAGATCCCCAAATTACATAATTTCTGGTAAATAAGTTTTGTATTAAATCAATTTTTTATTTTTATTTTTATTATTATTACTCGTGTGACCCAAATCAGTACCATAAGTGATCTAAAACAACAAACCCAGATCAGGAAGAACACAAAAAATAGGGGGTAATACCCATATCCATATCAAAGCAGATTTGAAAAAAAATCAAAACCAATCAATTAGATCCGAAGGAAAACAACAAAACATCTGATAAATTAGAACAAAACCCCCATATTTGAAGCCAAAGCTAGTAGGAAATTGGAGGAAGAACAAGCCAACACCATAACAGACACAAAAAAATACACAGTGACATAACCCATTTCAACCCAAACCACCATCCAAATCAGATCCAACCTCTCCAAACCAGAATTCGAATATAAACACCTTTACTCACAGAACACTGAAGAATCCTTGAGCCTAAGTCACCGGACTGAACATCAGGCCACCAAAATGATTTTGAAAATGCTTACGTTAGAGCTGTCGGAGGGGCTCTAATAGAGCCAAGCTTATGAATAGAATTAGGGAAGGAGAGAATAGGTGGGCTGCAAGAAGGAGAGGTTAAGAATAATATACCTTTTGTTTTCCATCTCTCGCCTTCCTCTCGCCTTCGATCTCCAAGGCCCTCAAAATATCCTCAGAGTTCAGCAGGAGGAATTTCAGAAGATGGTCTCTGTTTAACACAAATTTAATAATAACAAATTAAATCAAATTAATTCCAGGGGGTTATTGTTGTTGTTGTTGTTGTTGTTGTTGTTGTTGTTGTTGTTGTTATTATTATTATTATTATTATTATTATTATTATTATTATTATTATTATTATTATTATTATTATTATTATTATTATTATTATTATTATTACTGTTATTATTATTATTAGTATTTGAAAGTCCAATATTAATCTAGAAGGGGGGGTTGAACAGATTATTACAGGTTAAAATTTAATTTTAGGCCTTTTTGAATTTTTAGTAATTAATTTGCAGTTTTAGAAATTAGCATGCAATATAATAAAAATTCAATCAGACAATGCACATAGATTTATCTAGTTCACAACATATACCCCTTGGTATGTTGCTACGTCCAGTCTTAAGTCCATACTTGGAACTTGAGATCTTATTACTATCAATAATAAAAACTCCTTCAACAGGCGGAGAAGCCTTTACAAAGTTTTATAGACAAACTTTCAACTTTTTCAACTATTCTATCTTGGACAGCAAGCTCTCCGCTCTCTCCTCAAGCTTAGTTGTACTTCTTTTGAGTTTAATTCTATTCTATGATCTAGTCATGAAACAATAGTCTCTTTCTCACCTCACAAGTATACTAGAGACCTAATGTAAGACCCCAACTTTTATAAATAAAGATAAATTTTTTATAAATATCAATTTTGAATATTAAGGAGTGAATTTGATATAATATTATAGTTGTGGGTAATAATTATAAATTTTACAAAGTACGCAAGTTGTTATATTATATTCGATTGGTCGGGGAATATTCGTTTTAACAGGAAATATTCATACGACGGCACAATCATTGGTGGACCCCACAACGGAAGTATTGTCAGAATGAGAAAATGACAAAAATATCTGTTTATAAAAATAACTACTAAAGTTTTACTGTTAAATATTGAAATACCCGGTGATGAAAAGTACAATAATACGCGTGGTTGCATAGTAGCACACGGTATTGATTATTGATGCTTACGTGAGAAGTCACTCAGTTTTGTTCAATTATTGATACAGTAATTGCTGCATAGTATCTCACGTTATTTGATTCAATTATTATCAATATTTTATATATTATTAAATCAATAATTGAGACGATATAGTTATTTATATTATTATTTGCATTATTGACGATGTCTAGAAAGTTCTGTCGAGGAAAGGGTTTGATCACCTAATTACGCGTCAATAGGGAGAAATACTTATCGGAAAGCCCCCTCTTTCCTGGGAACGATCTGGTTGTTAAATATTGTGAATAATAATAATGATGAATAAATGTTGTTGAAAATATTAAGGGGATTTTTATGAAGTATTTGATGTAAATTTTGCTTATTATTTGGACCTTCATTTACCCATTTTTCAAAATAATCAGTAGAAAGTTAATCAGTATATATAATATGGTAGGACCCATCTATGATGGTGACATGTTGGTGGGAGGGGAACACGTGGGGCCCACGTGGAAGAAAATGAAAATGGGAGGGGGAAACTAAAGCATTCACATGAGGGAGTTTTTTTTGTTATTATGTATATATATATATATATATATATATATATATATATATATATATAATAAGTTTTGTTTTATATGAAAAATAGAATATATTATATTTTATTATGCATAGTATACGCAGAAAGAAGTAATAGTAGATTTAAAGATCGATGATTTTGATTACTGGCATAGTGAATCGCCTAAATTTCCAATTTATCTTGCATCCGCTTCTAAATAGTATCCTTCCATTCTCCTATAAATAGGATGCTTAGTTAGAATTAAAATCACACCGAATCGTAGAATTCTTCTTCATAATATTGAGCGTAATTCTTTTCGAGTTTTAGAAAGCTTTGAGCATAGAAAAGCGATGAAAGTTTTCTTCAAGAATATCCCCGCTATACCAGTTGGAATACTCTTCTTTTCAAGGTAAGGGATATTATTTTTGTTCAATATTCATATAAAATAATATTTACTTCCATACTCTGTAGTATGTAAGTAATATTATTTCGTTTCAGATTTCAAATTTTACACTCATTTTGTTAAAGTTTTGGCTTCTATACTCCATAAAATTAGTAGAATATCTTTTATATTTGCGCTTCATCCATTATAATTTCATAGAAATATTATTCTGAGCATTCTTGATGAGTTTTAACATTTTCATGTCGGAGTACTATTCACGAAGTTACTATTCCCGAAGTACTATTCACGTGGTACTATTCACTCAGTCTTATTCAATTCACAGGGTACTATTTATGATAAAAATTAATTTCTTTTCGATCCAAATCATTTTTGATACAATATTATTCTTGAATTTTACCCCATAAAGTAGTATCATGTTGATAATTTGGACATTATTGAATTCTGGATAAATTAAATTATAAATCCTTAAAAATTTATCCTTTTCTTTCTTTTAATTGAATTCTTATATCATTGTCAATATCCTCATGCTTATATTATGATGAAAGTCATCTTTGGCCCGTAGTGCATAGATGAACTTGGTATGATTATGACCAGGGATTATTCGGTATAATCATGACTGTAATGTTACAAATGATGTGATAAAAGTTCTCATTGGCCCGTAGTGCATTGATGGACAGTTGTTGGCATGATCATGACCATTGATGAAAATACGAATATCCTTGGCCCATAGTGCATGGATAATTTGTGGTCGTGATACTAATGAATATATGTGGCCGTAGTGCGGGGGTGATTCGATGATGTGGATTATTTATTAAGCTGAGTCTCAACGATAAAATTGATGATAAACATTTTAAATCGTAAAAGATAGTAGATATCATGCTCAACTTGACTTTTCTAATGGATTGCTTGTTCCGCTGCAGTTAAACTTGATGTCTATTATATTTTATCAGTTTAACACTGTTGAAGGCTAACAATAATTTATTCTGCATTATCTTAGTCATAATATTTCTTACCCTTTGCTTTCATTATTCTCTTCAGAATATGAGAACATAGCCTGAACTAGTCGGGGAACAGAGTGATGGTCCGAGATGGTGCATTAGTAGTCCTCACTATTCTGTGAAATAGTGTGATAATAATTATAATGAGGACTCCATTGAGTGTGGATATTGTCTAGAAGACAATATTCGTTTTAAAACTCTCAGCTTATATTTTATTGTACTTTACACGACAGTTGTATAATTAAGTTGTATTTGAATTCTGTACCATGTATTTGATGACTCAGAACGGGTGATGTATACCTATTTTGGGGGCGTCACACCCAACTTCCCAGTGACCTCTCTAAGACTCTGGTCTTAGTTGAAGAATTACTCGTCTTTCTCACAGGTACATAAAATAAACTAACTCTGACCTTTTCTATTTTTACAAATAATTTTATAACAATATGCTTCTTAAATAAACAGATAAGAATTTAGTACAGATAGATGCTTATTAAATAAGTAGATATTAATTTAAGAACAAATATATTTGTATAAAAGTTCAAAGACTTTTATATTCAACAATGTGCTTCTGATTAAGCAAATATGTAAAGTATGCACAGTTATAAAAGTTCAAGTAACTTTTATGTTTTTTAAACAAGCAAATAAGTCAATTTTGGCTTTAGCTCAATAATGCTTCGGTTTAAGCAGATATATAATTTTAATGCACTTTATAAAGAATTATTAACTCTTTAAAATAAAGAGTGTTTTTCTATGGATTAAATAAAATTGTTTCTCAGTTTATCTTTAACAAGTATTATATGAAAGATGTTTATGTATCAATACATGTATATAAAGAATAAATCAATTCAAGCAATATTTATAAAGTATAATATTTAAATCAGTTAAGCACAAACTAATATAGCAAATATTATTGTTTAACTCAGATAATATATAAGAATATTTTATCTATTATGTGAACTTTTATAAATAATGTCACTTAGTACTAGCTATAAGGAATCGTACGATTCAAATTCCTCTTGGTAGAGGTGTATCTCCGTAGCCTTGCGGCGTCTAAAGTACGACAAAATTTATAACTTTCACAATTGATATTTATATAAATATTTTCAATAGATCACTACGATTCTCAAATCCAGTTCGGATGACTACTCTTTTTGGAGTAGTATCTCAGTGTCGTTTTGAGCTATCAAGTGTCGTATCTATTTTACGATATTTATATAAATAATGTCGATAAAAGGTTACTAAACACTATAAGGAATCGTACGGATTGAATTCCTCTCCGTAGAGGTGTATCTCCGTAGCCTTGCGGCACCCAAGTATCCTTTTATTTGACAAATAGATGAAATATATATATATATATATATATATATATATATATATATATATATTGTGTAGAACAATGTATATTCGTATATCTATATATATATATAAAACAAGTAAGAAATAATTCAACAGAAGTTAAACTTAAATGACTTATCTCAATACTTGGACCAATTTCCACTTCTAAAATAATCAAAAATTTTGTAAGAAGAGATATAAAGCTTTTAGAGAGAATGTAGGCAAGGAGAGTATGCTTTGCTTTTCACTGAATTGGTAAAAACCAAATGAATGAAATACTCTCTATTTATAGATTTTTGAAGTTGAGGGCAAAAGTGCAATTTTCAAAATTTGATTTAAAATGCATGGTCCGAATTGCTCATTTTGAAATAAACTATCTGGGATGGAAACAAGATTTTCTGTGATAGAACTTGCAAAAACGCCTGGTCCGAATTCCATCAACTTTAATGCTATGTTTGACCACATGTTTTAAGCCAAGATTTTAATGCCAGCACACTCACGCGTCTTAGTCCCAAAATAAGTGTCTCAAATACACACACACTTGCTTCATTTAATATATACACATGCCTGCATGATTCATACACACACACACACACACACACACACACACACACACACACACACACACACATATATATATATATAGATATATATTCATCCATTTTATATGTATATATATATAAAGTATACTTATTATATTAATATACTCATATGTTTAAATAAGTATGCATTCATGCAATGAAATATTTTTGCCCAACTTTGGTTTTGAAAAAGAAATAGGATCTCCTTGCCTTGAATTTTTATATGAATCAATTTGTTTAACACTTGACATTTAATTTATCAAGGTCAATAAAATTAATTCAAGTAAAATCAAAAAATAGTTTAGATAAAAATGATTAACTAATTAAATAATTACATATTTAATTAATTACAATATAATATATTGTTATCATCAAAATATATAAAATAAAATTATACCTATTATTATTATTATTATTATTATTATTAATACTATTATTATTATTATTCATTATTATTATTATTATTATTATTATTATTATTATTATTGTGATTATTATTATTATTATTATTATTGTTATTATTATTATTAGTACTATTATTATTAGTACTATTATTATTATTATTATTATTATTATTATTATTATTATTATTATTATTACTGTTATTGTTATTGAAAGGGAAAATGATTTGTTTAGTTATAAATATTAATCCTTGCGAAATAATAACAGTTAGGCCCGTTGTGCTCGGGGGGTCATTGGACCAAAGTTTCAAACTAGAGTAAAATAAAATAAAAAAATGCCCACGTCAGATCTGACACATAGGCGCCACACACGCAGGTCAACGCGCATGTGGCGCCTGGTGCTCGAAGTCCAAATTTTTTAATAGAAAGGGGCTCAATTTGCGTTGACCAAAAAAAAAGGGCTCAATACCCAAAAAACCCCAAAGTTCAGTGGTCGACTTTGCATTTTACCCTATTATTTAAGTCTCTTTTATCTCACTCTTTTATACTCGCATTTGTTGTTGAAGTCCAGTCATTAATCTATTTATTTTATCTCTATTAAAATTGTTGAGTCCTGCTATATATATGATAATATTAAATTTAAATCAAAATGTCGATTTATGTGAATACATGGTATATGAAGAAATTAAAAAAGGATTCATATATTATTATATAAAATATATATTGTGAATATTTATGAATTTTTTTAATTGTTAGTTACGTAGATAAATATTAGTTGTAATCCTTTTAAAGAGATGTATACAAAGTGAGACTGTTTTATAATTTTATCTAATCTCATGTATTGATATGTTTTTAATTATAATTATGTGAGACCCCGAATTTTATGAAATGAAAATATTCAATTTTCTTATAATTATTCTATTTAGTAAATGGTTAAATTGAGAAAGGGTTAAAGTTAAGGGTGATATTTGAAATTTTTTCAAAGTAAGCAAGTTGTTATTCATTGTGTCGGGGAATATTCGATTAGTCGGGGAATATTACGTTTTCACAGGGGAATATTAAATGCTGACAACCTTAATCATTGGTGGACCCCTAATGTAAGTATTGTCGTATTTTTAGAAAATGACGGAATTATCTTTTTATAAAAATAACGGTGAAAGTGTTACTGATTAAAAAGCTGTTGAACTACCTCTAGTAGTAAAATGCGATGTCTGGCGTGGTTGTATAGTAGCACACGGTATTGATTATTGATACTTACGTAAGAAGTCATTTAGTTATACTCAATTATTGCTACAGTAATTGCTACATCATATCTCTTATATTATTGATTCAATTATTGTCATAGTATCAATATTTATATTATTAAATCAATAATTGAGGCGACAAAGTTATTCATATTATTATTTGCAATATTGCCAATGTCTAGAAGTTCTGTCAAGGAGAGGTTTGGTCACCTCTCCTTGCATGACTAAATTAAAAATGAAGAAAAAGATGAGGGTATTATACTGTAATATTTTGAGCCCCAAAACGTGCAATTATCGAAACTATATTTTCTTATAAATAGAAGCTCATTCCTTTATTATTTTTCACCAATTTACTAAAGCTATAGAGCAATTATTATAGAGAGAAATTATAGAGAGAAAGAAGAAGAGAAGTCTGCTACCTCACTATTCTAGTATCCAGTCTTCTTTTGAGGTAAGGGATATTATTATTATAGTAAGGGGTATTATTTCTTCCGTATTCATGAAGAGAGCTTTTGTTATTCCATTCCTTATTATTATGTTGGAATAACTTTGCCTCATCTAAGTATCGCATACATGGTGAAATTCTTACATTATTCCATTCTTTATTATTATGTTGGAATAACTTTTATCTATCACAATCTTTCGCATACATGGTGAAATTCTTACATTATTCCATTCTTTATTATTATGTTGGAATAACTTTGTCTGTCTGAACTACCACATACATGGTGAAATTCTTACATTATTCCGTTCTTTATTATTACATTTGAATATCCATGCCTACGGATTACGCATGACACGGTTACATTCTTTATTATTACGTTGGAATATCCTCATGCATGCGGATTACGCATGACTGGTTCCATTCTTTATTATTACATTGGAATATCATATACATGTACGGATTACGCTTAACTTTGGTTCCATTCTTTATTATTCTATTGAATAACTTTTATGCGTGTGGACTACTGCATGCATGGTGAATGATCCTTTGTATTCATTCTTTATTAAATTGTGGAAATGATCTGTCTACGTGGATTACCGCATGGCGGGTGAAAATCCATTTGCAGTTTCATATATTCTATAATACTCGTATGAGATATCATTTCTTTTGTACTCGTCATGAAATATCATTTTCTTTGGTATTTTTCTTTTACGAGTTACTATTCACGGGTTACTATTCATCCAGTTACTATTCACTTTAGTATTATTCACTCGGGTATTCGGAGCACTTTTCGTGCCAGAGTACTATTCACGAGTTACTATTCATAGGTTACTATTAACCCGAATATTATTCATTCAGGTATTTGGGGTACTTTTCATGTCGGGGTACTATTCACGAGGTACTATTCCCGAAGTACTATTCATAGGGTACTATTCACGGTGTACTATTTATCCAAAAAATATATTTCTTTTTTGTCCAAATTATTTTTGGTACATGAATATTATTCTTGAATTTTACTCCATAAAGATGTATCATGTTGACAATTTGGATATTTTTAAACTCTGGATAAATTTAAAGTTTTTAATATTTATCCTTGATTTCGTTTGATTAATACTTATATCATTGTCATCATCCTCATGCTTATATTGTGATGAAAGTCATCTTTGGCTTACGTGCATAGATGGACTGTTGATTATTGGTTTTACAGTTGTATATCTTTGGCTTACGTGCAAAGATGGACTTTGGATTATTGATTTTACAATTGTATATCTTTGGGTTGCGCACAAAGATGAACTGTTGATTGATAGCTTTGGCCCGTAATGCAAAGATGGACAGGTGTATGGCATGATCATAACCACTGGTGATAATAACGAATATCTTTGGCCTGTAGTGCATGGATAATTCGATGATATGATTGGCAGGATCATGACCATTAGTTAATAGTTGAATGTCTTTGGCCGCAGTGCACTGACAGACAATTAATTGGTATGATCATGACCATTGGTTTTATAATTGAATATCTTTGGCCCGTAGTGCAAAGGTAGACAACTGATTGGTATGATCATTGTTATTACATTTGAATATCTTTAGCCTTTGGGGTAAGGATATTGAGTAAACGTTCTATTAAGCCTTTATGGCAAGGAGAAACTGTTGAGTTATATGATTATAAATATGAATTGTGGATTTAATGTGAGCCCCCGAATTTTATGAAATAAAAGTATTCAATTTTTCTATTTTGGTAAATAGTTAAATTTTTAAAAGGTTAAAGTTAAGGGTGATATGTGAAAATTTTTCAAAGTAGACAAGTTGTCATAAAATACCCGGTTACTATTCACCCGAATATTATTCACTCAGGTATTTGGGGCACTTTTTATGTCGGAGTACTATTCACGAGTTACTATTCATGGGGTACTATTCTCCCGAAAAATATATTTCTTTTCGGTCCAAATCATTTTTGGGTACAATATTATTCCATGAAGAGATGTACTAATTTTTTAGACCGTTTGTTGAAATTATAATAGTAAAATCATTTTATATAAAACAAAATACTTTTATAAAGTTATTTATTTTATTAGACTATAAATAGAATATATTATATTTTATTAGTTTTGTTATTATTAGTAATAAAACAGGAAACTTCTCTTTCCTAAGAAGGAACTGGTTGTCTAAGTTTTGTTTTATTAATAGTAATAAAACAGGAAACTTCTCTTTCCCAAGAAAGATCTGGTTGTCTAAGTTTTGTTTTATTATTAGTAATAAAACAGCAAACTTTTCCTTTCCTAGGAAGGATCTTATTGTCTCAGTTACTATTTAGTCCATTCTCCTATAAATAGAAGCTCATTCCTTCATTATTTCTTACGAATTCACTGAAATTCTAAAGAGAGAAACTGTAAAGAGAATTCTTCTTCTATAATCTTAAGCGTATTTCTTTAGAGTTTAAGAAAGCTTTGAGCGTAGTGCAAGATTTCTTCAAGTATATCCCCGTCCTACCCGTCAGAGTACTCTTCTTTATAAGGTAAGGGATATTATTTGTTGTACTCGTAAGGGGTATTATTTCTTTCGTATTCATGAAGAGAACTATTGTTATTCCATTCTTTATTATTCTGTAGGAATAACCTGTATATGCGAACTACCCTATACTTGGTGAAATTCCTCTATTATTTCATTCTTTATTATTATGTTGGAATAACCTATCTATGCGAAGTACTGCATACATGGTGAAATTCTTCTATTATTCTATTCTTTATTATTATGTTAGAAACCTGTCTATGTGAAGTACTGCATACATGGTGAAATTCCTCTATTATTCCATTCTTTATTATTATGTTGGAATAACTTTTAATCTATCTTGAAATCTCGCATACATGGTGAAATTCTTCTACTATTCCATTCTTTATTATTATGTTGGAATAACTTTTATCATCTGAAATCTTGCATACATGGTGAAATTCCTCTATTATTCCATTTTTATTATTATGTTAGAATAACTTTGTCTATCTGCAATCTTTGCATACATGGTGAAATTCTTCTACTATTCCATTCTTTATTATTATGTTGGAATAACCTGTCTATGCGAAGTACTGCATACATGGTGAAATTCCTCTATTATTCCATTCTTTATTATTATGTTGGAATAACCTATTTATCTGACAAGTACCGCATACATGGTGAAATTATTCTATTATTCCATTCTTTATTATTATGTTGGAATAACCTGTTTATCCGAAGTACCACAAACATGGTAAAAATTTTCTATTATTCCATTCTTTATTATTATGTTAGAATAACTTTTGTTTATGCAATACTGCATACATGGTGAAATTCTTCTATTATTCCATTCTTTATTATTATATTGGAATAACTTTGTTTATCTGAAATCGCATACATGGTGAAATTCTTCTATTATTCCATTCTTTATTATTATGTTGGAATAACTTTTCTACATGCTGAAATCTTTGCATACATGGTGAAATTCTTTTATTATTCCATTCTTTATTATCTTTGTTGGCCATTGGTTTTATAGTTGAAAATCTTTGGCCCAGTAGTGCAAATGAACAATGATTGGTATGATCATTGTTATTACATTTGAATATCTTCAGCCTTTGGGGTAAGGATATTGAGTAAACATTCTATTAAGCCTTTGTGACAAGAAGGAACTGTTAATTCACATTTTTATAAATATGAATTGTGAATTTAACTAACATCTTTGGAGGTTCAGGTGAAGACAAGTGATGAAAGTTCTATTTGTCTTAAGTATAACAAAGAACTGTTGATGAGTATTACAGGAATAAAATATCAACGATGGACTTTTAATCTAGAGGATATAGTAGACATTATGTTCTACTTGACTCTTTTAATGGATTGCTTGTTCCGCTGTAGTTAAACTTGATGTTTGTTATATTGTATCAGTTTAACATTGTTGAAGGCTAACGATAATTTATTCTGCATTATCTTAGTCATAATATTCTTATTGGGCTAGTTGAGCTCACCCCTTTCTTTCACTGTTCTCTTCAGGAAATGAGAACGTAGCTGGGACTAGTCGGGGAACGGAGTGATGGTCCAGATGATAGCATTAGTAGTCCTCATTATTCTGTTAAATAGTGTGACAACAAATGTAATGAGGACTCCATTGAGTGTGAATATTGTCTAGATGACAATATTCTTATTAAAACTCTCAATTTATGTTTTGTCGTATTTTACACGACTGTTGTATAATTAAATTGTATTTGTATTCAGTACCATGTATCTAGCGACTCAAGATGGGTGATGTATACCTATTTTGGGGGCGTTACAGTTGGTATCAAAGCTTAGGGATATGATCCATGGTTGAGATGTGAGACAAGAACTAGGAGAGGAGAGACGGGGAATTCCTTCGCTAGTATGACCTACCTAAGTTTATTTGGTATTTAATTGGTCGGTCAGAGTATAGGGATAATATGTGATATGTTAATTAACCTTTATTTTGAAGCTATATTCTAGAATGATATCTGAAATACAGGATATGAGAAATGGGAAAATCATGATAGCGAGGAAATTACCGGGAAGGTACAATCTGAAAAGAAAGCAATGTATTCTCATCTCTTCGAATATCAGGTACGTACGTAAATTTCGAGGGCGAAATTTCACAAGGAGGGGAGATTGTGAGACCCCGAATTTTATGAAATAAAAGTATTCAATTTTTCTATTTTGGTAAATAGTTAAATTGATAAAAGGTTAAAGTTAAGAGTGATATGTAAAAATTTTCAAAGTAGACAAGTTGTCATAAAATACCCGGTTACTTTTCACCCGAATATTATTCACTCGGGTATTTGGGGCACTTTTTGTGTCGGAGTACTATTCACAAGTTACCATTTACGAGTTCTTTGTGACACCCCAAAATCCTAGTACTTTCCATTTCCACAGATTTTTGTGTTCACTCAGATAAACATCATCTATCTATCTACCCATAAATAAATGCAAACCATGCAATAGATAGAAATAAATAATAAATCTCTCCCCTTATGGGGTTACATCAACTGAATAATAAATAAATCCCAGGTTACTCTAACCTTAAAACATCTGTGCGGAAAACATAAACAAATAAGTCTTAGTAACAACAATTCTAATTACATGACATAACCACATTAATTAAGCAGTCTTCATTACTTGCTAAGCTTGCCCTTGCCCTTACTAGTGGAAGGTTCGTCTACTCTTTCGTTCTTAACTATAATGTTATTATTACGCAAGAGTGAGCACGATTGCCCACAAGTATAACAATATAACAATAAATAATAACATGCGAGAGAAATAATAACTTCTGATATAAAGCTCAACTTTTGAATCAAGAATGAATAACAAGAATCAAAAGAAATTATGAGGGTCATAAGACCTTGAACTATGTCCTAGGTTGTCAAGTGTTATTACTTGAAACCTTTAACAGTCATAAGACTATGGACTCTTCTTCTCGCATCTTGGGGGATCAAACCCTTCAGTACCATCTCGTGCACAATATCTTAACGCTAAAGCGTAATAATCCCCTATACAGGGTTGTTCATCTTAGTTTGACATTCAAGTCCGCACCAAAGGAAGTTTGGTTTGGATAATTCATCAAGGGATTCTGAAATTTAGAACGCTCATCAACTATGGACTAGTCGAATCAATAAGGGTTCGCTAATCAAATAATGTTTAACAGTAAATGAATATTTAACTTGAATAACATCTCAAAAGGTATACAATAGAATAATTATTGTATAACAACATCATGCTTGAAGATTAATAAACTTTAATATCCAAGACAGGCTTGATCAATAATAATGAGAACTTGCTCAATATCGAAAGAGGAATTAATCAATTTATATAACGATAACAAGTAAGGTTAGGAAACTTGTTCAACAAAAAGTTTAGGGTAAGAAACTTGCTCAACGTAAATAGCAGAGTAAGAAAACTTGCTTTCAATGTAACAAGATAAGGTTTAGAAACTTGCCACGCTTAGATTACACGTTAATAAAACTCGTTCTTTGATTTAAATCCTACATATCATTCATGTTCACAACACCAATCAATTATCACGTAATAAACATCACAAGTTTATTCTTTGTCTAACTCGAGTTCATGACTATACTTAGTCAATTACTACACTTATTGTCAAAAATTAAGACTTCACAAACAATAAGGTAACTATGCATTTGATCATTCAATTCACACGTAATTGTGTTATGGACATGTTAAGAATTTATTTTAACATCTCATTATAGGTCTAACAAGTCTTTATAATCATTAGACTAAGTTGTTATCACATTTCTATACTAGTACACTTTTAAAAACTCATTTCTAATTATTCTACTAAGTGAAATATGCATTTACTTTTATACTAAGTTCATATATGTTTTGGCTGCTTATGCATTGGTATGGCTATATGCCCAGGCTATGGCATGTGTTCTTATGCATATTCAATGCATCAGCTGTGAAGCCATGCACATGAAGTCTCAGTTCGAGTTGAGCCACACATGACACTCCAAATTCTGAATTTCCAGTTCGCGAAGAACACAGAATTCAGCAAAATAAACTCTACGTGATCATTAATTTCACCAATTTAAACATACCCACATGCTAGAATTTATACATAACCATTACCCAACATATATAGAGTGATTTTAACACATTAAAACACATAATCATAGAATTAAAGCATGCAAATTGTACTGTTCTTGATGTTCTTGAAGTTTTGAACATAAATCCTAACATTCAACGCCATGATTCATTTAAAACCAAATTCACCATTCAAACTTCGTTTTGTTCGCTTTAGCATGCATAATCATATACCATTGTGAATTTTGTAGAAAAATTTATGGTTAACATATTAAAAAATACGTATAAGGGCCATATGGCCATATCACATACTCTGAAATCTTTTACTATATAATTTCATGAAACTGAAGATATGGAAACCCATATAATATATATTAAAACATGCTATACTACTCTCCTAATCATTACATATATCCCTATAACAACACCCTTTCCCAATTTATAGAGACTTACGTAATAAATGAAAGTCATATTCATGAAAACTTTAAAAGACGTAAAAATAAAAATTTGGGTCAAGAGAATTACCCAAGTAGTAAGCGTAGATTAGATGAATTAATGAATTCCTTCTAAACTCTTCTTCAATCACAATTCTCCTCAACAATTTTCTCAATCTCTCTCGAAACTCTCTCGCTTTCTATTTTTCTAGACTTAGGAAAAATGAAGAAGAAGAAGGCGTAATAAAGAAAATCAATCGACGTTAGAGAGGTCATTACTCCCCATCATGGGTAACTTCCTCAACTCCCATTAAGGTCATGTTTGGCTAGTATACTAGGTTTCAAAACCCATTATTTTAATAAAACCTTATCATATAGTTTAAAAAAAATGTTACATCCATTATAAAATAAATCAAATATCTAGTTTAATTTATTTAAATAAAATAAAATAATTTCTCATTAATTCACATAGTCACATGATTAAATCTTCTCATTTAATAATAATATCAATTATTAAATCTCTAATTAATAATTAAATTAATTAAAATAACAAAAGGCTTATTAAATATTTCTTTTAATTCAATAAGCTCACATAAATACATACATCGAATAATAAAATTCTCCACATCAATTTAATAAATATAACACATATAATTAAATTAATCTATCATAACTTCATCAATTAATTAATTAATCTAATAATTAATTCATCAAAAATCTTTATTTAATCCAATAAATATTTAAATTAAATTACAAAATCTCTCTGCTTGTCACATCTTTCCCTCTTAAAAGGATTCTCGTCCCCGAAATCATAACTCAAACAAGTCGTCCTGCTACATTCTCCCCCCCTTACAAAGATTCTCGTCCCCAGAATCGCATATAACAATCTAAGTAAATAAATGAGGATAATCCTTCATCATATTCTCTTCGAGTTCCCACGTAGCTTCTTCAGCGTTGTGGTTCCTCCAAATTATCTTAACAAAAGGTATTACTTTATTTCTCAGAACTTGTTCTTTTCAGTCGACAATTTGAACAAGAATTTCTTTGTAAGACAAGTCTTTGTCGAAATGTAGGGTTCATATTCAATCACGTGCTTGTAATCGGCTTGTAGGGTCGTAGGATCGAGACATGGAAAACATTGTGGACATTCTTCAGAGATGGAGGTAAGGCTACCTCATAAGAAATCTCTCCGACCTTTCTTCTCGAAACTTCAAAGGGTCCAATGAATCTTGGGCTCAATTTCCTTTCTTTCCGAATCGATCTTTCCTTCCAAGAAGAGACCTTTAAGAACACATAACTACCGGTTCAAACTCAACATTCTTACTAAAAGGGATCTATGTATTTCTTTCTCGTCTGCCTTGGGTCGCTATCAATCTCGCTCAAATCACTTTGACTATCTCTCATTTGCTTGTGTTGTACTAAATCCGGTCCTAGTAATTGTCTTTCGCCAACTTCATCCCAATATAGTGGAGTTCTCAACTTTTTCTACCGTATAAACGCTTCATAAGGCGGCATTCCAATACTAGCGTGGTAATCGTTGTTGTAACCGAACTCTATAAGCGGTAAATGGTCATCCCAATTTCCTTTAAAATCCTTTATACAAGCTCTTAACATATCTTCCAATGTCTGAATTGTTCTTTCACTCTGTCCATCTGTCTGAGGGTGATATGCTATGCTCATTCGCAATCGTGTACCCATGCGCATTCCTCGTAGACGCTTCCGGAAGTTCGACGTAAAATGCGGATCTCTATCAGAAATAATTGACACCGTAACTCCGTGCCTTGAAAACAATCTCTTTCACATATAACCTTGCCAACTGATCTAGGTTGAATCTAATTTTGATCGGAAGGAAGTGTGCGGATTTCGTTAATCCATCAACAATAACCCATACCGCATCATAGCCTTTTTGAGTCGCTTGTCAGAGGCCAACCACGAAATCCATCGTAATATGTTCTCATTTCCATTTTGGAATCTCTAAAGGTTGTAGCAATCCGCCTCGGTCTCTCGATGTTCTCGCTTTTACTTTCGACGATATGTCGCATTTGGTAACACATTCTCAAACCTCTCGTTTTAAATTTGGCCACCAAAAGTGTTGTCGAAGATCTTGGTACATCTTGGTGCTACCAGGGTGAATCGAATATCTTAAGTTGTGAGCCTCGCTCAAAATTTCTTCCTTAATCTCTCGTATCAAGCAGTACCAAATTCTCGCTCTCAAATCTTAGTAGTCCCTCACTTTCTATTTTGAATCTAGGTTCAGTCCCTTCAGATATCTTCTTCTTTACTTTCTCACATTCTTCGTCCTGAAGTTGAGCCTCCTTAACTTTATCCAGTAAAGTTGTACCAGCTTGCATCTGGAATAGTTTCTCGTCAATTTCCATAGGATACTTCACTTCCAATTCCAAATTTTTCCATTGCTAAAATTAGCTCCTCCCGAGCGGTCAACGCCATCAATTTCTCCCGACCTTTTCTACTTAGGCGCGACCACCACATTTGCCTTACCCGATGGTATAGAATCTCACAATCGTAGCCCTTAATTAACTCCAACCACCTTCTTTGGCGCATATTCAAGTCTTTCTTTGTAAAAATATATTTCAGACTCTTGTGGTCTATATATATTTCACACTTCTCCCCGTAGAGATAGTGCCTCCAGATTTTCAAAGTAAAAATCACTGCAGCTAACTCCAAGTCATGGGTCGATACCTTTCTCATAATCTTTTCAACATTGTCATGACGCATACGTAATGACTCGCCATTCCTCGCATAAGCACACAACCAAGTCCTTTATGCGATGCATCACTATAAACCACAAAATTTCCCGTGTCATCCGGAAGAGATAACACAGGTGTTGTACTCAACCTCTTCTTTAATTCTTGAAAGCTTTCCTCATACTTCTCCGTCCAAATGAATTTCACTGATTTCCTAGTCAAATTCATCAACGGAGTTACGATCTTGGAAAAATCCTGAATAAATCTTCTGTAATAACCCGCTAATCCAAGAAAACTTCTTACTTCCGACGGCGTCTTCGACTGGTCCCAATTAATCATAGCTTCGACTTTGGAGGGATCCACCGAAATTCCGTCTTTATCAATCACATGTCCAAGAAATTGTACTCTTTTAATCCAGAATTCACATTTCAAAAACTTAGCATACAACTTCTCCCTTCTCAATGTCTCTAATGTGAACCTCAAATGCTCTTCATGTTCTTCCTTGGTTTTTGAATATACCAAAATGTCGTCTATAAATACCACTACGAATTTGTCCAAAAACGGCTTGAACACTCCATTCATTAAGCCCATAAATGCTGCAGGAGCATTCGTTAGACCAAATGACATTACCAGAAATTTGTAGTGACCGTATCGTGTTCTAAACGCTGTCATCGGTACATCCTCTGGTCTCACCTTCAGTTGATGATAACCACTTCTCAAATCTATCTTTGAAAAATATTTTGCTCCCTTTAACTGATCGAACAAGTCGTCGATTCGTGGTAATGGATACCTATTCTTAATCGTGACCTTATTCAGTTCTCTATAGTCGATGCAGAGCCGCATCGTCCCATCCTTCTTTTTCACAAATAAAACCGCCCCCCAAGGTGATACGCTTGGTTGAATATACTTTTTGTCCAAAGAATTTTTGTAGTTGGACCATCGGTTCTTTCATCTCTACCGGTGCCATTCTTATGGTGCCTTCGATATTGGGGTCGCTCTCGAGCCAAATCGATAACGAATTCAATCGCTTTATCTCGGAGAAGTCCCAAGAATCATCCGGAAATACATCTGCAAAATCTCTACTACTGAATCTCATCAATTTTGGATTCTCTTAACGACTATCGACTATGTAAGCTAGATATCCTACATAGCCTTGTCTTAAAAATCTCCCCGCTCGCATCATCGCCGAGACAACTCGCTTGTCTAGGCGACTTGCTACTATAAAACACAACCTTTGACGAGAGTCATAAGGTTAATACGCTTCTTCCGGCAAATAATTACTCGCCCCATAATTGGATAACCAATCCATACCCAAAATAACATCAAATTCTCCAAGTCGAATAGGGATAAGGTCTACGCTCATGATATTACCCTTAATATCTACTCTATAGTTCTTGTGCACATACTTAATGTGGATAATTTCTCTATTCGCAATTTCTATATTCATGGGGTATTCTAACTCGTCCCAAGCAATTATAAGTTCTTAGCAAAGTCATCTGATATAAATGAACAAGTAGCACCCAAATCAAATAACATATAAGCATTAACTTTATTGATCGGAATGATACCGACACCACATCACGAGACCGCATCAAGCCCTTGCACTGCACATGTTGAATGTTCTAGCAATGGCCGGGTTTCCGGTTGGTGCCATTTGTCGAGTGCTTCCACCAATATTTCTCTATTTCCTCCCGAACTCGCCCCTCCCGGATCCTTCTTAGGACAATCTCTTGCAAGATGGTCCTTTGATCCATGTGTGAAGCATGCACCCTTCTTTGGGTTCGGACAGTTTGGTGCTATGTGGCCTTCTTAACCACAATTATAGCACACTCGCTTTCCCTTCAGGCAAACTCCCAAATGCGTTTTTCTGCAGGTTGGGCATGGTTCAATCTTCTTCTTCTACCCTCCCTGTTAACTTCCAGTCGACGAATTATCAGACCACTTCCTCTTCTGACTGTGATTACCCCCAGTGCTACTCCCACCAGTCTTATTATTACCTTCCTTCTCACTCTTCTTCTTCTTCTTCTTCTGCTCTTGATTATACTTCATTACTGCATCGCTTCCACCCTCAGTGAGTATGGCCTTCTCTAACACTCCAGCAAAAGTGTTCAATTGGAACATCGACACTTTGCTATACAACCAGGGCTTCAGTCCCGCTTTCAAATCGTCTCGCCTTCTTCTCACTTCCAGATGTACTGCACGTGGGAAAACCTAGCCAACTCATTAAACCTTGCGATATAATCCGCCATCGATATATTCCCTTATTTTAACTCTAGAAACCGAACCTCCATCCGATTTTGTGAACTAGTCGAAATACATCTCAAAAACATCTCTTTGAATCTCTCCTGTGATATTACACCTTCACCTCCTCTCACTTTGTTTGCTCGCCACCAATAGTGGTTTTTGGACTTCAAAGATAAACGTTGCATAAGCAGTCTTCTGATCTTCCCTTACCCTAGCAACATCGAACACCTTTTCCATCTCCATTACCCACGTCTGAGCTTTAATTGGGTTTGTGGAACTCTTAAACTCTGGCAGTCCCACCGCCTTAAAGTCCTTAAACGAAGTATTTGGTGGAGCTTGGGGTTGATTATTAAGTGCTCCAGCTAAAAGGTTTACCAATTCTTTAACGAGTTAGCATTGGCGCCGTTATTATTGTTTGTTGACCCTTCCCGGGCTTCATGCGACAATTTTGTCTTTTAGGCGGCATATTTCTATTAAGAATATACGCTTATTAGATCTTTACTCAATCTCTAAAACATTTAAGACTTAACTAAACATTTAATCATAACTCACTTAACACATTACTTCAAATAAACTTTGACATTTCATTTAATTCAAAAGTCTTTACATCATAAGATAACATCACTGCTATTTACATCAACTATCCCGATAAAGAATCTACAGATTTAAAACATCACAATATTCCTTTATTTATGAACATATCGGAATTTACATCATTAACTATCAAATAGTTTTCACATATTTAAACTAATATTATCACTGTCTGTTAAGGCGTTGGATGGCCTTGCTACGTTCCTCCTCCATGATGCGAGACATCGCTCACGATCTAAAGATATATGATGGTAGATCCTCAAACCGGATTGATACTTCCCGACTCGATCTTGGACCGCATCCATTGCATTTTGTAGTGTAGAGTACGCCTCCTCAAGTTTAGCCTTCTTCAGACGACGATCATCTTCGCACGATCATCACGACGCGACTCTCGTACCCACCCTCCTCTCTGCTATGGCAAGCCTCTCTCGAGCTTTCCTTCAGATCCTTCTTTGACTTCTATTTATGCGACTTATCCTCGGCCCGACCCTTCTCGTGAACCAGATCCCACTCCACGCTTCCCAAACTTGTGAAGAGTCCCAATCTCTATCCTCTGCGCTCAATAGTAATCTCATCGACTAACCGCCTACTCAACCAGATCCCAAACAAGATCCCGCAACTCTACATTACATTACGATCATAGAGTGCATCATACATCTCTCGCATCAATGGAGTTCTGGGAACTCCTCTTCCTCTTCTTCTTCTTCTTCTTCTCAGATCCTCCTCCGGATCATCTCGCTCATGCTCCCCGACCAAAGAATAAAGGATCAACGGAGATGGCTCTCTCAGACAAGCTATTCCCCGACGACATGAATGTCTCTTGGGATCCTCCTCAATAGTAATCGGGGTTCCTCCTCCCCACTTCGACTAGCTCCTCCAACATCCGACATCCCGACAACAAATTTTAAGTTTTAGTTACTAATCCGTATAGCGAACACATAGATTAACACATAAGCACATAAAGTCTTTTATTATCTTTAATGAATTTAGAAATTCATTTCTTAGAACTCGATAAGAGTTTATCACCACTATGTTCTCAATCTCCTATAAGGCTACTACCTAAGGTTGTTTCCCCACCTAAGGTTCATAACCTCATGACTTTGATATCAATCATGACACCCCAAATCCTGCATTTCCATTTCCACAGTATTTGGTGTTCATCAGATAAACATCATCTATCTATCTACCCATAAATAAATACAAACCATGCAATAGATAGAAATAATAATAAATCTCTCCCTTATGGGGTTACATCAACCTAATAATAAATAAATCCCAAAAGTTACTTTAACCTTAAAACATCTCGTATGAAAACATAAACAAATAAGTCTTAGTAACAACAATTCTAATTATCATGACATAACCACATTAATTAATCGCCTTCATTACTTGCTAAGCTTGCCCTTGCCTCTTACTAGTGGAAGGTTCGTCTCATTTTTCGTTCTTAACTATAATGTTATTATTACGCAAGAGTGAGCACGATTGCCCACAAGTATAACAATATAACAATAAATAATAACATGCGAGAGAAATAATAACTTCGATATAAAGCTCAACTTTTGAATCAAGAATGAATAACAAGAATCAAAAGAAATTATGAGGGTCATAAGACTTGAACTATGTCCCAGGTTGTCAAGTGTTATTACTTGAAACCTTTAACACCATAAGACTATGGACTCTTCTTCTCGCATTTAGGGGGATCAACCCTTAGTACCATATCATCATACATTAATATCTTAACGCTAAAAGCGTAATAATCCCCTATCTGAGTGGTTGTTCATCTTAGTTTGACATTCAAGTCCGCACTAAAGGAAGTTTGGTTTGGATAATTCATCAAGGATTCGAAATTTAGAACGCTTATCAACTATGGACTAGTCGAATCAATAAGGGTTCGCTAATCAAATAATGTTTAACAGTAAATGAATATTTAACTTGAATAACATCTCAAAAGGTATACAATAGAATAATTATTGTATAACAACATCATGCTTGAAGATTAATAAACTTTAATATCCAAGACAGGCTTGATCAATAATAATGAGAACTTGCTCAATATCGAAAACGATAAGGAATTAATCAATTTATATAACGATAACAAGTAAGGTTAGGAAACTTGCTCAACGAAAGTTTAGGGTAAGAAACTTGCTCAATGTAACAAGATAAGGTTTAGAAACTTGCTACGTGCTTAGATTACACGTTAATAAAACTCGTTCTTTGATTTAAATCCTACATATCATTCATGTTCACAACACCAATCAATTATCACGTAATAAACATCACAAGTTTATTCTTTGTCTAACTCGAGTTCATGACTATACTTAGTCAATTACTACACTTATTGTCAAAAATTAAGACTTCACAAACAATAAGGTAACTATGCATTTTATCATTCAATTCACACGTAATTGTGTTATGGACATGTTAAGAATTTATTTTAACATCTCATTATAGGTCTAACAAGTCTTTATAATCATTAGACTAAGTTGTTATCACATTTCTATACTTGTACACTTTTAAAACTCATTTTTGATTATTCTCGCTAAGTGGTAGCATGCTATTTCACTTTTATACTATGTCTTGGCTATTCATGGTGCGGTAACCTTCTTTGCCATGCAAGACGAAGTCTCAGTTCGAGTCAGCGCCATGGCTGCTGACACTCAAATTCTCAATTTCCAATTCAAGAAGAACACGTAATTCCAAAGAAATAAACTCTACGTGATCATTAATTTCACCAATTTAAACATACCCACATGCTAGAATATATACATAACCATTACCCAACATATATAGAGTGATTTTAACACATTAAAACACATAATCATAGAATTAAAGCATGCAAATTGTACTGTTCTTGATGTTCTTGAAGTTTTGAACATAAATCCTAACATTCAACGCCACAGATTCGTTATAAAACCAAATTCAACCATTCAAACTTCGTTTTGTTCGCTTTAGCATGCATAATCATATACCATTGTGAATTTTGTAGAAAAATTTATGGTTAACATATTAAAAAATACGTATAAGGGCCATATGGCCATATCACATACTCTGAAATCTTTTACTATATAATTTCATGAAACTGAAGATATGGAAACCCATATAATATATATTAAAACATGCTATACTACTCGAATCATTACACATATCCCTATAACTACAACCTTTCCCAATTTACAGAGACTTACAGAATAAATGAAAGCCATATTCATGAAAACTTTAAAAGACGAAAATAAAAATTTGGGTCAAGAGAATTACCCAAGCGTAAAGCGTAGATTAAAAGTGTGATGAATTAATTCCTTCTAAACTCTTCTTCAATCACAATTCTCCTCAACACTTCTCAATCTCTCTCTCTCAAACTCTCTCTCTGTTTTTATCGATTTTTCTAGACTTAGGAAAAAAAGAGAAGAAGGCGTAATAAAGAAAATCAATCGACGTTGGTGGTGGTCACATCTTGGTCATGGGTAACTTCCTCAACTCCCATTAAGGTCATGTTTGGCTAGCATACTAGGTTTCAAAACCCATTATTTTAATAAAACCTTATCATATAGTTTAAAAAATGTCACACATCCATTAAAAATAAATCAAATATCTAGTTTAATTTATTTAAATAAAATAAAATAATTTCTCATTAATTTACATAGTCACATGATTAAATTTTCTCATTTAATAATAATATCAATTATTAAATCTCTAATTAATAATTAAATTAATTAAAATAACAAAGGCTTATTAAATATTTCTTTTAATTCAATAAGCTCACATAAATACATACATCGAATAATAAAATTCTCCACATCAATTTAATAAATATAACACATATAATTAAATTAATCTATCACAACTTCATCAATTAATTAATTGATCTAATAATTAATTCATCGAAAAATATTTATTTAATCCAATAAATATTTAAATTAAATTACAAAATCTTGGTTGTCACAGTTACTATTCACGGGATACTATTCACCCGAAAAATATATTTCTTTTCGGTCCAAATCATTTTTGGGTACAATATTATTCCATGAAGAGATGTACTAATTTTTCAGACCGTTTGTTGAAATTATAATAGTAAAATCTTTTTATATAAAACAAAATACTTTTATAAAGTTATTTATTTTATTAGACTATAAATAGAATATATTATATTTTATTAGTTTTGTTATTATTAGTAATAAAATAGGAAACTTCTCTTTCCTAAGAAGGAACTGGTTGTCTAAGTTTTGTTTTATTATTCGTAATAAAACAGGAAACTTCTCTTTCCCAAGAAGGATCTGGTTGTCTAATTTTTGTTTTATTATTAGTAATAAAATAGGAAACTTTTCCTTTCCTAGGAAGGATCTGATTGTCTCAGTTACTATTTAGTCCATTCTCCTATAAATAGAAGCTAATTCCTTCATTATTTCTTACGAATTCACTGAAATTCTAGAGAGAGAAACTGTAGAGAGAATTCTTCTACTATAATCTTGAGCGTATTTCTTTAGAGTTTAAGAAAGCTTTGAGCGTAGTGCAAGTTTTCTTCAAGTATATCCTTGTCCTATCCGTCAGAGTACTCTTCTTTATAAGGTAAGGGATATTATTTGTTGTACTCGTAAGGGGTATTATTTCTTTCGTATTCATGAAGAAAGAACTATTGTTATTCCATTCTTTATTATTCTGTAGGAATAACCTGTATATGCGGACTACCCTATACTTGGTGAAATTCCTCTATTATTTCATTCTTTATTATTATGTTGTAATAACCTGTCTATGCGAAGTACTGCATACATGGTGAAATTCTTCTATTATTCTATTCTTTATTATTATGTTAGAAACCTGTCTATGCGAAGTACTGCATACATGGTGAAATTCCTCTATTATTCCATTCTTTATTATTATGTTGGAATAACTTTATACATGCAAGTATCGCATACATGGTGAAATTCTTCTACTATTCCATTCTTTATTATTATGTTGGAATAACTCATTTACTGCCAAGAATCGCATACATGGTGAAATTCCTCTATTATTCCATTCTTTATTATTATGTTGAATAACTCCTGCTTATGCAAGTACCGCATACATGGTGAAATTATTCTATTATTCCATTCTTTATTATTATGTTGAATAACTTTGCTTATGCTAAGTACCGCATACATGGTGAAATTATTCTATTATTTCATTCTTTATTATTATGTTGAATAACTTTGTTTATCCAAGCACCGCATACATGGTAAAATTTTTCTATTATTCCATTCTTTATTATTATGTTGGAATAACCTGTTTATGTGAAGTACCGCATACATGGTGAAATTCTTCTATTATTCCATTCTTTATTATTATATTGAATAACTTTGCTTATCGCAAGTACCGCATACATGGTGAAATTCTTCTATTATTCCATTCTTTATTATTATGTTGGAATAACCTGTCTATGCGAAGTACTGCATACATGGTGAAATTCTTTTATTATTCCATTCTTTAATATACTGTTGGTTATTGGTTTTACATTTATATTCTTTGGCCTGTAGTGCAAAGATGATATGTTATTGAATATCTTTGGCTTGTAGTGGAAAGATGATCTGTTGTTTGATAGCTTTGAACCTTAGTGCGAAGATGGACAGGTGTATGACATGATCATGACCACTAGTGATACTAACGAATATCCTTGGCCATAGTGCATGGATAATTCAATGATGTGATTGGTAGTATCATGACCATTAGTTAACAGTTGAATGTCTTTGGCCGTAGTGCACTGATAGGCAATTGATTGGTATGATCATGACCATTGGTTTTATAGTTGAATTTCTTTGGCCCGTAGTGCAAAGATAGACAACTGATTGGTATGATCATTGTTATTACATTTGAATATCTTCAGCCTTTGGGGTAAGGATATTGAGTAAACATTCTATTAAGCCTTTGTGGCAAGAAGGAACTGTTAATTCACATTTTTATAAATATGAATTATGAATTTAACTAACATCTTTGGAGGTTCAGGTGAAGACAAGTGATGAAAGTTCTATTTGTCTTAAGTATAACAAAGAACTGTTGATGAGTATTACATGAATAAAATATCAACGATTGACTTTTAATCTAGAGGAGATAATAGACATTATGTTCTACTTGACTCTTTTAATGGATTGCTTGTTCCGCTGTAGTTAAACTTGATGTTTGTTATATTGTATCAGTTTAACATTATTGAAGGCTAACGATAATTTATTCTGCATTATCTTAGTCATAATATTCTTATTGGGCTAGTTGAGCTCACCCCTTTCTTTCACTGTTCTCTTCAGGAAATGAGAACATAGCTGGGACTAGTCGGGGAACGGAGTGACGATCCAGATGATAGCATTAGTAGTCCTCACTATTCTGTTAAATAGTGTGACAACAAATGTAATGAGGACTCCATTGAGTGTGAATATTGTCTAGATGACAATATTCTTATTAAAACTCTCAATTTATGTTTTGTCGTATTTTACACGACTGTTGTATAATTAAGTTGTATTTGTATTCAGTACCATGTATCTGGCGACTCAAGATGGGTGATGTATACCTATTTTGGGGGCATCACATTTAACTATAATCTTTGGTGGCTTAGGTGAAGACAGGTGATGATAGTTTTTTTTGTCTTGGGTATAACAAAGAACTGTTGTTGAGTATTACAGGAATGAAATATTAACAATGGACTTTTAATCTAGAAGATATAGTAGACATTATGTTCTACTTGACTCTTCTAATGGATTGCTTATTCCGCTGTAGTTGTTGATCTAAAACTTGTTGTCTATTATATTCCATCAGTTGTTATATTGTTGAAGGCTAAGGATAATTTATTCTGCATTATCTTAGTCATAATAATTCTTACTGGGCTAGTTGAGCTCACCCTTTTCTTTCAATGTTCTCTTCAGGAAATGAGAATATAGCTGGGACTGGTCGGGGAATGGATTGACGGTCCGAGATGGTGGCTATAGTAGTCCTCACTATTTTTATAAAATAGTGTGATAATAATTGTAATGAGGACTCCATTGAGTGTGAATATTGTCTAGAAGCCAATATTCGTGTTTAAACTCTCAAGCTATGTTTTGTCGTATTTTGCACGACAATTGTATATTTAAGTTTGTAGTTGAGTTTTGTACCATGTATCTGGCGACTCAAGATGGGTGATGTATACCTATTTTGGGGGCGTCACAAATTATTTGACATAAATTTATCACAATACAAAACTCTATTATTATTCTATGGTTTAAGATGAATTTTAATCATTAATTATAAAGGACAGGCAGAAAGAAAGAGCATGAACTCTCAAATATCCCAAAAAAAATTGACTTATGTGGAAAGTTAATAATGATTGAACTAATAGGAACCCTTAAGTGGAAATTTAATTATTGAATTAATAGGAAACATTAACTTTCAAAATATATTATAATTTAGCATAAATTTAGCATAATACAAAATAAAATTTTATTTTTATTTTTATTCTATTTTATCGCTTAAAGTATTTTAGATATTGTGTCTTCCCTCGTTTGTTGAGAAGTAACAAATGACTAATATTTATAATTTGAAATACTTGTAGTAGATAAAGTAAAATAAACTTTTATAATCAATATTATATTCATAATTTACAAAACTACAATATTCGTTATTTATAATTCGCAAAACAAAAATGATGAGCATGTTTTATTTTGGAAATCCTTTATTCTTAGGCTATGTTTATTTGCAAGAATTATATTTGGGATAGAACTATTAATCTTAAGTGTCTTGTTTATTTTCAAATTTAGATTTGGAAATATTAGTCTAGAAATTATAAAATGACTTAATAATTTTTAGATTGTAATTATAATTCCGGCATTATAATCCTAGAATTAATAATCTTGGAATTATAATCTCATAGATTATAATCTCGGGATTTTAATTCTTGCAAACAAACATAGCCTTAAAGTATCGGTCGCACGCTCTCAAATTCAATTACAACATTAATTAAATTACTAAAAATGGTCTTGCATATATGTAATATGGGGATTGTTATTTCTATTAGAAAAAAATATTATTTTTATAAAGTCTTTTTTTTATATTTACAAAGAATCGCCTTCTACACGATATTATGAGAAAGAATTCATCATTATATTAGATCGAGATATTTTCATGATGAATATATTAGTTTTTCAATAGTACTCTCTCTGTTTTTAAATATGTAAAGTTTAAGATTTTTATACATGAATTAAGAAAGTTATAACTCCTAAAATTATCCATTAAAATTATAATGTATTACCAAAAACACATTTGCATAGATAAATGAAAAGTTAAACTATAAGTGATAAAAATAAGAGAGACATATTGTTAGAGGATAGAGAAAATATAGGAATTAAAGAAAGTATATCGTTAATATATTAGAAGAGAGAGAAAAAGTAGCTTTGAAAAAATAGGAGAAAATTAAAAAGAGTATTAAATGTTTAGGGGTAATTAAGAAAATAATATAATCAATTCTCCTATAAATCTTAGAACGTCATATATTTAGGAACTAAAGAACTATCCTAAAACGTCAGTTATCAAGGAATGGAGGGAATAACAAGTAAAAACTCTATTCTCTTCTTTGACTTCCTAAGTTCAAACTTTGTGGCTAGCATTTAGGAAAAAATCTCTTTAATGCATTAGGTTGATGTGGGGGTGCACCTTTAAGATCGTCCGAAAAGAGAATTAGTCTCGATTGATGAGTAAAATGGTACGGAAATACCCTTACTGTTTCAACAAAAATAAATAAATAAATTAAATAACAACTATATCTACTATGTACTACTCCCTTTGTCTCATAATATATAATATTTTAGAGTTGGGTACAACCATTAAGGAAATAATTGTATAACATATAGTATCATTTGTCTATAATATTACCTTTCGTGTTGATAAGGAGAGAGAAAGAGTTAAAAGCATATGGATATTGAAAGAGGAGTAAAGAGGGATAATTTTGAAAAGATTATGATTAATGCTCCTAGATTTTCTAAAACATCAAATAATTTAGTGTTAGTTTTTGATTATATGATGTTTTGATTGATGACTAATTTAAGTGTGCATGGTTCATGGTGTGTTATTATATTATTAAATATGCATGGATTATGGGTTATAATATTATAATTGATATGCATGAGTTATGGGTATTACATGAACTATTGTTGCTGATTTCTATCCGTTGGTAGTTGGAATGTGTTTAAAATCAGTTCAGATTTGAATTAAAGTCTATTATGGAAGATTTGATTTGGAGATTATTAAGGAAGATTTGAATTGGAGTTTATTAAGGTATGTTGGTATTTATAATAACAAATATTATGGTCCTTAATTCCAGCTAGCCCAAATTGGCTCTTCTATGTCATCAGAGTATTTCGTGGGTGCTAATTTAGTTAAGGAGTTTATCTTGCTTAGTGGAGCCCACATTAGTTAGTATTCTATTTTGAAAAGGAGTCTTACTGAAGCTATTGGGACTTATTCTTATTTATCTCCTTTATTCCTGTTTAACACAGTTGATTGTGGGTAGAGTTTCTCTCCTTTATTTCAGCTCTTCAAAATCAAATAGTTGGCGCATAATTGCTTAATATCTTTCTGGTGATACAAACTTGCTAAAATTATGGATGGTTGCTAACGGGACTGAAATTTCTTAGCTAACAGATTTAATAGTCGTTGCTTGTTTCGTTATATATACCTCTTCTTTGGTGATAAAACAACGAGAGAACAAGCAATCAAGTTGAGAGATTACATCGAGCTTATCAACCTGCTTTTATTCCAGTCATTTATTCTTATCGATTTTATCCTTGTAGTCTTTGAAATTTTATTCATTGTAAATCAAAGTATTCAAGCATAGCTTTGGCTTGAGGTATCCTGGGTTAGTTAGTCTGTTCATAGAAGGCTCAAGGGTCTCAGAGGTGAGAAGAGATGCAGTGGTGTACAAGTTGCAGAGGTGCAAAAAGGGGGCATAGGTGTCCAACATCAGATTTGAGGCTTCTTTGTAGAATAGGAGTAATTTTATATTAAGTTTTAAATAGTAATAAAAGAGTCTCCAATCCTAGTTGGGATTGGGCGTGGATTAGTCACTAGATAGAGGATAGAAATGAACCACGTAAAATCTTAGTGCCTTTACGTTTACGCACTTTTACTTTCTATTTGTTTAAAATTCGGGTTCTTTTGCTTTATCGGTTTGTAGATACACGAATCCAGACACTAAAATGCATGTAAAGTCATCGATAATATCGATCAAGAACAGACACTAAAGCGCATGTGTGTAGTGCATAAAATTAATCTGTAGCGTAAAATTGCAAAAAGTTTTCACTGTTTATCACTCTAAGTCTAAACATCTATTCACCCCCCCTCTAGGTTTGCCTATTTACTAAATTACATTTGGTATCAGAGCTTGGCTCTACTAATATTGATCGTTGCAGGTCGTAGGGGAAGATCCTATGGCACACTTAAACTTTCAAGAAGGCCAGTCCACAAGTAGGCCACCGTTGTTGCTCGGAAGTGAGAACTTCAATTTTTGGAAGTTCAGGATGAAGATCTAACTGAACCGTGACCCATGGGAATGGTGGGTAGTCGAAAATGGACCAGTCATTCCGTGACATGATGATGGCAAGCCAAATAATCTCATGGAAATGGACTCAAATGAATCGTATATGATGTCTTATAATTCCAAGGCCATGAATACACTTTTAAGTGGCATGGTTCAGTCGGAGATAGATAAGGTCTCTTCTTGTACTACGACTAAGGAAATTTGGGACACAGTCATCATGAGCCACGAAGGTACTACTAAAGTGAAGGAGGTCAAGCTAAGCATGCTAATGCACGAATACGAACTATTCAAATTGGAGAAAAATGAATCAATTAGAGATGCCCAAGCAAGATTCCTCACTCTAATGAATTCTCTAAGCAAGCTCAGACGAAAGATTGATCAAAAGGAAATCAACCGAAAGCTTCTTAGAGTCATGCTAAAGCGATTTGCACCAAAGGTTACTACACTTCAAGATTCAGTCACAATCAGTACAATGGAAACACTTACCTTATTTGGAGAACTTGAAGAGTTTGAAAACCAGCTAAAATTGTATGATGAAGAAGATGAGGCACCTAAGAAGAAGACCTTGGCTCTACAAGCTGAAAGCTACATAGAAGGCAATGATGAAGATTCGGATGAAGAAATAGATTTAATGACCAAAAAATTGAGGGAACTGATCCAAAAGAAGAATAGATCAAAATTACCAACAAAAGCTTTCAACAACAAGAAAGATTTCAAGCAAAAGCCACAAGAGGAAACCTGTTTCGAATGTGGAAGGCCTGGTCACTTCAAAAGAGATTGTTTCCAACTAAAAAGAAAGAACAAAGCAAATGGTTTAAAAGGGAAGGCTCTAGTGACATGGAGTGATGAGGAATCTGATCATGAAGATCAAGAGGAAGAAATTGCTCAACTGTGCTTCACCGGAATACACAATGAGGAAACATCTGAGGTAAGTCCTGAACTTGGAGAAATTACCATTTCTGATTATCTTGTTTTAAAAAATGAAAACCTTCGTATGAAAGAGAAAAATGCTCACTTGAAAAGTTGGATAAATGACTTAATGAAGGAAGTAGAAACTTTAATTAAGGAAAAACAAGAAATAGTTAAAGATTGCTCATCATGTGAAGTATCTCAGTTGAATGCTAAAATTGGATATTTAGATAATTATAATACAATTTTATATAATCGTGCAAACAAATTAAATGAAGAAAATAATAGCCTTAAAAAGGAAAATGATGATCTAAAAGAAAGCTTGAAAATGAGAGATACTTGTATAGATGCTTTTAATGATGGAAAAATAATAAACATGCAAAATAACAATGAGGAAGAAATAATATCTTTGAAAAAGGATCTTGCTAAATTTGTTCAAGGAGAAGAGAATTTAAATATAATGTTGGGTGCTCAAAGGTCAAGCTTAGATAAACAAGGAATTGGAAATAATCCTGTTAAAAACATAAAAAAGCACGACTAATAAAATTAGAGTAATAAATAATAAACCAAGAAATGCCTCTTTATTGCTCACCTTATGTTACTTACGTAAAATGTGGTTTAAAAGGACATTTTGATACAAACCGTAATAAAATTAAAATAAAACAAGTTTGGGTAAAGAAAGGAGATTTAATTACTATTAACAATATCGGACCCAAATGTTTTGGGTACAAAAACGATGAGCTACCTCTTTATTTTGTAGGTATGCTTAAAAGCTAAAAGTACCATCACATAAATGGGTACTTGACAGTGGATGTTCTAGACACATGACGGGTGATAGAACTAAATTTACCTCACTTGTTGCAAAGAAAGGAGGCACGATTACTTTTGGAGATGACACCACATGCCAAATCATCGGTAAAGGTAAAATTGGTAATGGTAAGGTTTACATTGATAATGTCCATTATGTTGAAGGGTTAAAATATAATTTAATTAGTGTAAGTCAACTAATGGATAGTGGTCATAAAGTTATTTTTGAAAAAGATAAACGTGCTATTATTCATGCCTCTCATAATGTTCCTTTAGTAGCTAACAGAGAAGGTAATATATATACTATAAATTTTGAAAATCAAAATGAGGATATTTGTTTAGCTGTTGTTCAAGATCAAACTATTCTATGGCATAAAAAGCCGTGACATGTGCATATGGAATTGATTAACAAGTTAGTTACAAAGAACCTTGTTAAAGGTTTACCAAAGCTAAAATATGAGAAGACAGGTATTTGTGATGCATGTCAGTTAGGTAAACAAGCAAGAAATTCCTTTACAAGCAAAAATCAGGTATCAACTTCTTTACCTCTTCAATTATTGCATCTTGATTTATTTGGACCCGAGAGATATACTAGCCTAGGAAATAATCATTATGCTTTTGTTATTGTTGATGATTTTTCAAGATTCACATGGGTTTTATTTTTAAAAACTAAAGATCAAGCGTTTGCAGAATTTGAAAAGCTTATAAAGAATGTTGAAACAAAACACAACCTCAAGCTTAATTCCAGATACCGGAGTGACCACGGTGGAGAATTTGGAAAAGATTTTATACCATATTATAGTGAGAAAGGTGTTACACATGAGTTTTCTGCACCAAGAACGCCTCAACAAAATGGTGTGGTGGAACGTAAAAATCGTACTCTTCAAGAAACTGCAAGAACTTTACTACATGAAAGTAAACTACCTAAAAGTTTTTGGGCAGAGGCTGTAAGTACTGCATGTTACATTTTAAATAGAGTACTAATTAGACCCATCCTTTTGAAAACACCGTATGAGTTACTAAATAAAAGGATTCCAAATATTAACTATTTTAAAGTATTTGGTGCTAAATGTTTCATTCTAAATACTAATAGTAATCTTGGAAAATTTGATGCAAAATTAATCGAAGCTATTATTCTTGGTTATTCGATGCATAGTAAAGCTTACAAGGTTTATAATCTTGATAAATTTAAAGTTGAAGAATCTGTGCATGTTATTTTTGATGAATTTAACCGTGACCTATCAAAAGAGGAAAATGAAGTTTCTGCAGGAAAAGACATTGTGATTAGTGGAAAATAGACAGCTCAATCCGGACAGCCTAAGCCGTCTGCATCAGTAGGAAAATCAGATGAACGTGGAAAGAAAACAAATGAAATTAGACAACCTGAGTCATCTGCCTTAGTTGAAAACTTCGTACATGCGCAGACGCCTAAATGTCAAAACAAATTCAACCCGTCTGCATTAGAAGAAAAATTTGATGATCAGTTTGATGTAGAGCATGACATTTTAGAAACTAAACCTGAAGAGCAAATGACTGCAGCAAGGCTTCCTAGACCATCTAGAACAGTGAGAAATCATCCACCAAATCTGATCATAGGTGATCCTGACACTTGTATGAACACAATAAGGAAAGCAAGGAATTATTGTACATTCTCCGCATTTCTTTCACAAATAGAACCAAAGAATGCCAAGGAAGCAGTTCAAGATGAAAATTGGTCTATTGCCATGCAGGAAGAATTAAACAAATTCGAAAGGTGTCAGGTATGGGATCTTGTTAAACCTCATAAAGATGCTTCTATAATTGGTACAAAATGGATTTTCAAAAATAAACTTGATGAAAATGGCATAATTACTAGAAATAAGGCTAGATTGGTAGCTCAAGGCTATAATCAACAAGAAGGTATAGATTATGAAGAAACCTTTGCCCTTGTTGCAAGGTTGGAAGCCATACGAATTTTGTTAGCCTATGCATGTTTTAGATAATTTAAATTATAAAAAATGGATGTGAAAAGTGCATTTTTAAATGGCTACTTAAATGAGGAAGTGTATGTCAAGCAACCACCTGGATTTGAACATGAAAAATATCCACATTATGTGTTTAAATTGAAAAAGGCTTTGTATGGATTAAAACAGGCTCCAAGAGCCTGGTATGAAAGGTTAAGCAAGTTTTTATTAGACAATGGTTTTAATCATGGTAAAATTGATTCTACTCTTTTTATTAAAACCAAAAATAAAGACTTATTAATTGTTCAAATTTATGTGGATGATATAATTTTTGGAGCTACTACTAACTCTTTGTGTGAGTGGTTTTCCCAATGTATGCATAATGAATTTGATATGAGCCTTATGAGCGAATTAAATTATTTCTTGGGGCTTCAAATCAAACAATCCAATGAAGGGATTCATATTCACCAATCAAAGTATGTGAAAGAGCTATTGAAGAGATTTGGATTCGAAAATACCAAACCAAAGTCAACACCAATGAGTACTACCACCAAGCTTACTGCGGATGCTACATGTAAAGATGTTAAAGTAACAATGTATCGAGGTATGATTGGTTGTTTACTTTATTTAACTGCATCAAGGCCAAATATTATGTAGAGTGTATGTTTATGTGCTAGATTTCAAGCTCAACCGAAAGAATCTTATCTTAAAGCGGTAAAAAGAATAATTAAATATTTAGCTGGCACAATTAATTTAGGCTTAATTTAATCCTTTCTGCTTTAATCATCTCTGGTATAACGTTTAATTTTGCCTTGTTTATGATTAAGCACATGGAGAGTTGTTTGACAAATAAAACAAAGTACTTTCCTTATGGGGGCTTTATAACCAAAATTCTTGCCCACTTTGGAATTTCTTTTGTCAATGAAGATGTTGTGCAAGTTTCTGATATCATTGATAAATATATCCTGTCGCAATCTAAATTGAACGTGAATTATGCTGGACTCTTATGTTGGGATGTTGAGAAGGTTCCTACTCAATGCTATGTTCCTCCTACTCCAACTCCACCATCTCCAAATTCCTCTCCAATTCATAATTCTACTGTACCAGAATTATCTGATCTTAATTCTCCTTCCAATGTTCAAATTTCTACTCTTTTTCAACTTATCCAAGATATGGGCTCTCGGTTCAACTCTGCCCTTCAATCAGTCTCAAAACAAATTCAAGAGGTGAGCGACAAAGTTGATTATGTCTCCGGATGGATGGAAGTGTTGGTCTCTGATCACAACGACTATGTGGTTAAAATCCAAGAATTTGACAAGAAACTTGATGATGTTCTCTATGAGACTGCTATTGATGACGCTGCCTGACTCCCATCTTTTTGATAATGCCAAAGGGGGAGAAGTTTAAGGGATAAGGGGATAAGGAGAGGACACTGATTTTTTTTGGATATATTAGACTACCATTTATGCTACTGATGATGTTATTGGTTTCTAACTACTTTTAATTTGGGATATGATACACTAATTTTTTTGGATATACTAGACTACCATTTATGCTACTGATGATGTTATTGGTTTCTAACTACTTTTAATTTGGGATATGATATCTATGTGTCACATGGGCTTACTTATTTAGATATTATATGTATCCTTTATTTGTTATTTATTTCCCTATTTGTTGCAAAAATCTTATATGCATAAATTTAGGGGGAGCTTAAATTTAGGGGGAGCATATGATTGGTTAAAGTAGTGCATAAATTGTCATCATCAAAAAGGGAGAGAATGTTAGTTTTTGATTATATGATGTTTTGATTGATGACTAATTTAAGTGTGCATGGTTCATGGTGTGTTATTATATTATTAAATATGCATGGATTATGGGTTATAATATTATAATTGATATGCATGAGTTATGGGTATTACATGAACTATTGTTGCTGATTTCTATCCGTTGGTAGTTGGAATGTGTTTAAAATCAGTTCAGATTTGAATTAAAGTCTATTATGGAAGATTTGATTTGGAGGTTATTAAGGAAGATTTGAATTGGAGTTTATTAAGGTATGTTGGTATTTATAATAACAAATATTATGGTCCTTAATTCCAGCTAGCCCAAATTGGCTCTTCTATGTCATCAGAGTATTTCGTGGGTGCTAATTTAGTTAAGGAGTTTATCTTGCTTAGTGGAGCCCACATTAGTTAGTGTTCTATTTTGAAAAGGAGTCTTATTGAAGCTATTGGGACTTGTTCTTATTTATCTCCTTTATTCCTGTTTAACACAGTTGATTGTGGGTAGAGTTTCTCTCCTTTATTTTAGCTCTTCAAAATCAAATAGTTGGCGCATAATTGCTTAATATCTTTCTGGTGATACAAAGTTGCTGAAATTATAGATGGTTGCTAACGGGATTGAAATTTCTTAGCTAACAGATTTAATAGCCGTTGCTTTTTTCGTTATATATACCTCTTCTCTTCGGCTGATAAAACAACAGAGAACAAGCAATCAAGTTGAGAGATCACATCAGAGCTTATCAACTGTTTTTATTCCAGTCATTTATTCTTATCGATTTTATCCTTGTGTCTTTGGAAATTTTATTCATTGTAAATCAAAGTATTCAAGCATAGCTTTGGCTTGAGGTATCCCTCAGGTTAGTTAGTGCTGCTCATAGAAAGGCTCAAGGGTCTTAGAGGTGAGAAGAGGTGCAGTGGTGTACAAGTTGCAGAGGTGCAAAAAGGGGGCATAGGTGTCCAACATCAAATTTGAGGCTTCTTTGTAACAGGGAGTAATTTTTGTATTATGTTTTAAATAGTAATAAAAGAGTCTCCAATCCTAGTTGGGATTGGACGTGGATTAAACCACTAGATAGAGGATAAATTAACCACGTAAAAATCTTAGTGCCTTTACGCTTCTACGCACTTTTACTTTCTGTTTGTTTAAAATTTTGGGTTCTTTGCTTTATCAGTTTGTAGATACACGAATCCAGACACTAAAACAGACAGGTAAAGCTGTCTGATAATATTGATTGAAGAACAGACACTAAAGCAGACAGGTGTAGCTGTCTGAATTAATACTGTAGCAGAAATTGCAAAAAGTTTTCACTATTTATCACTTTAAGTCTAAACACCTATTCACCCCCCCTTCTAAAAAGTGATTCTTCAATTACATTTAAAACAATTAAAATCACTTAAAACATCATATATTATGGGACGGAGGGAGTACTTAACTTGTTAAATTTGTTTTGTCACATACAACTTGCCAATTAAATAAAGAATTGATATTTTAACAAGTGAAAATGTTAGTTTCACAAGATCTCTCTCACATAAGAGTGGATTCCACTCACTATTCTTGTGAAGAGGACCTTGTGGAACTAACATTTATTTTTACTTGTGGAAATATCAATTCTCAATAAATCCCGATAAAATTTAATTTCAAAAACATTTCTACTTATCAATAATCAACAAAAATCTTATCTAATTTAATGTTTTTAGTCAATACAATTAAATGCACTATGAATGAGATTTATTAATTGCACAAATGCTTCCTATTTGTTCTCCTATATAAAGAAGAACTATTTTAAGGCAGAGAGAACCAACAATAAGACTCTATATTCCATATAGTGAGGCGAGCTCATCTACAAAATAATGGCACCTTCAAGGCTTCTTCTCTGCTATATTTTCTTGATTTTGTTCTCTATTTCTTATCATCAGCAGTTAAACGGATTCCCGCTGTGAGACCCTGAATTTTATGAAATAAAAGTATTCATTTTTTTCTATTTTGGTAAATAGTTAAATTGATAAAAGTTTAAAGTTAAGGGTGACATTTGAAAATTTTTCAAAGTAAACAACACTACAAAAAATGGGCATTTAGCAACAATTTTTCGGGCTAAAAGTATATGTTTAGCAACGAAATTTGTCCTTCGTTGCAGATTGTGTCAGGCTTTCATTTTTTGCAACGAAATTTATAAGTCGTTGAAAATTTTCGTTGCTAATTCATTGGCGGGAAAATTTTTTGTTAGAAATTTGTTGCAAAATTTTTGGCCACTTGCTTTCCCGTCATCGTAAGTGGGCAAAAAAGTTTTTGATGCTAAAATGGGCATTTAAGAACGATTTTTCGAATACGACTTTATAAGTCGTTGCTAAAAAATATATGTTTAGCAATCGAAACTTGTCCTTCGTTGCAGTTTGTGTCCGCTTTTCACTTTTTACAACGAATTCATAAGTAGTTGCAAAATTTGGAAACAAAATTAGTTACAAAATTTCTAACCACTTGATTTCTTCTCATCATAAGTGGCAACGAAAGTTTTTTTGTTGCTATATTTCGTTACCTAATATGGATCACATTCATTGGCATCAATTTTTATTTTCGTTGTATATTTTATACAACTTTTTGCAACGACTATTAAAATGTTGCCTTAAATTAAGATAATAATAATAATAATAATAATAATAATAATACTACTACTACTACTACTACTACTACTACTACTACTACTATTACTACTACTACTACTACTACTACTACTACTACTACTACTACTACTAATAATAATAATAATAATAATAATAATAATAATAATCCTTGCAAAATAATAACAATTAGGCCCAAGTGGTTTGGTGATCGTTGGATCAATATTTCAAATTGGAGGTCTTGTGTTCAAATCTGTGCATCAACATATTTTTTCGGGATAAAGTTCAATATTCGCCACGTCAGCCCGTCCACATATGATATGTACATATTCTTTTCAAAATTACTTATCAAACTAAACAAAATACTAAACAAATCTCAACATTAAAATAAATATATATAAAGTAACTATGAATATTTTTATATATAAATATATATATGTAAACAAATATTCATATAAATATTTATAAATTTATCTCTAAGTATTCATATAAATATTTATAACAAATATTCATATCTAAATTTTATAAATTTTAGATGAAATATTTATAAATTTATAAATAAATATTTGTTTATAAATTTTAAAGATAAATTTATATGAATATTTATTTATAAATATTTATATGAATATTTACGAGATAAATTTATAAATATATATATATATATATATATATATATATTAAAATATTTATAGTTACGTTATATAAATATTCATAGTTACTTTATATATATTTAGTTTAATGTGAAGATTTAAGATGAGTATATATATATAGATAGTAATAAAATTTATTTAATACACAAAAAATATAACATAAGAAGCAAAAATATCACACCTAAGTTTTGAACCTAAGATCTATGGGTTATTGGGCCATTAAGCTACCATTGAGCCATTTCAATTTATTAGTTAACTAAACAAATCTCAACATTAAAGTAAATTTTAGATGAAATATTTATAAATTTATAAATCTTAAAGATAAATTTATATGAATAACTTTGTCGTCTCAATTATTGATTTAATAGTATAAAATATTGATACTGTGATAATAATTGAATCAATAATATGAGAGATATTATGCAAACAATTATCGTAATAATAATTGAGTATAATCGAAGTGACTTCTCACGTAAGCATCAATATTCCCTGTTAAAACGAATATTCCCCGACCAATCGAATATTTTATAACAACTTGCTTACTTTGCAAAATTTATAAATACTACTCACAATTATAACATTATTTCAAATTCACATCTTAATATTCAAAAATGGTATTTATAAAAAAATTCATCTTTATTCATAAAAGTTGGGGTCTTACATTATATAAATATTTATAAATAATAAAAATATGACATTTAATACTAAGGATATTACGCATAAATTATTGTAAAAATAGATTATTTAATATAAGTAAATATTTAACTTGAGATTACATAAAATAATAAGAACTTTTATTCTTAGATGGAGGGAGTAACTTAAATCATGAACATATTTTTAAGTCCAAAAATAAAACATAAAAAGAAGAATAGTAATTGTATACCCCTAGCTATTCCTAGTTCTCCTTTTACTTTTTTTCCAAATATATTATAAAATTAAATTATAATACTACCAGTTGTAAGAGAAAATATAAAAGATGAATTTTTTTTTTATTATGTTTTATGAACTAAAACATAATAAAATTATTTAAAAATAACTTATAAGTCATTCTTAATAAGTTAGTTTGACCCATATTAATGTAATATCAATTTTATCCCTATTTTATTTAATTTTTTTAAAAAAAATGAATTTATAAAAAAGAAGAGTAAGATGCAATATCAATTTAATTGGCGTTAGAATTTTTTTTTTTTTTTTAATAGCTGAAGTCTTATATACTCTTTCATTTCCAACGCCGATGACAGAGAATAAACATAAAAAAAATATTGATATTTTTAAACAAGTATAAGAGATCAAAGAAATTAAAAAAAAAGATTCCAACGTCAGTTAAAGTGATGTTATATCTTACTCTTCTTTTTTACAAATTTACTTCATAAAAAAATTTAAAAAAAGTTACAATGCCGGTTAGTTAGGCATTAGATCACATTTTTTATTTTTTAAAAATTTCTTTAAAAAAAATAAAATCGTTTTAAAAAAAATTAAGATAATTTTTTTTAAATTCGTTTTTAGAAAAAATATTTTTATAGTGGCGTTGGTTGCCTTTTTGATTTTTAGCCAAAAAAAATATTCAAGAATTCAACACCATTTCAAATGACGTTCAGTAGTTTTTTCTAAATTAAATGTGTGAATTGTTACTCCCAACGACAGTCGTTTCAAGTTTATAATAATATACTAGTAATGTCAAGTTTCGTGATTTAAAAATTTTATATAAAAATTTTAATTATTTATTTAAAAATAATAAATTTTACCACTAAAATTCTACTATAACGTTTATTATGTGAGAGATGAGGGAGTATCATTTTATTTATTCATGTAATCATTCACCGAACACTTAAGTAACTGTTATTCATATTACTCTACTTTCAATTTTATTTTATTCGGAGACCCAACACCTTCTCTCTTCGTCGCCGACCTCTGTGACACCGCCTACGAGATCTTCATCATCGCCGCTTTTCAGTACATCCTCCGACAAAACCCTCACATACATTCCCAGCAGAATAAATACCACCAGGGTCTCCATCTCCGTCATTATCGCTATCGAGCTCGCCATCGCATCGGCAAAGACCGATCCGTCACTTCTACCGCCGAAAATGAAAAAGGCGTTAGGGCTCGATCTAGCTCCAGTTCGGGTTTGAGTCCGGAGTTCTGGGGTAGTCCGGCCCCTGGGAAGGGAAGAGGCCATTGATTGTTTGGGAGCTAATGAGGGCTCAAATGGGGTTTCAAAATAATAACTCCGGATTAGGAGAACTTTATTGCAATTGTTGTTGGACGGTATATATGTATAATGTATCTTGAAACATGTTTAATTATAATTGGTTTCTTTGAGATGTGTTTCTTTCTAATATTTTACTTATAATTTGATCTAATGTCTTATAATTTGATCTAATGTTGTTGTAAAAGTATTGAATTTGAGTGAGGTAAATTATTATCCTCTTATTGCCTTGTTGCAGTAAGGTATATTTGCTAAGATGCACTTTGCAATTTGTGGATAAAATTGGAAGATGAGGGTGCTGCAAAATCCTGAACCACTAAAAATTGAGGGGTATTTGTTCTCAATTGTGATAAATACCATTGGTGGCTTGAATTTTGGATTTTCACCCCCTGAAAAGTGGTCTTCAAAACAATCCTATGTTGATGAAATTTCAGTTAGAAAGTCTTTCTTCTATGGTTGCTCGCACTAGTACAAAGTAGTAAATGAATAGACAACTTAAACCACAACGCTTTTTATAAAAATTAGTTGATAGCAGTGCGCAATGCACGGGCTAGTTTGTTTTTCGATTATATAATTTTCTAAAATTAGAATGAGAAAGATTTTTCATAATAATAATATTTTTTTTCATATAAATTTTTTGATTTTTTTTTGCATGGCATAGCAATTACATGTATAAATATGTTGCTATTGCTATTTTATTACTTCCACAGTTCCACTTTTATTGCAATAACCCATTTTATTTAAGATCATTCAATTGTTGCTCAATTTTCTGAATCTTCTCTTTCATGGCTTCGATCTTTGTTTGTAACGTAACAATAGTTTCTTCGATCCTTGCATTCTTGGCATATCCATAACCACCATTGTTACTACTGCTATCATCGCTTATTTCAATAATTTGGCGTTTGTTCTGCCCTTTGTTTTTTGTTGGTATAGATCTGCAAATAAATGAAAACACATTTAATTTTAAAAATAACATGCAAAATAGGAAGAATATATTAGTTAAAAAAACAAACTAATAGTTGTTGCTCAATTTTTTGAATCTTCTCTTTCATGACTTCGATCTTTGTTTATAGCGTAACAATAGTTTCTTCGATCCTTGCATTCTTGGCATATCCATAACCACCATTGTCACTACTGCTATCATCGCTTATTTCAATAATTTGGCGTTTGTTCTGCCCTTTGTTTTTTGTTGGTATAGATCTGCAAATAAATTAAAACACATAAAATTTTAAAAATAACATGCAAAATAGGAAGAATATATTAGTTAAAAAAATGAACTAATTACTTTACCTGATATCCATTATTTAGTATTTTGTATGATATTGTTTGTGTATTGGGTTTTTTGTTTATGTGATAGTAGTATTTATAGGTGTTTTATATTTAATGAGTATTTATTTTTTTTGTCATCAATTCTTATCTGTTATATGTTACCAATTTTAATATTTATGGCTATAGTGAGTGTTGTCTTTTGGATTATCTATTGATTTAACTCTCAGATCTTAATTGTAATGCAATGTTGTATAGCATGAATCTGCAGTGGCGCTTTTGAAGATGAAAGAAAAGAAAAACTATTGGATTGGAAGAAAGCAAATCAATTAATGGTTTTCTGTTATGTATTAATGGTTAATATTACGATTAATGGCTAATATCAATTGTATATGGGATTTCAATTGATTAAAATTGGGTTGTATGTGGGATTTCAATTGATTATAATTGGGTGTGTTAATTAATTAATTGATTTGAAATTAATTGAGTTTATTGAGTTTCTGTTGGAAATCAAATTGGAAGACAGATTAATTACTTGATTTTTAACTGCCAGATTAATTAATTGATTTGAAATTGATTAAGTTGGAGTGGCTATGAAATTAATTGAGTTTCTGTTGGAAATCAAATTGGAAGATAAATTAATTAATTGATTTTTAACTATGTTAAAAATTAAATTGATTTCAATTGATTAAAATTGGGTGTGTTTGGAAGCCAGATTAATTAATTAATTTGAAATTGATTGAGTTGAAGAATAGGCTGTGATGTATTTATATATAACGATTGATGTTGTGATATTTTTTTTCACAACGTTTTTTAATAAAACGTTGTAAATATATATGAAAAAACGTTATTTATTTAAATTGGGCATTTCTATATAATAAACACAAAAGAAAAAACGCGCTAAGTGAAAACTTAAAATTAAAAAAAAAGCGACTGGGACTGGGAGTGCATCGAGGGTTCCAAGCAGGGAAAGTTAGAGAGAGAGGCTCCTCATTCTCTCTAGAATTTTCGGCGCTCTTTCCTCCCTTCCCCTTCATGTCGGCGCTCTTGTGTGATTAGTAGGAGGCATAGAGTGGGTGCTGGGTTAAGGGTTATGATATGATATTGTGGCGGCTTGGGGCTTCGGATTTGGAGGTCTCGGATCTTGATGATTCTGCTGGTTTTAGGGATTTTGACAGATGGATCTTCTTCAGTTTTGGGGTTTTTCCTCCCTCTTCTTTGGCTCACATCTCTCCTCTCTCCTGGGTTACTGCTCCGATTATTACCGGCATCCTCATGGTGACAGATGGATCTTCGGTTTTGGGTTTTTTCTCAATCTGATCAGCTGAGAATCTGGGCTTCACTACTAATCCTCCGGCGTATGCAAGAAAGCCAGAGGAAAAAACCTCTTAATTGGAGCTAACTTTGCCTCAGGTTCTTCTGGATATTATGAAACTACAGCAAAGCTATATGTAAGTGAAAAATTGTACTGCCTCTATCCTGTAATGGATGTCACAATTAGCCTTTTCTTTTGTCCACAATTGGGTGTCATTTTCTTTCAAAAATCAAAAGAACGTTATTATAAGAAGATTATGTGCATGTTTGATTAAGAGTTTTGGAGCTTTTGAGAATCTTGTCTGTCCAAAGACAACTTATTCCAAACACAGTTTTTCTGGGTTATAATAAGTGGCGCGGTGCTTTTGGGACTTAAAAGCCGCCCAATCTCAATTTTCAATCAAATAATGACCATGCTTGATCTAATTAAAGAAGCTTTTGTGCTGTTATTTCTCTTAGTAGCATACAATTCCATTGAGCAAACAGGTGGAGAACTACAAAGAATACCAGAGGAAACTAGTTGAAATTGCAGGGCTTTCTAATGCCTCATCAATAATCTCTGGTTCAATCTACCTTGTTAGTTCTGGTGCCAGTGACTTCATACAGAACTATTACATCAATCCTACCCTATACAAGTACTACACACCTGATCAGTTTTCAGATATCCTCATGCAATACTATGCTAATTTCGTTCAGGCAACTACTAAAAGTGTAATTTTTTAGCTTTTATTTTTGTCCTTATTTAAGTGTCACTTATTTAAAGATCTAAACTTATAATTAAATACTACGATGCGCAAGTTATCCATATTTCTCCTGTCAGTTTAATTTTGGAAATGATTTTAACAGGGATTATACAGTTTGGGAACAAAGAAAATCGGAGTCACGACACTGCCGCCATTGGGATGCCTGCCGGCAGCCATTACACTATATGGGGATGGTGGCAATGTGTGCTTAGATAAGTTAAATATAGCAGCAACATCATTTAACAATAAGCTCAATGTGACTTGTCAGAGGTTGCAAAACAGGCTCTCTGGCCTCAATCTTGTGATATTCACCATTATTTCCCTTACATGATTTCTCTGGTGCTGTGCTCTTTAAAGTATTACTGAACTGTAACTATGCAATGGTAGCTGCCCTGCCCTGTTTGTCTCACAAACTGAGATACTGACAAAAATGGGTGTTACTTTTGGCTACATATTTAAACAAATTGATATCTTGCCTTTGTGATAGCTGCTAAAGCATTTATTGGGAGAACCTGCTTGGTTTTATTTGAAGAATTCTTTTATAATGTTTTGAGTACAAGTATCTAAGCATCATTGTTGTTGTTGTGATGTTTTTTGCTCTCATTTCTTTTTGCACATCCTCTCTTCCCTTATTTTCCCAGGAAATGATTTATTTGGCAACTAATGCAGCGTCTTACACTTGAGTTTCTATAATCATTTTCATAAGATTCTTTTTTATTTATTTTGATAGGTAAACTTGCACCAAGTATGGAACAGATATAAGATTAGTCAATTCTGGAATCTAAAAGTAAATAGGTTATTAATCTTGTTCACTTTTGCTTGGAATTTTTTATTTCTTGGTGTAAAATCTGGTTCAACATGCTATTGGATGATTGAGGAATTAGGAGAGATATGCCTAGTGTTTCTGTTGGTTTGTGGAATAATAATCAAGTGATGTGAAATTCGTGTTATTATTACTTAATTAAGTAAAATGATATACGGTTGTTTGATAGCTGATGAACTAGTCAAGAAATATTTCAGTCATGCTTATTATTTGGATATTAGTGTTACTATTACTTAATCAAGCAAAATGATGGAGTACATGTTTGCTATAAATTTTTTAGTTTTCAAGAAACACTTCGATTTGACTACTAGATGGGACTTACAGTCGTGGAAGTGAAAATTTCTGCTTGGAAACTCCATTGTTAATTACTGTTTCATGTACGCATGTGGACAGGAGTACTATAAAACTTGGACGAGCCTTTTGTTACTTAGCCACATATTTCAAACTAGATGCAGAAGTCAAGTCTTCTTGATGGACATTCATCTCTTTCTTTACTTCTTGTGTGTCCCCTTTTTTGTATGACCTGTGCCGCTAATGCTGCAGAATTTGTTCTTCTTAATAATGTCCTGTCCAGTCCAGTGTATTAAACTCTTCGGATAATATACTGAAGTGTTTCATGCCATTTGTTCTATGCTCTCTTGCTATCTCGACTATGTTAGTTCTGCTTAATTGTGAGTAAGAAAATTAAAAATGCCTCAGCCTGAGCCCTGAAGCTCAACTCACTTATTGCAAAAGGATGGTCACCAGTCGCTGTCTTGTTCTCGAACACGCGTGCTGGTGCTGGCAATTTAGAGTCAGGTGACTAGAATACCTGTAATTTATCTAAATTTCTGCAACCTCCCTTTGAGCAGGTTGTTTATTGGTCTACATTTTTTAGCTTTTTGACTTTTAAAAATCCATTTATCTAGTATTACTCGAGCGTAATCAAAAATTTTCAAATTATTTTGGCAGATGAGGCCAGCACTTTCTGCCCTCCGGTGCCTTGTTCATTCAAATGATGAGGAGGTGCTTACAGATGCATGTTGGGCACTCATATTTTTCTGATGGTACAAACGACAAAATTCAAGCTGTTATTGATGCGGGCGTTTGTCAACGTCTTGTTGAGCTCCTCCTGTATGTGGCACTTTGTCTTTTCTATTCCTTATTTGAGCCATTTTCTTTTCTTAAAAATCTCTGTCTAATTTCATTTTGTATACTGGTTTTTTAGTCATCGATCATCTTCAGTGCTCATTCCTGCACTACGAACAGTTGGAAACATCGTGACTGGGGATGATGGCCAGACTCAGGTACGAGTTTGGGAGGTATTATTTAGTGTTAAATTAGAAGTTCTAACATTATGCTAGTTATCCAAGAAAAGAAAGCTCTAATAGTATGCTACGTAACTGATGAAAATCTTTTAAAAGGACTATCAGTGAATTATTTTACTATTAGAGTTTGTCAATTCTACTCCGGTTTTGCTTCCTTTTTTGGTATTTACTGTAATGCACATTCATTACCAATAACAAAAAAGGAATTTTAATGGAAATATGCTCTGCCAGGCTTCTTAAATTTTGCACATCACTCCATTCTTAAAATGTATAAGTAGTGGTTGCAACAGTTAGCTTGACCGATGACAGTTCTTTTTTTGGGATTGATGACATTAACTATGAATTATGATTAGGTTCTTAATATATGAATGGACATCTTATAACGAAAAACTGAACTCTTTATTTTGTGATATATTTTAGTGTGTAGGACATCTATCCCTGAGCTTGCAAAATCCTTGGAGAAGTCTATGGAGGTTCTTCGAAGCTATTATGGGAATGCATCAACTTTTGGATAACTTGTCCCTTGCCCTAGTGACAGAAATTTCAGGCGAGTAAGAATTTTCAATCTTGATCACATCCTCATACCTACCAGTCAAGTTTCTATGCTTCTAGGCCATTTTTTATAGGCTACATATATCCTACACCTCAGTCTGTAACTAATTTTATCTTTCTGGATTCAGAAATTGGTAAAAAAAGATTCTTTGTGGTATATACTTTTTGTATCAGCCAAGCAAGAAATAAGCTCTAAATTGCCATGTTTCACGTGCTAGGAAATGTAAACAACTTTCACAATATAAAAACACCAGCTATAGAACTATTAGAACTCCAATATGCTCTATAAAAAAATTACCAATTGCTTAGTGTCAAATTGTACCACTTCACTGTATCACTGTCAAAAGGTTTTTGGTTTTTATTTTTAGAGAACATGACTAGAGTGTATCTTCAAGTTTTCTTTTTCGTTCTTATTTGCAGACTATATGTTGAAGCACCATCCAGACTAGGATAAAGCTTTATTAAATATGCTCTAATGATGACTTTCGTTTTATGCTCTATATATATATTTTCTTTTAGTGATCAAAATAGGTTGATCTTTTCATCTCCCATTTGTAATAAGTTATTGAATAATGCAGTTTGGGTAAATTTAGCGCGTTTTCTTGACTTTGCTATTATTTTACTGACTTTGCTATTATTTTTAAATATGTGCAGGAAGACTGCTTCTACGATCTGCCTTACAATACTGGGTATCAAATTTTCGTGCTACGCTTACTTTCAAGACAAGGGATGAAATTATGAATCTGACTCTCTATATATGTAGATATATACTTTAATTGAAGAACTATGGTAGCTTTAGATGATTAATTGTAAAGATAATGAATGATTATGTAGTGAATGATTTTATTAAGTTAATAATATTTTAGTTTTTTGTATTTTTGTTATTATTTGCTATGGGGACATTGAGCCAGTCAGGTACACAAAAAGAATGTTAAATTTTGATTTGGCAACAATATAATTCGTTACTAAAGTATTGAACAAGTTTAAATATAGCAATAATTTTTTATACATTTAGCAATAAATTTTCATTGCTAATGGCATTAAAAATATAATATTTGGTAACGAAAAATTAACCTAATAACAATGGAGAGGATATTGTTGCTAATACTTACATAAAAGGCAACATTTTTATTGTTTTAGAAATCATATCAACTTTCGTTGCATATATAAAAGAACTAACAACATATAATGTCGTTGTTAATCGACGACTTTCGTTCTTTATTGAAAATAACCAAAGAACAAACATTTTCGTTGTTGATTCAAAGATAATGTTGTTGCCAAATAATATAATCAAGAACGAAAAATCGTTCTTTAAAAAGTTTACATTCATGAATCGAAAGCAAGCTTAGGCAACAATTTTCATAATTTCTTCGCAACGAAAAAAGTTGTTGCAAAATGGTATCAATTGCAACGAAAATGCATGGTCATTGCAAAAAAAAAGAGTTCATTTCATTGCCAATTAACAGACTTTTGAAACGAAATAGGGTTTTTAGCAATGACATTTTAATTATTTTGCAACAATATATTTTGTTGCTAAAGGATCGATGTATCTACACGAAAGCCAATTTCGTTGCAAAATGTATTACTTTTGGCAACAAAAAAAATACGTTCGTTGCAGAACAATTAGCAACGCTCATTGCGCAACGAAAGATGCAACGACAGTAAAGTCGTTGCCAAAAACCTTTAGCAACGAAATTTGGCACCTTTAGCAATGAAAATCGGTTGTTGGTGAAGCCCCATTTTTTTGTAGTGTAAGTTGTCATAAAATAATCGGTGGTAAAATACGCGTGGTTGCAGAGTAGCACACGATATTGGTTATTGATGCTTACGTGAGAAGTCACTCAGTTATTCTCAATTATTGCTACAGTAATTGCTGCATCATATTTCTCATATTATTGATTTGATTATTGTCACAGTATCATCTGTATAATATGTTATATTATTAAATCAATAATTGAGACGACAAAGTTATTCATATTATTAAATTGTAATATTTACAATGTCTAGAAGTTCTGTCAATGAGAGGTTTGGTCACCTAATTGCGCGCCAATAAGGAGAAATCCTTATCGGAAAGCCCCCTCTTTCCTGGGAACGACCTGGTTGTTAAATATTGTGAGTTATGATATTAATGATGAATAAGTTCATGTTGATTAAAGATGAATTTGATAGTTCCATTGTGTAGGGATTATTGGTGTTAGTTAAAATCGACATCTATTTCGATGATAATTGATGTCTGGGGGTTATATTGATAAATCAGGTAATTTATCAGATAAATGAGCAATTAATTGCTACTAATTCACATGCTCATATAACTATTTGTTCACATGTGTGTACTATTGAATCACATTCTTGTACTATTAGGGGAGTTGGTGCAAGATTAATAATACTTGCATGACTAAGTTAAAAATGGAGGCATAAATGGAGGTACTATACTGTAATTCGTATTTTCACATGATTATAACTATTGATTCACATGATTGAACTATTGAATCACATGATTTACTATTAGGGGAGGTGGTGCAAGTTTGATAATACTTGCAGGACTAAATTAAAAATGAAAGAAAAGTTGAAGGTATTGTACTGTAATATTTTGAGCCCCAAAACGTGCAATATCGAAACTATATTTTCCTATAAATAAAAGCTCATTCTTCCTTCATTTCTCACCAATTCACCAAAGCTATAGAGCATTTATTATAGAGAGAAAGAAGAAGAGAAGTCTGCTACCTCACTAATCCAGTATCCAGTCTTCTTTTGAGGTAAGGGATATTATTTGTTATACTCGTAAGTGGTATTATTTCTTTCATATTCATGAAGAGAGCTATTGTTATTCCATTCCTTATTATTCTATTGGAATAACATGTATATGCGAAGTACCGCATACATGGTGAAATTCTTCTTCATTATTCCATTCTTTAATATTATGTTGAATAACTTTTGATATATCAAAAAGTACCGCATACATGGTGAAATTCTTCTATTATTCCATTCTTTATTATTCTGCGTTTAATATCCATGCGTATGCGTTTATCTTTGGATCTGGTTCCATTATTTATTATTCATTGGAATATCCTGTTTGGTCTGAATTTCACCGACCACGTTCCGCTTCTTTATTATTACATTGGGAATAACTTTTATGTCTGTCTTGGTCTCTATCGCATGCATGGTGAATCCTTATGTTATTCCATTCTTTATTATTCTGTTGGAATAACCTGTATATGTGGATTACCACATGCATGGTGAATGATCCTTTGTATTCATTCCTTATTAAATTGTGAAAATGATCTGATTATGATGAAAGTCATAATAAAAGCATTGGACTGAATAAAAATCATGGGTATATGTAGTATTAGTAAGTGTTATGATAAGTTATGTTAGTTATTATGTGAAAACATGAAAGTTTCTTAGAAATCACAAAGGGTTAAAAATCAGATTTTGGAGAAAATGGAACATAAAATTCAATTGACCACATCTCCTATTGTATTTCGAATTTTTGAATGTGGTCAATATTTAGAGTTAGATCTATGAGTCTTATAACTTATCCAAGTGGAATCACTAAAAAAGGTGTTGTAGATTTTCGTGTGGACTGATTTTAGTAATTGATGAAAAATCTGGAAATGCTTAAAAAGCTACTGTCCAGAATTTTAAAAGGGAATTTTCGGCTACTTAATTTGTGAGAAAAATTCCGGCCTTTTGGGACATGAAAGTATATGGTATAAAGAACCTCCTGTCCAAAAATGAGCTCATTCCGACTTAAAATGAGCAAGTTATGACCATTTCAATATTTAGGTTTTTTCGACGAAAAACGCTATAACTGGAGTTCTATAACTCCGATGACCATGAAATTTAAACTGGAAGATCACGTTAACATGTGTAAGATCCTGCCAAGATTTGGGAATTTCTGGAGTTAAACTTGAGGTAGCTAATTTCTTAAGGAATTAATTAGAAATTAATTTTTAAAAAATAGTAAATGAATTTTAAAAATTCTGAGAAAAATATATGTTCAATATGGGACTATATTCTGCTACATCCTAGAAAAGAAATATTTTTGGAACTGATTTGGTATTTTTCATGAAAATACACTAGTTATGAGTAAATGAGTTAAATATGTTATGTGATGTAACAAAATTGGAGAATAGGATTTTATAGCTTGAGAATTCTATATAGGGTATATGCAGATTTTTGATGAGGGATTTGATCATTGGTGATGAAATCTTATGAGTATGGCATTTTTGAATGATTAAATGCATTATTTGATAAAGTGTAAACAATTAAAATAAATTGTTTATAAGTTTAAGAAATGATTAAAATATTATTATAATATTAATAATATTAGATTATGAGTTTATTAAGTGATTGATAATATTTGAATAAATTTTAAAGTCTTTAATATTTATCCTTGTTTTCGTTTGATTAATGCTTATATCATTGTCATCATTCTCATGTTTATATTGTGATAAAAGTCATTTGTGACTTACGTGCATAGATGGAATTGGTATGATTATGACCAGGGATTATTCGGTATAATCATAACCGTAATGTTACAAATGATGTGGTAAAAGTCATCTTTGGCCCGTAGTGCATAGATGGACTTAGTATGATTATGACTAGGGATTATTCGGTATAATCATGACCGTAATTGAAAACACAAATATTCTTGGCCCGTAGTGCATGGATAATTCGTGGTCGTGATACTATTAAAATTCGAGTCTCAAAGATTATTGGTTTCTGATTTGTATATCTTTGGCCTGTAGTGCAAAGATGAACTGTTGGTTATTGGTTATACAGTTGTATGTCCTTGGCCTGTAGTGCAAAGATGAATTGTTAATGAATATCTTTGGCCGTATTGCAAAGATGAATTTATTAGTATGATTATGAAGCGGGAATTATGATTTGGTATAACCATAATTTTTATGTTTCAGTGAAGATAGGTGATGAAAATTATCTTCATCCCAGGTGCGAAGAGAATTTAGAATCACAATTATGATTATGAGTTATTCATATGATTGTGGATGAAAATTGTTGATTGATGTTACGAGGATAAAACATTATTGGTGGACTTTTAATATGGAGAAGATAATAGATCCGATGGTCTATCTGACTCTTCTAATGGATTGCTCGTTCCGCTGCAATTATTGTTGAAAAGTTTTATCATCTACCATATGTTCTAAATCTTTGATTTATTATCGATGAAGGCTATTGATAATTTAATTATCTTTAGTCATGATATTCTTTTATTTGGGCTAGTTGTGCTCACCCTTTTTTTCACAATTCCTTTCGTAAATAAGAGTGTAGGTTTGGGTGAAGCTGGATAACAGGGAATAGAACGCGGTGGTCTATAGTCATTGAGGTTCTCCCTAAATAGTATGAAAATAATTTTGTTGAGAACTTTAGATAAGTGTGTCATATTATATACGTCATTTGATATTTAATTTTGGTGAACCGAATAGGGTGAGGTGAACCCAACTTTGGAAGGGTGTTTTACCACTATCATACAAGATGTCTAATGACATACAACCTCGTGTTATCATAAGACAAGGTTGTGCACATCCACTTGCTGAGTATATCTACGAGCACTACCTATATGATCTTGGAGTTTATTTGAAATACAATTTTCACCTGAAGACAGTGGAGATAGTTATATGTCAAGAAAAGACTCACCATTGGAAAGAAGATGGTAGTAATCGTCTCGTTTTTCTTTGGGGTCTATTGGGTCAACCAAGGATAATTCTCTGGACATATGATATCTGTCATAACTTAGATTCATGGCCTCCTATGTATGAAGGTTTCTTTGAGCACTTCCCAAAGATTTTTAATTCCTAAAACAGTTATTGACTGTACCTTTATGTAAGGTGCAATTGTGACATAAATCAGAGTTGGGATATATATTTGTTTAAACTCTCAGTTTATGTTTTGTCGTATTTTACACGACAGTTGTATAATTAAGATGTATTTGTATTTTATACCATGTATTTGGCTACTCAAGATGGGTGATTGATAAGTAGGTTTGATACCTACTTATCCGGCATCTATTACTTGAATTATTTCTTTAATCTCATGTTTCTTAGTTACTTTTCATGCATTTTGTTTCCATTTTGTAGTTTATATGCTTGGAAGCGGAGTGAGCAACTATTGGTATAAAATTTGCAAGGAAAAGCAATTCTGGATATAGTTCGGGTTTTCATGTTCATTTGATGTGCATTTCATGTTCGTGGCGTGGAACTTGGATTATGTTGAGGAACTCTTTCTTGGCATTCCGGAACATCTTGCATCATTCTAGTCGGAATTTCGTATGCGAGAGTATTGCCTTCTAGCAACAAAGACAAAGTCAAGAGTTGTTTCGGTTGTCATTACACAGCAGCAGCTGCTTCCAATGCAATTTCGACCTTCATCCGTTTGTTATTTCAGAAAGCTCAAAGAATGAAAGTTGTAGATCTCGTCGATAACTTAGATTTGATATGTCGTGGAACCCATAACTCCTCCCGGTTTAAAAGTTATGGCAATTTTAGCAGAGGAGGTTCCAGCAGGAAAAGTAATGGGGCGGTTCATAGCAGTCGGGCTTGCCCTTTTAGTACTATAGGATCGGTATCCAAATTGGCTTGGGGTCCCAATAATAGATGAAGGTAGCAAGTCGGGGCTGGCTTGTACAAAGGGAAATAGCAAGCTGGGGCTTACTTACTCGATTTTGAAGTCTCCTAGTTGGTTTTTAGTGCTACAAGTTTGGAGTTTTAGTGATGGTGATGACTTGGGACTTGTTTTGGAAGGGAATTGTACTCAAAATACATATTGAAGTATATAATTAACAACAAACACTGAGATTAAAAGGGGACACAAGGCAAATTACGAAGATTAATCTCAATTTTTCTAAGCAACCGTTGGAGGAGTTTTTCAAGGAGCTTTTCGAGACGATTGTGATTCTAGGCTACGTGAAGGGTGTTTTCCAATATTCTTCGTCTTAGACTATTATTTGTAATTGAAAGAATGATTTCCATGATTTATTCAGTGTTTATTTCGTTTATTATGAACTAATTCACTTTTTAGGCTTGTGATGAATCCTTAAGTGAATCTATGATTTTGTAAACTTTGATTTCTAATTTAATAAGTTATTTCCAGTTTATCTATATTGATTTGTTCCTGAATCTATGAATTGCTTGATCAACAATTCTTTGTGGAGTTGGATGGAATCGAGAGAGGATATTCAAATCTAGACCTAGTTGATATAGCATGTGTTCAGGATTTTGTTAATAGCTTAAACTTGATGAGTGTTAAGGTAGAGATATGCTTGACACCGCATGTAATCGGATAGAGAACTTATTCTTCAACCTTCTTCAATTGTAATTCACATAGAGATATAGTGAGTTAGTTACTTAAGGTGTTAGCGGATTTCTATCTTAATTGTGGATTGACGTTAATATGGTATTAGTGCATCGAGAGGTGGTTAATACTACGTTCGTGTTCTTCGTGTTCTTGATTAATAAACTGGGATAGTGCATTGAATTGGAATAAAGGTGTTAAAATCAGAGTGAAGCTTAGGGTGAAGTCATAAGTCTAATTTTCCATTAATTGTTTGAAATTCCAGATTTTGATATTTGTGATTGGTTTGTGATAGTTTAATTACTTTTTAATTTAGAATAATTATTTGTAATCATTGAATTGGATAGTTTAATAAAATTAGGATTAATAGGAAATTGATAATTGTGAAGTTAAGTTTCTTATTAAATTGTCTATGTGGGAACAATACTCTACTTATCACTTTATTACTTATTGACCGTGTATACTTGCGTGTTGTGCGTAACTAGATTTTACCCAACAAGTTTTTGGCGCCGTTGCCGGGGAACTTTTTAGTATAATTCTTAATAGTTTTACAATATCAGTTTAATTAATCCAGTTTTTACTTAGACATTTTATTTTTTTGTATTGTTTCTTCTTTTCGTGAGAAGCGGTTTATGCAAACTCGGTCCAAAAATCCGGACTTGTTGCCTTTTGAGGATGACATTGAGAAAAGGTTTGAGAGGTTGAGTAAGTGGATCAAGGAAGCGAGGCAAGAATTGAAACATCTCGAAAAGGAAGAGGTAACAAATAATGGCGGTAGAAGATCAAAAAGCATTAAGGGATTTCATGAACACCAAGGTGGTCAAACTTCAGTCAAGCATCACTAGGCCAGCAATAGCAGCAAATATGTTCGAAATTAAGCCTGGGATGATACAAATGATTCAGAATTCAGTTCAGTTTGGGGGATTTGCAAATGACGATCCGAACGAGCATCTGGTTAACTTTCTGGAAATGTGCAACACTTTTAGGTTCAATGGAGTTTCGGATGAGGCGGTGAGACTTTGATTGTTCCCATTCTCTTTACGGGACAAGGCGAAGAGTTGGTTGCATTCTCTACCGTCCATTTCGATAACAACATGGGAGGATTTAGCTCAGAAATTCCTCGCAAAATTCTTTCCACCGACGAAAACTGCGAAGATGAGGAACGAGATTACAATGTTTGAACAACAACATGGGGAGTCATTATATGAGGCTTGGGAGAGATACAAAGAACTGCTCAGAAAATGCCCACATCATGGATTGCCCTAGTGGCTACAAATGAACACCTTTTACAATGGACTACATGGGAATCTCAGGACAAGTATTGATGCAGCGTCGGGCGGAGCATTCATGGCTAAGAGTTACGAGGAAGCATATGAGTTGATTGAAACCATGGCGGCTTAATAACTACCAAAGGCCCACAAAGAAGAAATGACACAGCAAAGGCGGTTGGTGTGTTAGAAGTAGATAGTATGACAAATGATGATGCAAGCACAAATATCTCAGACTTTCAAAGATGTTGGAGTCGGTGAAAGCAAAGACAAACACAACAAGTACGTAAAATGGAAATAATATCACGAGTTAATGCGGGAGAGAGCACCAACTGAGCAATCGCGATTAATCCAAAGAAGCCAGCGATTCATCGATAATTACAATAGAATTCCGCAAAATACATATCAGAACACATACAATCAAGGAAATAGGAATCATCCGAATTTCTCATGGAGCAACAACCAGCAAAATCAAGCCTCACGACAATCATATCCACGAGATTTCGAGAACCAAAGAACAACCAAATTTGATATCAAGAAAGGAAATCTGATCTGGAGGAAATGTTGGCAAAATTCATGACTACCACCGTGTTGGCTATAAAAGATCACGCCATGACTATGAAATCACAAGATAGGGCGATTAAGAATCTAGAGAATCAGATAGGTCAAATGGCGTTGACATTGAACAACAGGCCACAAGGGACCCTACCAAGCGATACAGAGAGAAATCCAAAGGGAACTCACGAGCAGTGTAATGCTATTACGCTTAGAAGCAATAAGGAGTTGGTTTCTAACTGGGATAAGAAAGCTAGTGCGGGGAGATGAATGTGAGGATGAAGGAAGGAATTAAAGAAGAAATGTACGAAAAAGTGGTGCAAAAAGCAAAGGAAGAGAAACAATTTAAAGCTACACAACCTCGCACCTTTCCCTTCAAGGTTAGAAAATAACAAGTTAAAGAACCAGTTCTCAAGGTTTATGGATATATTCAAACAGTTACACATTAATATTCCATTTGCCGAAGCACTTGAGAAGATGTCGCGTTACATTAAATTCATGAAGGACATACTTTTTGAAAAACGTAAGCTCTAGGATTTCAAACAAAGGGCGTTAACAGGAATGCGGTGCAATACTACGTAAAAAGCTCCCTTTAAATTGAACGATCCAGGAAGTTTTATAATTCCTTGTGCAATTGGCAATCAAGATGTGGGAAGAGCTCTATGCGATTTAGGAGCGAGTATAAATCTTATGCCATTTGTCCATTTACCGAAAATTTGGGATTAAAGGAAGCAAAACCAACCAATATTAGTCTACAACTCGCTGATAGATCAATAACATACCCTTTAGGAATAGTCGAAGACGTATTGGTCAAAGTTGAGTCACTAATCTTTCCAGCCGATTTTGTGGTATTAGATTTTGAAGAAGATAAGAACATCCCTATCATCTTGGGACGACCATTCCTGGTGACTAGACAAACACTGATTGACGTGACTAACGGAGAACTGATTATGAAAGTGTTTGATCAGGTAGTAACGGTAAATGTGTTCAAGGAAATCCCAATCCCAACTGACAAGGAAGAGTGCGAGTTGCTCGAGGAATCTACACGTGTCAAGTTCAGGGGTTGCAAAGAGGATAGTGGTCTTAAGGCATTAATTGAGGATATAAAGTCAAATTCATTGTCCAACATGCAAGTGAACGAGCATGCATTACAACAATGTTGGTGTTGCGCGATAAATAATCATCATGCCAAAGTTAACCCAACCGATCCGGGATGAAACAAGGAGTAGTCAGGCTGAACGACTTAAAATTAAGCGCTCATTGGGAGGCAACCCAATTTTATTTTTATGTTTATTTTTATTTTTATTTTTCTCTCTTCTTAAGTAATTTTATCCATGCTAGTGAAATGGTAGGTTAGAATAAAATTTGGTCTAGAATATAGTCATGTAGGATTTAAAGTTTACTAGATAGCTAAATAAGCTTACCCTCCATGCTTTAATTTTCTCAATATCCACTCATAAGTATGTTTTCCATGTGTTCAGGTACTCAAAGAAGAAGCTATGGGATGCACATGGTGTTAGGCAGCAAAAACCGTGCATTAGCAGCTCAAGAAGCATTAGCAGAAGACCACCAAGCCTAGGCTTGCCTTTCAAAAGCATATTAAGCAAGCTGGGGCTTGCCCCCTTATACAATAATTGTAGAATACCCCCAAGTCGGGGCTTGCCCTTTGTTCAGCACTAATCCAAATGGGCTTGCCCCTTCATCACAGAATCCCAATGACCCAATAGGGATTGCCCATCACAAGATAAAATATCCAAATTGGGGCTTGCACCCTTTCCTTCTTTAGCAGACATTAAAGCGGTAAGGGCTTGCCCCATGCAACATAAAAGACCAAATAGGGCTTCTTGTCCAGGCTAGTGCATGCGGTTGGAGCAGTTCAACAGTTGGTGCATGTATTGTCTCCCAATTCCATTATACTTCAACCTCCTACACTCCAACTACTTCACAACTTCCACCCACGACTGTAATTACTTTACACATTACCTCTCATCTCATCACAACAAATCAAACACAATCCCACTCCTCCCACCTAGTCATCCACTACCCACCCACATAAATTCCTCTTTATAAAACCACCCATTCACCACACAATCTAACAACCTTAATTCACACCAATTGGAAGTTCAAGGATAGGATTTGTGAAAATCTCTACAAACAAATTCGACATATATTGAAAGTAAGAAGTTGGTTTGTTAATTCCTCATCTTCTATCACCATAGTTCAAGCCAAAAAACCAAGTTTGTGGGAATTTCAAGTCTCGCACACCAAGTGCTCGACAAATTGTTAAAGTGGAGTTTAGGGGAAATTTTGTTAAGGCTCATCAATTCCAAATCAATGGCACCAAAACCGACATCAAAGACGTAACGAGGAGAGAGTTCGGGGGCCACACAACCAACACGAACCTTTGATAGGTGAAAATTCATAAGTGTCGCCGCCGCCGACCATTACGACTATATGGTGACAAAATCACTCATACCTGAGTGGGGGTTGGCACCTGAGCCTGTGGATGGTGAAATGATGCAACAAATATATCAAAAAGGTTGGAATAAATTCACAGCAGAGCCCAAGGCCGCAGTTGTAAGTGTGGTTAAAGAATTCTATGCTAACGCCGAGGATAAGGCCCCCTTCAATGCTTTTGTACGGGGTAGGTTAGTGCCTTTCAGTGCCGACGCCATCAACACGTACTATCAGTTACGAGCACCGAGACATTGCCAGTACCGACACTTACGTGATAATGATCCAGATTATGAGGCTATTATGCAGGAGATGACAAAGCCGGGTACCTCATGGAAAAAATCAAATCATGGAGGCACTGTCTTTCGCAATAAGGATCTTAGTCGGTATGGGAAGATATGGTACGCCTTTCTGTGCTCAAAGTTACTTCCATCTACACACACGTCAGATGTGTCTAAGGATAAGGCAGTGTTATTATATGCTATGGTACAAGATTTCATCATGGACATAGGGGCTATAATTAACTTTTCGATCCGAAGATGCCTTCGAGGACCATACTCTGGAGGATTGCCACACCCATCACTTATCTGTGGATTGTGTATACAGGCGGGAGTGCGTTGGTCAGATGATGAGATAACCTAGATGCCGCTGCAGACACTTGACTCGAGAATGATTGCAAGATATGCTATGTGGCCCTTGAGGCGAAGTCGCACCTTAGAGAGAGAGTAGGATTTGTATTTCCCTCGAGATCGGAGGATGAGGTCGACGTTGAGGACACCTCGGATGACGATGAGTTTCGTGGAATGCGGCAATGGGAGAGACATCACAACAAATTTCGGGTAATATCTAGCCCTCAATTCCTCAACCTTCAACGACAAGTGGATGAGCACAACAAGGAGGCACGAAGAGAAATGCGGAGACTAGCAGTAAGGCAAGACCACATGTTTGAGGCCATGAATGTATCTTTCGCCTCATTGAACACTACGTTCCAGAGTTTCAATCCTACTGCCCAATTCCCATACCAGGAACCAGCACCAATGCCAAGATTCCCACCCAGCGATTCTGATGAAGAACAATAACCACCACCAACCCAGACTTAGGCGATTATAGGGAAGTCCTCTCTTATTTATTGCTTTATCTATATAATGAGGACATTGTAATTTTCAAGTTTGGGGGATTTAGTTGTATGTTACATGTTGCATATTCAATTTCATTAGCTAGGTTTGCACATGTTAGTTCATGGTTTATGTTTAGGATTGTTAAGTGTTGCATTCAGGTAATCATGTAGTTGCATAGTAACTTAGGAATGTAAATAATGTAAATAGTTTTTATTTATCTTTGCATTCATGTTATATTTACCACATATATATCTAAAAAAAATTAAAAATTAAAAATTCAAAAATAATAGTTATTTAATATGTTCATCTTGCATGAGTCCAGCTGTTTTATATTTACAGTTTATTTTGGCCAATGATGAGAATGGGATTGGATAGACAAGTATAGTACAGATTATTAGAGCTTTTGATGTGATTTCTTGTTATGAATTGAATCTTGTTCTGTTTGAAACTGGTATAATAAGGATAGCACAGTAAAAACAACTTGTTGATTGATTGAGTTTAAATTGATACATAATGGGACTCTAACGGATAATGCTAGTTTGAATGAAAGAATGACAAGAATAAGTAGTGATGGCTAAAGTTAGACAAGAACCTAAGTTTGGGAGAATTTTTGGGGTATATAAGCTATCTAAAAAAAAAGTATGAATAAACACCGTGGCGTGCTTGTCTAGTTTTGTGGCCTTTGTTACTTGAGTAAGTAAGCCCGAGGGGATTGTCTTTACACCTAGCGCCCTAAGGTCTTAATGGTCTGGGAGTCGTTGGTCGAAAGCTCGTTAAGGTAGCATTCAAAAGCCTAAAGGAATAAGACATTGCATAGCTATGTGTATATATAAAAAAAAGAAGAATAAAATGGGAAATAAGAGCAAAAAGCCCCCGTAGATGAAAATGAGCATAAGTATAACCTGTCTATGTGGATTACCACATGCATGGTGAATGATCCTTTGTATTCATTCCTTATTAAATTGTGGAAATGATCTAATTATGATGAAAGTCATAATAAAAGCATTGGACTGAATGAAAATCATGGGTATATGTAGTATTAGTAAGTGTTATGATAAGTTATGTTGGTTATTATGTGAAAACATGAAAGTTTCTTAGAAATCACCAAGGGTTAAAAATCAGATTTTGGAGAAAATGGAACATGAAATTCAATTGACCATATCTCCTATTGTATTTCAAATTTTTGAGTGTGGTCAATTTCTAGAGTTAGATCTATGAGTCTTATAACTTATCCAAATGGAATCACTGGAAAAGGTGTTGTAGATTTTTTCGTGTGGACTGATTTTAGTAAAGGATAAAAAATCTGGAAATGCTTAAAAAGCTACTGTCCAGAATTTTAAAAGGGCATTTTCGGCCACTTAATTTGTGAGAAAAATTCCGGCCTTTTGGGATATGAAAGTATATGGTATAAAGAACCTCCTGTCCAAAAATGAGCTCATTCCGACTTAAAATGTGCAAGTTATGACCATTTCAATATTTAGGTTTGTTTTGACGAAAAACGCTATAACCGGAGTTCTATAACTCCGATGACCATAAAATTTAAACTGGAAGATCATGTTAACATGTGTAAGATCCTGCCAAGATTTGGGAATTTCTGGAGTTAAACTTGAGGTAGCTAATTTCTTAAGGAATTAATTAGAAATTGATTTTTAAAAAATAGTAAATGAATTTTAAAAATTCCGAGAAAAATATATGTTCAATATGGGACTATATTCTGCTAAATCCCAGAAAAGAAATATTTTTGGAACTGATTTGGTATTTTTCATGAAAATGTACTAGTTATGAGTAAATGAGTTAAATATGTTATGTGATGTAACAAAATTGGAGAATAGGATTTTATGACTTGGAAATTCTATATAGGGTATATGCAGATTTTTGATGAGGGATTTGATCATTGGTGATGAAATCTTATGAGTATGGCATTTTTGAATGATTAAACGCATTATTTGGTAAAGTGTAAACAATTAAAATAAATTATTTATAAGTTTAAGAAATGATTAAAATATTATTATAATATTAATAATATTAGATTATGAGTTTATTAAGTGATTGATAATATTTGAATAAATTTTAAAGTCTTTAATATTTATCCTTGTTTTCGTTTGATTAATGCTTATATCATTGTCATCATTCTCATGTTTATATTGTGATAAAAGTCATCTGTGACTTACGTGCATAGATGGACTTGGTATGATTATGACCAGGGATTATTCGGTATAATCATAACCGTAATGTTACAAATGATGTGGTAAAAGTCATCTTTGGCCCGTAGTGCATAGATGGACTTAGTATGATTATGACCAGGGATTATTCAGTATAATCATGACCGTAATGTTACAAATGATGTGGTAAAAGTCATCTTTGGCCCGTAGTGCATAGATGGACTTAGTATGATTATGACCAGGGATTATTCGGTATAATCATGACCGTAATTGAAAACACAAATATTCTTGGCCCGTAGTGCATGGATAATTCGTGGTCGTGATACTATTAAGCTGAGTCTCAGCATTATTGGTTTTACAGTTGTATATCTTTGGCCTGTAGTGCAAAGATGAACTGTTGGTTATTGGTTATCTGATTGTATGTCCTTGGCCTGTAGCAAAGATGAATTGTTAATGAATATCTTTGGTAGTATTGCAAAGATGAATTTATTAGTATGATTATGGCGAGGAATTGTGATTTGGTATAACCATAATTTTTATGTTTCGGTGAAGATAGGTGATGAAAATTATCTTCATCACAGGTGCGAAGAGGAATTTAGAATCACAATTATGATTATGAGTTATTCATATGATTGAGGACAGAAATTGTTGATTGATGTTACAGGGATAAAACATTATTGGTGGACTTTTAATATGGAGAAGATAATAGATCTGATGGTCTATCTGACTCTTCTAATGGATTGCTCGTTCCGCTGCAATTATGGTTGAAAAGTTTTATCATCTACCATATATTCTAAATCTTTGATTTATTACTGATGAAGGCTATTGATAATTTAATTATCTTTAGTCATGATATTCTTTACTGGGCTAGTTGTGCTCACCCTTTTGCTTCACAATTCCTTTCAGGTAATAAGAGTGTAAATTTGGGTCGAAAGGGGGATAACAGAGGGAATAGAATTCATGGTCTATAAATGTTGAGGTTCTCCCTAAATAGTATGAAAATAATTTTGTTGAGAACTTTAGATAAGTGTGTCATATTATATACGTCATTTGATATTTAATTTTGGTGAACCTAATAGGGTGAGGTGAACCCAACTTTGGAAGGGTATTTTGCCACTATCATACAAGATGTCTAATGACATACAACCTCGTGTTATCATAAGACAAGGTTGTGCACATCCACTTGCTGAGTATATCTACGAGCACTACCTATATGATCTTGGAGTTTATTTGAAATACAATTTTCACCTGGAGACAGTGGAGATAGTTATATGTCAAGAAAAGACTCACCATTGGAAAGAAGATGATAGTAATCGTCTCGTTTTTCTTTGGGGTCTATTGGGTCAACTAAGGATAATTCTCTGGACATATGATATCTGTCATAACTTAGATTCATGGCCTCCTATGTATGAAGGTTTCCTTGAGCACTTCCCAAAGATTTTTAATTCTTAAAACAGTTATTGACTGTACCTTTATGTAAGGTGCAATTGTGACATAAATCAGAGTTGGGATATATATTTGTTTAAACTCTCAGTTTATATTTTGTCGTATTTTACATGACAGTTGTATAATTAAGTTGTATTTGTATTTTGTACCATGTATTTGGCGACTCAAGATGGGTGATGTATACCTCATTTTGGGGGCATCACACCCGCCCTTTACCAAGGTAAAATAATTATTACACCAATTTTGGTGCGGTGGATTTTAGCCCCAACAATTGTGTTTGTGAGTCAAATAAGTTCATTTCCTCTCTCAATTATTCTATTTTTTTAGAAAAAAAAATAGAAAATGATTAATTTCTTCTAATAAATATATATAAAACGTAAAAACAAAATTCTTCTAAGGCGACAAAATTCCCTTTGTTTGGTTTATGCGAGGATTTTTATAATAATTATTTTTTATTGATGAATCTAATTAGTTTAAATGTGTGCAGCTGATTGCGACAGTAGTTGTCCGAGTGGAAGGTGTTGCTATTGCGCCTTTTACCATGGTAGAGATGTATGCAGTATTTGCTGTGATCATAGTGATGCTACTACTAGCAATGGCACCACCACTTTGTACCAAAATTAATTTAGATCTCATAAAAATGAAATAAAGAAAATTCTCCGAAATATTTAAATTAATTTAAGAGATCTATTGTCAACAATGGTTGTATACGACTTCTCTATATTATTCCATGCATGTTTCATATTTGTCATTACATTTTTACTATTATATCACGCGGCCTATTTCACCTGAATTTCTTTCATCAAGAACAATCAATAATTTTGACATTCTCATTATATATATATATATATATATATATATATATATATATATATATATATATATATATATATATATATAGGCAATATGATCATACACAAATGTGAATATTTTATTTATCCACGCCTATTAAAACTACATCGTTTTAATATATTTGTTTCAAAAAAATAACTTCTATTCTCCCAAATCGGATATCAAAAAAAATCTGTCAAGTTTTGACAGACTGGACAAGTTTTTGACAAGCTTACAGAAAAGTCCAAAACCATAATATTTTCTCAAAAAAATAAAATAAAAGAAAAAGAATAAATAATATCAGTAGCGTGTGATTCATGTGCGATCAAGAATTTAACTTTGCAAGAATATATTTCTACTATAAATTTCGTCTCTGAAACTTTTGTAAGTTCCAATCATAACCTTAGAAATAATAATAATTGCATGCATTCCATTAAACATTCAAAAAATGAGCCAATTGATTTAGAGTTACTAATCTTTCATTGACCATACTTATATACTCCCTTCATTTCATATGATATGACGTAGAGTTATTAATTTTTTAAAAAGTATTATTCTACGTAAGTTTTATTGTTTCAAAAATTTTTAAGAGCACTATAATTAAATATATTTTTTTCGATGAAATTTTTTGTCGAAAATAAGTTATTCCGTCAAAGTTGGTGTATTTCCGACAGAGTTTCTTGTCGGAAATTCAGTCGGATATAAATTGGTCGGAGATTAGTCCGTCGACAATTTGGTCGGAATTATTTATTTCTGATTACCCCTTCGTCAAATATAAGCTATTTTTGGCGAAAATATTTTTGATTGAATAACTTCGTCGAATTTAAAGCCTCCACGTGTCACTCTCTTAGTAAATTATGCAAGATTGTTTCAGACGGAATTTTAAACTATTTTTTATTTGTTTTTCCAATTTTCAAGTTTTTAAACCACATTTTAATTTGTACTTGTAAATCTACTTTATCCTAACAACATATACAATAATCTATATCAAGAACACATACAACGTAACTATACCAACAACAACATATATACATGTCCCCAACAATAACAAATATAAACTAATTTATGATAAGTAAAACAAAAAAATTGTTTAAAACTACGATGATTTACAAAACAAAACTAATTAAACTAAATAAATATAAACTACAATGATTTACAAAAAAACAAGTTAAGCTAAACTAAATAGAGATAATTTAAACTACAATGATTTCAAAAATTAAATCAAGCTAGTACTACCACTGATGTGAGGAGGATTATCGGACGGAGATTGACGGTGTTGTTTTGTTGTCTGAAAATCATCACTATCATCCCCCGCAAGGCATCACCACCATGCTCGGCATCGCCACCTTGTTGATACAATTAAAAATATAACTTATTAGTCCGTAATTGAGAATTAAAGAGACATCTAAATGATAATTAAATAACAAGCAAAATATACAACTTAAAATGTAAGACCCCGACTTTTATGAAATAAAATTTAATTTTTTTCTTATAATTATTATTCTAAACAGTAAGATGTTAAATTGATAAAATAATAAAATTAAGAATGATATGTGCAAATTATAAAATAAAAAGTATGTCGAAAAATATTCGTTTTATTGGGAATTATTTGGTAAAGTAAGACGTCGCCGAAATAACCAATCATTGGTGGTCCCCACGATGACGTAAGTGTCAAATATCGAAAACGACAGAAATAGCCTTTTTAATAAAAAAAATTGTCAATATGTGGTACTATCACTTTTAACTGTTTATATACGATGTGATAAAAGTATAGTAGCACGCGGTATTTTACAGTGGCACACGACATTCCACATCATAACACGGTATTGCACAATATTTAATATTATTGATTTAATAATTGTTAGAATAGCAATTGCATAGTAGTCTAACTCAATAATTGTTACAATTGTACAATATTTCATATTATTGAATCAATAATTGTCATCGTAGTAAGAGAAGTAATGAAAAAAATTCAATATAAGTATTAAGTAATTAGATAGACTGACTACAAGAAAAAGTCTCAATTCCGACGGAATATTCCGTCGGACATAGCCATTCCGTCTAAAATTGAGTAATTAGCCGACATAATTAATTATCTGAAATTGACTTTTAAAAATCAATAATGGTCTTATAATTTGGAACATAGTACTTCTCTATTCTAACATATAAGATTATTATTGACTTTTTTTTTTGTCAACTTAAGACATTTTCAAATTTAAAATTAATGTTTATCAATAGAAAAAACTTCCTCACGAATGAAAAACAATACATCAGCAGTAGAAATGAAAACACAGTAATTGACAACATTTTACATCTGCTTTTGAATTATCTCAAGCTCCTATCAAACCATAAATGAAATCCCAACAAAATCAATTTAACCAAATATTACTACTACATGTGTATATATACACACACACACACACACACACACACACACACACACACAATAGATATATAGGGATGAGGAGATTGGGGAAGGAGTGGACCGTGTGGAGGCGATCGAGAGTGAATGAAAGGAGTTCGGAGACATAAGATTACAGATAGTCGGAGGTGAGAGGGAGGAAATCCACTGGAACACCATTTACTTCATTTGTTGTTGTTGTTGTTGTTGGGGAGTCAAACTGTAAGACCCCAGCTTTTTATGAATAAAGATTTAATTTCTTTAATTATTATTTTGGATAATAAGGTGTTAATTTGATATAATGCTTTAGTTATGGGTGAAATGTGCAAATTTTATAAAATAAACAAGTGGTTATAAAATATTCATTGTTGTCAGGGAATATTCGTTTTGGTCGGGGAATATTCTTTTTGTCGGGAATATCCGTACGACGGCGCAATCATTGGTAGACCACATAACGGAATAACTGTCGAATATAGAAAGCAACAGAAATATCCTTTTTATAAAAATAACGACAAAACTTTTACCGTTAAAAACTATTGAAATACCCGGTGATAAAAGTACAGTAATACGCGTTGTTGTACAGTGGCACACGGTATTGCACAATATTTTTGATTATTGATTCTTACGTAAGAAGTCACTCAATAATTGATACAGTAAAATTGCACATTTTTTATATTATTGGTGCAATAATTGCTACAGTGATAATTGAATAATACTTTGCAATATTGATTCAATAGTTGTCTTGACACAGTAACTCATATTATTGAAATGATATTATTATATAGCATTATTGATAATGTCTAGAAAGTTCTATCGAGGAAAGTGGTTAGGTCATATAATTGCGCGCCAGTAAGGAGAAATTCTTATCGGAAAGCTCTCTCTTTCTTGGGAACGATCTGGTTATTTGTATTGTGAATCTATAATATTAATTCGAAATAATTATTGAAGAATTGTAAATAGTTGATGATTTGATAAGTAATTATTTCTTTAAATTTTGATTTAAACGGAGGAATTTTTAGCACGTGACATTTGTTGAAAGTTGATATTTTATCTTTTTTGATAAAATAATTGTGAGACCCCAGATTTTATGAATAAATATTTAATTTTTTTGAAATAATTTTTTTAATATTATGGTGTGAATTTGATATAATGTTATAGTTGGGTAGTATTTATAAATTTTGCAAAGTATGCAAGTTGTCATATTATATTTGATTGGTCGGGGAATATTCATTTTATAAGGGAATATTTGTACAACGGCACAATCATTGGTGGACCCCGCAACGGAATTATTGCCGGATTGAGAAAATGACAAATTTTTTTTTATGAAAATAACGGCGGAAGTTGTACCGTTAACTGTTGAAACACTCGGTGTTAAAAGTATAGTAATACGCATGGTTATATAGTAGCACACGGTATTGATTATTGATACTTACGTGATAAGTCACTCAGTTTTGTTTTATTGGTATTATTAATGTAATAAAATAGAAAAGCTTTTTATAAAAATGAATACTTTTATAAAGTTATTCTATAAATAGAATATATTATATTCTATTATGCATAGTATTTTGCATAGTAAAATCTTTTTATATAAAAATGTAATACTTTTATAAAGTTATTCTATAAATAGAATATATTATATTTTATTATGCATAGTGTTGCATAAAGGCTCGTGCATAGTGTGTTTTGCATAGTAAAATCTTTTTATATAAAATGTAATACTTTTATAAAGTTATTCATTTTACTAGATTATAAATAGAATATATTATATTTTATTTAAAAGATTTTGCTTTAAATATGGACCGTCTGATTAAAAGTAAATCAATCGACCGTTCATGAATTAGTTACTATGCGATCCATTCTTCTATAAATAAAGCTCATTCTTTTATTATTTCTTACTTAATTCAATTGAAACTCTGTAGAGAGAAACTATAGAGAGAGTTCTTCTTCTATAATCTTGAGCGTATTTCTTTAGAGTTTAAGAAAGCTTTGAACATAGTGCAAGTTTTCTTCGAGTATATCCTCGCCCTACCTGTCGGAGTACTCTTCTTTCAAAGGTAAGGGATATTATTTGTTGTACTCGTAAGAGGTATTATTTCATTTGTATTCATGAAGAGAACTTCTGTTATTCCATTTTTTATTATATTGGAATAACCTGTTTATGCGAAGTACCACAAACATGGTGAAATTCTTCTGTTATTCCATTCTTTATTATTATGTTGGAATAACTTTGTTTATGCAAGCATCTGCATACATGGTGAAATTCTTCTATTATTCCGCTTCATTATTATTCTGCTTTAATATCCTCGTCATGCATGCATTTAATTCGACTGGTTCCATTATTTATTATTCATTGAATAACTCATGCATGCGATTTATCGCATGCATGGTGATTTCGTTTGTTATTCCATTCTTTATTATTCATTGGAATATCCCAGCTTGGTGCGTACACGCCTCGACCGTTCCATTATTTATTATTCTAATTAGAATAACCTGTCGGTGCGATCTATCGCATGCATGGTGATTTCTTCTGTTATTCCATTCTTTATTATTCTGTTGGAATAGCCTGTCTATGTGGATTATCACATGCATGGTGAATGATCTTTTGTATTCATTCCTTATTAAATTATGGAAATGATCTGTCTAAGTGGATTACCGCATAGCGGACGAATATGCATTTGTAGTTTCATATATTCTCTTATACTCAGTTGGTTAAAGCTTTGACTTCTATACTCCATGAAATTAGTGGAATATCCTTGATATTTGCGCTTTATCCAGTATCTATTCATGGAAATATTCTTCTGAGCGTTCTTGAATTTTACTCTACAAAGAAGTATCCTGTTAACAATTTGGACATTATTGAATCCAGGATAAATTAACGTATAAATCTTAAAAATTTATTTTTGAACTTGTTTTATTGAATTATTATGTCATTGTCATGATGAGTTATGTTGGTTATTATGTGAACACATGAAAGTTTCTTAGAAATCACAAAGGGTTGAAAATCAGATTTTGATGAAAATGGAATATGAAATTCAATTGACCATATCTCCTATTATATTTCGAATTTTTGAGTGTGGTCAAGTTCTAGAGTTAGATCTATGAGTTTCCTAACTTATCCAAGTGGAATCATTGGAAAAGGTGTTGCAAATTTTTGTATGGACTGATTTTAGCAAAGGAGTCAAAAGCTGCAAATTACAAAAAGGCTACTGCCCAGCAGTTTAAAAGGGCATTTTTGGCCACTTAATTTGTGAAATTTTTTTTGGCCTTTTGGGACATGGAAATATATGGTATAAAGTACCTCTTGTCCAAAAATGAGCTCATTCTGACTTAAAATGAGCAAGTTATGACCATTTCAATATTTAGGTTTTTTCGACGAAAAATACTATAACCGGAGTTCTATAACTCCGATGACCATGAAATTTAAACTGAAAGCTCATGTTAACATGTGTAAGATCCTGCCAAGATTTGGGAATTTCTGGAGTTAACCTTGAGGTAGCTAATTTCTTAAGGAATTAATTAGAAATTGATTTTTAAAAAATAGTAAATGAATTTTAAAAATTCCGAGAAAAATATATGTTTAATAAGGGACTATATTATGCTAAATCCCAGAAAAGAATAATTTTTGGGACTGATTTGATATTTTTCATGAAAATAGTTTAGTTACGAACATATGAATTAAGTATGTTATATGAAGTTAAAAAATTGTTAAATAGGATTTTATGGCTTGAAAGTCCTATATAAGGTATGTGCAGATTTTTGATGAGTGATTTGATCATTGGTGATGAAATCTTATGAGTATGGCATTTGCAAATGATTAAATGCATTATTTGGAAAAGTGTAAACAATTAAATTAAATTGTTTATAAGTTTAAGAAGTGATTAAAATATTGTTATAATATTAACAATATTAGATTATGATTTTATTAAGTGATTGATAATATTTGGATAAATTTAAAGTCTTTAATATTTATTCTTAATTTCGTTTGACTAATGCTTATAATATTGCCATCATCCTCATGATTATATTGTGATGAAAGTTATCTGTGGCTTACGTGCATAGATGGACTTGGTATGATTATGACCAAGGATTATTTGGTATAGTCATGACCGTAACGTGACGAATGATGTGGTAAAAGTCATCATTGGCCTGTAGTTCATTGATGGACAGTTGTTGGTGTGATTATTACCAGGGATTATTCGGTATAGTCATGACCATTGATGATTACATGAATATCCTTAGCCGTGGTGCAGGGATGATGTGGCTTATTTATTAAGCTGAGTCTCAGTGACAAAGTTGATGAAAATCTTTTTAAATCATAGAAGATAGTAGATTTTATTCTTTACTTGACTTTTTTAATGTATTGCTTGTTCCTCTGTAGTTAAACTTGATGTCTATTGTATTTTATCAGTTTAACATTGTTGAAGACTAATGATAATTTATTATGCATTATCTTAGTCATAATATTTCTTACTGGGCTAGTTGAGCTCACCCTTTCTTTCACTGTTTTCTTCAGGAAATGAGAATATAGTTGGGACGATTCAGGGAACAGAGTGACGGTCCAGATGATAGAATTAGTAGTCCTCACTATTCTGTTAAATAGTATGACGATAAATGTAACGAGAACTCTATTTGAGAATGAATATTGTCTAGAAGGCAATATTCCTATTTAAACTCTCAATTTATGTTTTGTCGTATTTTACACGACAATTGTATTATTAAGTTATATTTGAATTTTGTACCATATATTTGGCGACTCAAGATGGGTGATGTATACCTATTTTTGGGGGCATCACAGTTGGTATCAAAGCTTAGGGACATGATCCCTGGCTGAGATGTGAGACAAGAACTAGGAGGGGAGAGACGGGGAATTCTTTTGTTAGTATGACCTACCTAAGTTTACTTTTTATTTAATTGGTTGGTCAGAGTATAGGGATAATATGTGATATGTCAATTAACCCTTGTTTTGTGACAGTGTTTGAAAATGGTATCTGAAAATGTTGAGATAAGCAATGGAGCAAAATAATATGACCGTATCGTAGTACGAGGCTAAGTTTGCGGAGTTATCCCGATTTGTATCCCATTTGGTCGATAATGAGGAGCGAATGATGCGAATGTTTCTAAGAGGTTTGAAACCCGATATACGTTAATACCTCATTTCTCATAAACTTTGTTTATATTCAGATGTTGTGAATAGGGCTCAGTTATTGGAGCGCGATAATAAGCCAGTCCAACCAAAGGATAACGAACAACAACACGATAATAATCGTATCGGTGGGAACGGTCATCGGAACAATGATAACCATCGTGGGGGAAATTATCATGCCAAGAATGGTAACCACTTCGGTGGTAATCATGGCCAAGATAATAGAAGTAGAAATTTCAAGAAGAGAAGGTTATTTAGCTCGATTTTGTCGTATAGTGAAGTCAAGTCCACCGACTACGGTGGCACCAAAGGCGGATCTGGACAAAACAAAGTTGGTGGTTTCGGAAGAGCATTTTTTGTGACTTCTCAAAAGCGAGTAACCCGAACGAAGTTAGCACGGTTAGTTAATTATAAATTCTTACTGAAGTCTATACCTTATTAGATACCCGTTCTACCTATTCTTTTATCTCTCTTGTTTGCTCTCAACGTTTAAATTTAACTCAGGAGAAGTTAGACTTTGACTTATTGGTTGAAACTTCGTTAGTAGAAACCTTCATTTCATGTGCTATCCAAGTCTTGGATGAGAGTCACAATTTTGAATGATATTTCTATTGTTAATAAATTTCTTGACGTATTCTTGAAGACTTCTTAGCCTACCCCTAGAGCGTGAAATCAAATTTTTTATTGACCCCAGTACAAAACCCATTTCTTAAACCTCAAATATTTCTTTACTTAAAACGAACGTATCATGCGCCAAAGACGTTGGCTCGAGCTGTTGAAGATTACGATCGTACTATTCAATATCATCGTGGAAGAGCGAACATGGTAGCTGACGTGTTGAGTAGAAGATCGTATGCATTTACGAGTGCGATGTTGTTAACACAAAGACTCATTTCGTATAACTTACAAATGATGAAGATAGAGTTAAAGACTCTAGGGACCCACATGAAGATAACGAATATACGAGTAGAATCGACTTTAATTGATAAAGTTAAAGCCGTGCAAGCTACAGACCCGGAGCTAATGAATACTAAGAAGAAGGTTCAAGAGGGCGTTATTTTAAAAGCAAGAGCTGCTGAAGAGAGGAAATCTCAACCCTCGATTTAATTGGCCCATTTGAAATCCTCGATTGAGTAGGAACTGTAGCTTATAGACTCGTTTTACCGCCAAGTATGTCGCGTGTTCATAACATTTTTAACGTATTGATGTTACGTAAACATGTGGATGACCCGAACCACATTATTAATTTATAACCGGACGAGATAGCGGATGATTTAATGTTTGAGGAGATACGTGTTAAAATCTTGAATAAGAAGAATCGTATTCAACACTCAAAGGTTATACCTCAAGAGTTAGAATCTGATGAGGTATCCTCACCTGTTCAACATGCCAAGTACGTACGTAAATTTCGAGGGCGAAATTCCATAAGGAGGGGAGATTGTGAGACCCCAGATTTTATGAATAAATATTTAATTTTTTTGAAATAATTTTTTTAATATTATGGTGTGGATTTGATATAATGTTATAATTGTGGGTAGTATTTATAAATTTTAGAAAGTATGCAAGTTGTCATATTATATTCGATTGGTCGGGGAATATTCATTTTATCAGAGAATATTAAATAACCAAGACAATCATCATTGGTGGACCCATGAACGGAATTATTGTCGGATTGAGAAAATGACAAAAATATTTTTTATGAAAATAACGGCGGAAGTTGTACCGTTAACTATTGAAACACTAGGTGTTAAAAGTACAGTAATACGCGTGGTTGCATAGTAGCACACGGTATTGATTATTGATACTTACGTGATAAGTCACTCAGTTTTTGTTTTATTGGTATTATTAATGTAATAAAATAGAAAAACTTTTATATAAAATGTAATACTTTTATAAAGTTATTCTATAAATAGAATATATTATATTCTATTATGCATAGTGTTTTACATAGTAAAATCTTTTTATATAAAATAGAATACTTTTATAAAGTTATTCTATAAATAGAATATATTATATTTTATTATGCATAGTGTTGCATAAATACTGCATAGTATTTTGCATAGTAAAATCTTTTATATAAAATGAATACTTTTATAAAGTTATACGTTTTATTAGATTATAAATAGAATATATTATATTTTATTTAAAAGATTTTGCTTTAAATATGGACCGTCCGATTAAAAGTAAATCAATCTGGACCGTTCATGAATTAGTTACTATGCAGTCCATTCTGCTATAAATAGAAGCTCATTCCTTCATTATTTCTTACGAATTCACTAAAACTCTAGAGAGAGAAACTATAGAGAGAGTTCTTTTTCTATAATCTTGAGCGTATTTCTTTAGAATTTAAGAAAACTTTGAGCATAGTGCAAGTTTTCTTCGAGTATATCCTCGCCCTACCTGTCGAAGTACTCTTCTTTCAAAGGTAAGGGATATTATTTGTTGTACTCGTAAGAGGTATTATTTCATTTGTATTCATGAAGAGAACTTCAGTTATTCCATTTTTTATTATATTGGAATAACTCTTGCTTATCTTAAGTACTGCAAACATGGTGAAATTCTTACATTATTCCATTCTTTATTATTATGTTGAATAACCTATTTATGCAAGTACCGCATACATGGTGAAATTCTTCTATTATTCCGTTCATTATTATTACGTTTTAATATCACATGTCATCGTTACGCATGACCGCTTCCATTATTTATTATTATGTTGAATAACTCGCCCTATGCGATTTATCGCATGCATGGTGATTTCATTGTTATTCCATTCTTTATTATTCTTTGGAATATCACGTTTGCGGTGCGTATTACGCTTTAACTCGGTTCCATTATTTATTATTCTAATTAGAATAACTCATGTCGGTCATGATCTATCGCATGCATGGTGATTTCTTCATTATTCCATTCTTTATTATTCATTGGAATAACCTTTGCATACTGTGTGGATTATCACATGCATGGTGAATGATCCTTTGTATTCATTCCTTAATAAATTATGGAAATGATCTGTCTAAGTGGATTACCGCATAGCGGACGAAAATCCATTTGCAGTTTCATATATTCTCTTATACTAAGTTGGTTAAAGCTTTGACTTCTATACTCCATGAAATTAGTGGAATATCCTTGATATTTGCGCTTCATCCAGTATCTATTCATGGAAATATTCTTCTGAGTGTTTTTGAATTTTACTCTACAAAGAAGTATCCTGTTAACAATTTGGACATTATTGAGTTCAGGATAAATTAACTTATAAATCTTTAAAATTTATTTTTGAACTTATTTTATTGAATTATTATGTCATTGTCATGATGAGTTATGTTGGTTATTATGTGAACACATGAAAGTTTCATAGAAATCACAAAGGGTTGAAAATCAGATTTTGATGAAAATGGAATATGAAATTCAATTGACCATATCTCCTATTATATTTTGAATTTTTGAGTGTGGTCAAGTTTTAGAGTTAGATCTATGAGTTTCCTAACTTATCCAAGTGGAATCATTGGAAAAGGTGTTGCAAATTTTTGTATGGACTGATTTTAGCAAAGGAGTCAAAAGTCAAAAACTACAAAAAGGCTAACGCCAACAGCTTTAAATTTTGGCCACTTAATTTGTGAGAAAAATTCTGGCCTTTTGGGACATGGAAATATATGGTATAAAGTACCTCCCTCGTCCAAAAATGAGCTCATTCCGACTTAAAATGAGCAAGTTATGACCATTTCAATATTTAGGTTTTTTCGATTTAAAACACTATAACCTGAGGAGTTCTATAACTCAGATGACCATGAAATTTAAACCTGAAAGCTCACGTTAACATGTGTAAGATCCTGCCCAAGATTTGGGAATTTACGAGTTAACCTTGAGGTAGCTAATTTCTTAAGGAATTAATTAGAAATTGATTTTTGAAAAATAGTAAATGAATTTTAAAAATTCCGAGAAAAATATATGTTTAAGAAGGGACTATATTATGCAAAATCCCATAAAAGAATAATTTTTGGGACTGATTTGATATTTTTCATGAAAATAGTTTAGTTACGAACATATGAATTAAATATGTTATGTGAAGTTGAAAAATTGGTAAATAGGATTTCATGGCTTGAAAGTCCTATATAAGGTATGTGCAGATTTTTGATGAGTGATTTGATCATTGGTGATGAAATCTTATGAGTATGGCATTTGTAAATGATTAAATAAATTATTTAGAAAAGTGTAAACAATTAAATTAAATTATTTATAAGTTTAAGAAGTGATTAAAATATTGTTATAATATTAACAATATTAGATTATGATTTTATTAAGTGATTGATAATATTTGGATAAATTTAAAGTCTTTAATATTTATCCTTAATTTCGTTTGACTAATGCTTATAATATTATCATCATCCTCATGCTTATATTGTGATGAAAGTCATTTGTGGCTTACGTGCATAGATGGATTTGGTATGATTATGACCAGGGATTATTCGGTATAGTCATGACCGTAATGTTACGAATGATGTGATAAAAGTCCTCATTGGCCTGTAGTTCAATGATGGACAGTTGTTGGTGTGATTATTACCAGGGATTATTCGGTATAGTCATGACCATTGATGATTACATGAATATCCTTGGTCGTGGTGCAGAGATTATGTGGCTTATTTATTAAGTTGAGTCTCAGCGATAAATTTGATGAAAATCTTTTAAATCATAGAAGATAGTAGATTTTATTCTCTACTGACTTTTCTAATGGATTGCTTGTTCTTTTATGAGCTAAACTTGATGTCTATTGTATTTTATCGGTTTAACATTGTTGAAGACTAATGATAATTTATTACGCATTATCTTAGTCATAATATTTCTTCTTTGGGCTAGTTGAGCTCACCCTTTCTTTCACACCGTTCTCTTCAGTGAAATGAGAATATAAATTTGGGACGCCTGGGGAACGGAGTGACGGTCCAGATGATAGCATTAGTAGTCCTCACTATTCTGTTAAATAGTGTGACGATAAATGTAACGAGAACTCTATTTGAGAATGAATATTGTCTAGAAGGAAATATTCCTATTTAAACTCTCAGTTTATGTTTTATCGTATTTTACACGACAGCTGTATTATTAAGTTGTATTTGAATTTTGTACCATGTATTTGGCGACTCAAGATGGGTGATGTATACCTATTTTTGGTGGCGTCACAATAATTCATTTAAATATATTATTATAATATTACATTATAGTAGTATGATGTGATTATATAATAGTATGTTTTTTAAAATTTAAATGGTAACATTATTATAGTAAATTCATGGTATAAAAATAAAATGCGGTGGAAGAGAACAAATTGAATTTGAATTCTTATGATGTAAGCAATGATGTCATCGGACGATGAGGTAAGCAATGATGTCATCAGAATGATGAGGTAAACAATGATGTCATATGATCGATGATGTAAGCGATGATGCCATAAATTATGACGAAAAGACTATTTTACCCTTACTCTGCCAAGCCTATAAATAGAAGCTCATTTCTTCATTATTTCTCACCAACTCACTAAAGCTATAGAGAGAGAAAGTATAGAAAGAATAAGAGAGAAAGAAGAAGAGTATTCTGCTATTACTCTAGTGCAGTCTCCAAATTTTTACTAAGGTAAAGGATATTATTTTTTTTCTCGTAAAAGTGTTTATTTTCTTTCGATACCCGTAAATGATATTATTTCCTTCCATATTCGTAAGAGATATCATTTTCTTTCATACTCCATATTATGTAAGCGATATTATTTCATCTCGTATTCCTAAATTTGAAACTTACTACGGTAAGTATTGCTTCTATAATTGCTGAAATGATTAGAAATTTTACTTAATCTAATATCATTTCACAAGAATATTGGTCTGAACTTTTTATTGAATTTAGAACTTTTTATGACTAGGTACTGTTCATGGAAACTGTTCAATAGGTACTGTTCATACATACGGTACTGTTCATAATTTTTTTTTCTTCCAAGTTATCTGTTATGACCCTTATTCTTGAAATTGAATCCATGTTATGGTCTCAATTGATTCATTCTTATTATCATTATCATAATTCTCAGACTTTAATTATGTTGAAAGTTATCTTTGGCCCGTAGTGCAAAGATGACCTGTTAATTGATGAATATCTTTGGCCCGTAGTGCAAAGATGACCTGTTGATTGATGAATATCTTTGGCCCATAGTGCAAAGATGGACAGATGTTTGGCATGATCATGACCACCGGTGATACAAATGATTATCTTTGGCCCGTAAAGCATAGATAATTCGTTGATTGAAAATAAATATTGATTGATGTTACAGGGATAAAATATTGATGATGGACTTTTAAATCATGGAAGATATTAGACATCATGCTCTACTTGACTCTTCTAATGGATTGTTGTTTTCGTTGCAATTGTTGATCTAAACTTGTTGTCAATTGTATTCTATCTGATTCTTCCCTGTTAAGGACTAAGGATAATTCATTCTGCATTACCTTAGTCATAATATTCTTTACTGGGCTAGTTGAGCTCATTCTTTTCTTTTTTATTCCATTTTTCTTCTCAAGATGAGAGAATATGGCGGGAACTAGTCGGGGTGTAGAGTGATGGTGCGAGACAGTTGTTTTAGCAGTCCTCACTATTTTATAAAATAGTGTATCAATAATTATAATGAGGACTTATTTGAGTGTGAATATTGTGTAGAAGACAATATTTGTATTTAAACTCACAGTATATGTGTTGTCGTATTTTGCACAATAATTGTTATAATAAAGTTGTAGTTATTTTTGTACCATGTATTTGGCGACTTAGAATGGGTTGTGTGGACCTATTTTGGGGGCGTCACACAAACTCCAATGTTATATCTGTGACGCCCCCAAATTCAAGTACTTGAAACCCGAACTCGGTGCTTCACAATACCATTTCTATGAGCGGAATAATATTAATAATAATAACAATAATATAAATATTAAACTTAATTTACATATCAGAGTCTAAATCCCAGGTACGCGACATTAAAACATTTCATTACATGATAGATAATAAATATCATCATCTTATTTAAGTCTAGCTATTACATAAGATAAACAAACTTATTCTGAAAGCTTTCCTTACCCTTTGTTCCTGGCAGAGCCCTCTGGTTGATTATACTTAACTGAAAACATTTAAATTAAGCAAGAATGAGCATTTGAGTGCCCAACAAGTAATAGCAAACAATAAACATTAGCTGAAAGGATTAAATATTTTCTTTGTACTACCATTCTACAACAAATCAATGGTTGTGAAATTATCTAAATCGATAATAATAACATAACAACTCTCTATCAAATTTTTAAAACTATGTACTGACTATAAATAGGGTTAAGGTGACATACTATGAACATTGTTTTCAATTTTCGAATAGGTTTAGCAGAACTTCATCCGTAAACCGTCATAACTTATGGGCACGGGGGGTGATCAGCCCGTTATGCCCTGTATTGATCAATACTACATGCAAGAACAATATTATCGTTCACTCATCACGCCTTGGTATAAAAGTTTTCCCATGTTCGGATGTTCATTTTAGTCTGAATCAAACAAAAAAAATTTGATTGGATACAAAAAGGTTTTATCTTGTTCAACAATAATATATAAGTCAACATATATATATATATATATATATATATATATATATATATATATATTGGACATTAATAATGTGTATCAACATGTGATTAAATACAATGATTATCCAAGTGGGGACACTTGTATAACTATATATAGAAATTAACGAACAAAATATATATTTGAATTACAATATAATACCATGTTGATAATCAATGATCGGATATAATATATATAACAATAGGGTTAATAATCTGGTACAATAATATAATTCTGAAACTTTCTTACTCATGTCCATTGCATAAAGAAAATGCAAAGGAAAAGATACTTGCCTGGTCTGCTGCTTACACAACTTAGTTCTATCCTTAATTCAACGATCTATCATTTATAAGATTGTTCTATTGATTAGAATAACATATCATAACACATCATACTGTTATTTACAGTTAATACATAACCTTATCTCATTGTCACATAGTTATATCAGTCATTAAGACACAAATAAACACTTATACATTCAAACTATATAGGTTCAGATCAATTAACTTCGGTAACATTTCGGTGTACCGACGACTTTATCGGGTAATTATTGAGTATAAAACTCTAATCTTTGTATCTCAAATATTATTTAAAAATCAATCATATTATTTATAAATGACTTATAATAATTTATAATTAATTATTATAATTTATCATAATTTTCAAACTCTGGAATCATTATTAAATGATTTAAATATTAAATAATTTTATTATCATTAATATTTAAATAATATTAAAGTATTAATGCAACCCTTACCAAAATATCAAAGTTATTTTATAATAACTCAAAATATTTTTAAAGTATTAATTATTACCCTTAAATGAACAAAATCATTTTTAAAGAATTGCCATTAATATTTAAATATTAAGGTATTATTCACTAAAATATTAAAAGTCATTTATAATAACTTAAAATATTTTAAACCACTTATATCATTTTTAAATGATTTTTAAATCAATAAAATCACTTTTAATCTATTTATTTAAAATTATTATTAAATAAATCTAATATCATTAATATGAAATAATTAATGAAATTTACCTTAAACTATAAAAATTTATATTTTATAACTTAGAATATCTTTAAACTCTTTATTTTTTATTTAAAATGATTTTTATAATATTAAAATCATTTTTAAACTAATTTATTTAATATAATTATTAAATAAATCTAATATCATTAATATTAATTAATTAATTAAATTTACATTAAAATATTGAAAGTTACATTTTATAACTTAAAATATTATTAAATATCTTATTATCATTTAAAATGATTTTTAATATAATAAAATCATTTTTAATTAATTTATTTATTACATTTATTAAATAAATTAAATATTAATAATATTCAAATAATTACTAATATTTATGGAAAATATGTCAAATTATTAAAAGTTAATTTTTATAACTTAAAATAATTTTTTAAACTGATTTTATAATTTTTAGAATTTATTTACTATTTTTAAATGATTTTTAGAATTTAATATATTTAAAATTAATAAACCTGTCGTTATAGCCTTTAGCGACAAAATCTGTCGCCTTAGGTGTTCTTCAGGCTCAAGAACACTGACAGACAGTGATGAAAGTGTCATGTTTGACCACCTCTTATTCTCTGTATAAACATGATCTGAACTAACTAAGACACTGACATTGTAGTATTGTTGTAACACTACAAGATCCAACTATCGTCTAAGTCATAACAGATCACAACAAGGAGATCTAGCCCATCAAACTCATCGTCGAGCTTCCTCGGGTTTTCGGGTTACCCAAAAACCTAGTCGACTTCGAGTAAAGCGATTTGAGGCTTAATTTTCTTCGAGTTCTGTTAATTGTTAAAGTGTTCTAATGGGTCAGGGTTGTAGTCCTCATGTCATAGTACATATATCATTCATCAGGTCAGTCAAACAACATCAGATTCATAAGATATCACACGGCCAAACCTTGTCGAGAAATTAAGCGTTCATCGGTTTTACGGGTTACCCGGCCGAGTTCATCTGTCCAAAGCTAGTTTAACCATCGATTAGTTTCATTCTATTTGTTATCTAAGTGATATAAAGGCACAGATCTAAAGCCCACATAGCAGGTTATAACATAGATATAGAAACATCATCAAAACATATAAAACCTGACAGTTATTAGTCTTTGAAAATCTTGTCAGACGCGGTTAAAGGATTTCTGGGTTACCTAGAAATCACTTGGTCATGGTCGGTCAACCGACTTTGACCAGCAATATCTTGTAATCTGGACATCAAATGACCATGATTCCAGTTCTAGATTAAAGATATCATATCATACAACAAGTTTAAACATTTAAATAACAAAAATGATAACCAGATAAAGATCTATGTGGTCTGACATTCGGTTGTCAGACCACTTTTGAAAATTTCCCAGATTTTGTAAAAACTTAAATGTGAGCATATAAATGTTATGGATCCACTATTTAGCAACCCAGATCACTAATTTACACCTTATATAACAAATCTAAACATTCCTACATCAAATCTTACATGACTTTAAAGATCAAATTTCTAAGTTAGGTTTTATACTCTATGAACCAAATCTTGATCCTCTGTTCCTGACCTGATCTTGATGTTCTGGGGACTCACTAAGGGACTGAAATGCTAACTATTTTCGTGGGTTTAGAGAGAGAGAGACTTGGTGGTGTGTTTGTAAGTAAAATGAGCTAATTTATGAAACTTCTCTCTCCTTGATCTTATATAATGACATAGATGCAATGCACTTAGATGTGAAAGTGGCTGATTTGTATGGTATATAGGCACATGGCTAGGTTGAGTTGGTTTACCAACTAAAGTTATGGCAACCTATACAAGTTATCTATTAAATAATACAAGAAGGGCAATTAGGTCATTTGGTTTTTACTTTTAGTGGCAAAGTTGTCAATTCATTCTAACCCTTAGGGTTTAACCCTAAGGTTTCCTAAGCTCAAAATCTAGGATTGTGTACTAAGGGCAAAAATGGAAATCTTAGTCTCTACAAATATGAATTAGGGTTTCCTAATTAAATTAGGTTTCTTAATCACTTGGAACTTATAAATTAGGCTTTATCAAATACTAATTACCATTAAGCTTGCTAAATTAATAATTAGGGTTTATAACTTAGCAATTAGGGTCTTGATCTAGTAATTAGGGTTTCTAAATATTAATTAGGGTTTACCTAATTAACAGTAAATATAATAATGGTCATTATTTACATAACACACAACTTAACAAATCTTACATGTCATAATTGACTTACATACTATAAATTATCAAGAATGCTGTGGGTTTGTACTATTTTTTACTTGTAATCGCTCCACAAATTAATATTACACACATATCGTGCATGTTTATATTACTGAAATATAAATAATATTATATTATTATTCTCTTTCCTTATTCAAAATCCAGGACTTAGGGTTTTGAATTTATATCCCACATAACCTTCATACATACCATTATTAATTAAGTTAAAATAATTAACTTAACTAATACATATTATAATAATCATATCATATATACAATAATCATATTTTCATGAAAAATAATAAATATTTTTATTACAACATAATTTTATTATAAGAATATAATCTATAATGATCAATAATTCTAAAAAAAATTATTTACATCGATAAATAATTTTATTTATCACATATATACATATACTTTACTTTTGCATATTCCCACCCTTATATATATATATATATATATATATATATATATATATATATATATAATTATTCACAAAATTTCTTATTGAAAATATTGGGTTATTACATCCACCCTCCCTTATAAGGATTCCGTCCCCGGAATCACCGCTTTAAAACTTATAGACATTAGAGCAAATAGCATACACAATCACTTCAAGTAGATCTCGATCAGATTCGATCGAACTGATCTTTAACCATTCAATATAAAGCTTGTCTATCTGATTATACGGAAACTTGATTTCTAGCAAAACTCAAATTCCTCCCTCAAAATTTTCTTATAACATAATTTACTATATTTAAGAAAAATCATATATACGAAAATAAATTTCATACGAATAATACCTGAAGTTTCATCCCCGGCTGCTACGGTATCCTGAACCGTCATTTTGAAGACCCTTGCCGTTGATTTCGTCGAAATTGGTCCTGTGAGACCCCAGATTTTATGAATAAAGATTTAATTTTCTCGAAATATTTTTTTTATTATGGTGTGGATTTGAGATAGTGTTATAGTAGTGGGTAGTATTTATAAATTTTGCAAAGTATGCAAGTTGTTATATAATATTCGATTGGTCGGGAATATTCATTTTAACGAGGGAATATTCGCATAACCAAGACAATCATTGGTGGACCTCATAATCTTAATTATTGTCGGATTGAGAAAACGACAAAAATATTTTTATGAAAATAATAACGGAAGTTTTACCGTTAAAACTGTTGAACTACTCGGTAGTAAAAGTATAGTAATACGCGTGGTTGCATAGTAGCACACGGTATTGATTATTGATGCTTACGTGAGAAGTCACTAAGTTTTGTTCAATTATTACTACTGTAATTGCTGCATAGTATCTCACGTTATTTGATTCAATTATTGTCGATATTTTATATATTATTAAATCAATAATTGAGATGACAAAGTTATTAATATTATTATTTGCAATATTAACGATGTCTGAAGTTACGCCAGGAGAGGTTTGATCACCTAATTGCGCTAATAGGGAGAAATCCTTATTGGAAAGCCTCCTCTTTCCTGGGAACGACCTGGTCGATTAATAATGTGAATTATAATAATGATGATGAGTTTTGTTTTATTAGTATTATTAATGTAATAAAACTGAAAAGCTTTTTATATAAAACAGAATACTTTTATAAAGTTTTTCGTTTTATTAGATTATAAATAGAATATATTATATTTTATTTAAAAGATTTTGTTTTATTAGAATATTTTATTAATACTGCATAGTAAATCATTATGGACCGTCCGTTTAAAAGTAAATCAATCTGGACTGTTCATGAATTAGTTACTATTCAGTCCATTCTCCTATAAATAGAAGCACACTCCTTTATTATTTCTTATGAATTCATTGAAATTCTAGAGAGAGAAACTATAGAGAGAAATAAAAAAAAGTATTCTGCTACTTCACTACTCCTATATCCAGTTTCTTCTAAGGTAAGGGGTATTATTCTTTCGTATTCATGAAGAGAATTATTTTCTTTCAATACTCGTAAGAGTCATTATTCCATTCTTCATTATTATGTTGGAATAACTTTGTTTATCTGGTACCGCATACATGGTGAAATTCTTCATTATTCCATTCTTTATTATTATATTGGAATAACTTTGTTTATGTAATCTGCATCATACATGGTGAAATTCTTCTATTATTCCGTTCTTTATTATTTTGTCTGAATATCACATCATCAAGGCTTTACGCATGACACAGTTCCATTCTTTATTATTCTTTCGGAATATCATGTTTGTGCTTTTACGAATGACCTGGTTTCATTCTTTATTATTCAGTCAGAATATCCTGTTTGTGCATTACGCATGACCTGGTTCCATTATTTATTATTCTGTTGGGAATAACCTGTCGGTGCGATCTATCGCATACATGGTGAAATTCTTCTATTATTCCCTTATTTATTATTCTGTTGGAATAACCTGTCTATGTGAATTACCACATGCATGGTGAATGATCCTTTGTATTCATTCCTTATTAAATTATGGAAATGATCTGTATACGTGGATTACCGCATGGCGGGCGAAAATCCATTTGCAATTTCATATATTCTCTTATACTCAGTTGGTTTAAGCTTTGACTTCTATACTCCATGAAATTAGTGGAATATCCTTGATATTTGCGCTTCATCCAGTATCTTTTCATGGAAATATTCTTCTAAGCATTCTTGAATTTTACTCTACAAAGAAGTATCTTGTTAACAATTTAGACATTATTGAGTTCAGGATAAATTAACTTATAAATCTTTAAAATTTATTCTTGAACTTGTTTTTATTGAATTATTATGTCATTGTCATCATCCTTGTGCTTATATTGTGATTAAAGTCATCTTTGGCTTACGTGCATAAATGGACTTGGTATGATTGTGACCAGGGATTATTCAGTATAGTCATGACCGTAATGTGACGAATGATGTGGTAAAAGTCCTCATTGGCCTGTAGTTCATTGATGGACAGTTGTTGGTGTGATTATGACCAGGGATTATTCTAAGATAGTCATGACAATTGATGATTACATGAATATCCTTGACCGTGATGTAGGGATGATTTAATTTTATTTATTAAGCTAAGTCTCAGCGATAAAAATTGATGAAAACATTTTAAATCATAGAAGATAGTAGATTTTATTCTCTACTTGACTTTTCTAATGGATTGCTTGTTCCGCTGCAGTTAAACTTGATGTCTATTGTATTTTATCAGTTTAACATTGTTGAAGGCTAATCATAATTTATCCTGCATTATCTTAGTCATAATATTTCTTACTGGGCTAGTTGAGCTCACCATTTCTTTCATTTGTTCTCTTGAGAAATGAGAATATAAATTTGGGACGAGTCGTGAATCGAGTGATGATCCAGATGATAGCATTAGTAGTCCTCACTATTCTGTTAAATAGTGTGACAATAAATGTAACGAGGACTCCTTTGAGTGTGGATATTGTCTGGATGACAATATTCTTATTAAAACTCTCAGCTATGTTTTATCGTATTTTTACACGACGTTTGTATAATTAAGTTTGTATTTGTATTTTGTACCATGTATTTGGCGACTCAGAATAGGTTATGTATACCTATTTTTGGGGGCGTCACAGGTCACGTTATCGCCATTGTTCCACTGCCTTTCCCCGCATTCACGCTTCTTATATCCATCCTCCTTTTTGGACAGTCCTTCACCTTATACTCTGTTGATCCACACAGAAAAGACCCATTGCTCATTCTAGGATTGGGGCAGTTAGGAGAGATATGTCCCTCCTTCCCACACTTGTAGCACACAAACTTACCCTTAAGACACTCACCTGAATGACTCTTCCCACAATTCTTACACTGCACAACCTGCTTTTTCACACCTTCCTGCTTGACTTGGACACTCCCAACATTGTTCCACTTTCTTTTCTCACCCCTACTTCCACTACCTACTTCTACCTTCCCGGATCCATCACCCTTATTCTTTCTCTCCTTATTGTAGAGGCTCATGGCCTCACTTCCCCTTCAAATTATGATAGCCTTTTCTAAGAGTCACATAAACGTGTTGATCTGCAACACCACCACCTTATTGTAGAGCCAGGGTTTTAGGCCTAGCTCAAACCTCCTTGCCTTCCTTGCTTCCGTATCAACTTGATGCGGAGCGAACCTAGCTAATTCATTGAACTTTATGGCATACTCCGCAACTGTCAAGTTCTCCTTCTTCAATTTCAGAAACTTCACCTCCATCCTAGCCTGCACACTAGATGAGAAATAGTTCTCAAAGAATAGCGTCTTAAACCTAGTCCATGCTATCACTCCTTCTCCTGCCCTAGCTTGATTTGCCTCCCACCAGAAATTTGCCCCTCCTTTCATCATATAGGTGGCAAAAGCTGTCTTTTGCCCCTCATCTACCCTAGCGATTACAAACACTTTTTCTATTTCTTTAACCCAAGTTTGGGCTTCTATCGGGTCAGTGGTACCTCTAAATTCGGGCGGTCCTACGTCCTTAAAATCCTTGAAGTTCGCAAATCGATTGTCTGGCTAATTTCCCGCCGCTAGCATTCCATTCTGCATGGCTTGAGCTACCATGTTCATGAAAATTTTGCATCGAATCCGGTTGTTGTCCTCCAAAGATTGTTGATGTAACTCTTACGCCTTTTGGTTTCGAGTTTGACGTCTTGGCGGCATTTTCTGGTTAAATAAAACAAAATCTATATTTTATTAATTTACATTCTAAACCTTATCCTATAAGTTTAATATTTCAAACTTATTCCATTAATCAAACATAGATTCATATTCATTCGACCAATTCATTGTACATAGCATAGCACATACTGCTTTAAATATCCAATATCCCTTTATGACCATAAAAGTCGGGAATCGCTACCACAACTTACACCAAAGTTGGGATTATTACAATACACGCGTACATTACCAAACATACATAATTAAATACTAATTCTACTTATTTCCTACACCTTTTTCCTGATTCTGGACAACCCTTCGCCTGATGACCTTCCAATCCACAAATAAAACATGCACCTGGTTTATAGTCTGGACAATACAGAGTGGTATGTCCTTCATAACCGCAAAGATAACATATCTTTTTCCCTTTCCTACATACACCGTCATGTTTCTTGTCACAGTTTGTACACTTTTCCATTTTGTTAGCATTCTCTTGGTTATTATCGGAATTTCCTAAGTCACAGTCTTTTATCTTTCTTTTCCCCTTCTCGCTTGGAGCTGCACACGATATGTTGCTTTTGGCTCCCATCTGATTTATTTGGATCTTAAGCTTATCTTGTTTTTCCATTGTTTCGATTAACGCCTTTTGCAATTGACTATTTTGTATCTTTTCTATCTCCAACAACTTTTCTAGAGAAGAAACCTTGTTCGACAGATTCTGCACTTCAGTTAATGCTTGATCAGCTCCAACATCGGTGTCTGAATCACTATCTGTTGGTTCCATCATTTCTGGGTCCGGTACTATATTTTCCAAAATGATCACCTCATCAAGGTTATCTTCAACGTGAGCCTCTATTTCAGCTATTGGCTTTGATATTGGCTTAGTTATGGAGATTGGCTCCTTCTTTATGATCTTAGGGTATCCTAATCCTTTTCCTCCTGACATCTACACATACATTATCCTGATTAACATATAATATATACACACAACGAGTAAAAGCTTTATATAAGTTATCTTTTATTTGGTTTGACAACGAATTTATTCAATTCATCTCCTTTTAAACTCTATATGAGTTATTTGTACTTTCAATGTTTTCCTATGCTCCAGGGTTATGGTCTACCCCCACCTATGGTTTCTAACCCTAAAGCTCTGATACCAACCTGTGACTATCATGGTGCTTCCAACCATAGCACCTCACAGTGGTACCTACAGCTTGCCACCGACTTGCTCGGCGTCCCCTACGAAGAGTCTGGCTTCGGTGCATTCCACACAAGGAAGTCACCAGCAAAAGGCTCGGGGCTCTTTGCAATTTCATGCTTATGGCTCTGATACCAACCTGTGACGCCCCCAAATTCAGGTATTTGAAACCCGAAATCATTGCTTCATGATACCATTTCTATGAGCGGAATAATACTAATAATAATAACAATAATATAAATATTAAACTTAATTTACATATCAGAGTCTAAATCCCAGGTACGCAACCTTAAAACATTTCATTACATGATAGATAATAAATATCATCATCTTATTTAAGTCTAGCTATTACATAAGATAAACGAACTTATTCTAAAAGCTTTCCTTTCCCTTTGTTCCTGGCAGAGCCCTCTGGTTGATCATACTTAACTGAAAACATTTAAATTAAGCAAGAATGAGCATTTGAGTGCCCAACAAGTAAAAGCAAACAATAAACATTAGCTGAAAGGATTAAATGTTTTCTTTGTACTACCCTTCTACAACAAATTAATGGTTGTGAAGTAATCTGAACCGATAATAATAACATAACAACACTACCAAAAAAATGGTCATTTGTGATGGCCAAAATCCATCACAAAAGTAGGAAAACCATCACGAAAAGTTTATGTGATGGCTTTAAGCATCACAATGGTCGTCTTGTATACGCCCATCATGAAAAATTTTACGTGATGGTTTTGGAAATCACGCAAACACTTAGTGCTTCTGTGATGATTAATACAATCACATTAACACGTAATCTATTGTAATTGTCAAAGTCATCACAAAAAAACAAGACTTTAGGGATCAAATGTAAGAACGTGAATCTCTATTTACGTATAATTTATCTCACTATATTAATTATATCTATATTAATTGTATCAAATGATAATTGTAGGATTCGAACCCTCTCCCATTTGCAAACTAAATAACGAGTATTACCACTACACCAAAGTCCAGATCATGATTATAATTTTAAAATAAAATATTAAAGAAAACATATGTGAGTTGACTTACTAAACAAAATTACTTACACATAAGATTTGGTGATTGCAATTGCAGTCACAAATACTCTATGATGATGGTAAAATTATTCATCACTAAGAGCCATCAAATATTTTATGATGGCTTTAAAATTCCATACAAAATACCTTCTTTTTGTAATTGCAAATAAAAGCCATCACAAAAATCTATCTTTTTTAATGATTGTCACGACCGTCATAAAATATTGTTTTGATTATTTCATACATTAAAATATTAGTGATAGCTTAAATGCAATCACGAAAATGGTATATCTATAAGTGATGACTTAGTGCGTCGCAAAAAGAAAATTTATTTTGCATAAAAAATTTGGTGTGATTGACATGGCCATCACAATTATAATACATTGATGGCAAGATTAGTCATCACTAAGAGCCATCATATATACTATTATTTTGTGATTGCTTAAAAAGTCCATCACAAATTACTATCTTTTGTGATTGTTTTTAAAAACTGTCACAAAATTCCGTCGCGTATTCTTGTTTTTCTAGTAGTACAACTCTATATCAAAATTTTGAAACTATGTACTGACTATAAATAGGGTTAAGGTGACATACTATGAATATTATTTTCAATTTTTGAATATGTTTAGCAGAACTTCATCCGCAAATCGTCATAACTTACGGGCATGGGGGTGATCAGCCCGTTATGCCATGTATTGATCAATACTACATGCAAGAACGATATTATCGTTCACTCTGTCTGCCTTAGGCGCATAAAAGTTTTCCCATGTTCGGGATGTTCATATACTGGACATTAATAATGTGTATCAACATGTGATTAAATACAATAATTATCCAAGTGGGGACACTTGTATAACCATATATAGAAATTAACGAACAAAATATATATCTAAATTACAATATAATACCATGTTGATAATCAATGATCAGATATAATATATATAACAATAGGGTTAATAATCTGGTACAATAATATAATTCTGAAACTTTCTTACTCATGTCCATTGCATAAAGAAAATGCAAAGGTAAAGATACTTGCCTGGTCTGCTGCTTACATAACTTAGTTCTATCCTTAATTCAACGACATATCATTTATAAGATTGTTCTATTGATTAGAATAACATATCATAACACATCATACTGTCATTTACAATTAATACATAACCTAATCTCATTGTCACATAGTTATATCAGTCATTAAGACACAAACAAACACTTATACAGTCAAACTATATAGGTTCGGATCTACTTCGGTAACATTTCGGTGTATCGATGGCTTTATTGGGTAATTATCGAGTATAAAACTCTAATCAGTATCTTAAATATTATTTAAATATCAATCATATTATTTATAAATGACTTATAATAATTTATAATTAATTATTATAATTTATCATAATTTTTCAAACTCTGGAATCATTATTAAATGATTTAAATATTAAATAATTCTATTATCATTAATATTTAAATAATATTAAAGTATTAATGCAACCCTTACCAAAATATCAAAGTTATTTTATAATAACTCAAAATATTTTTAAAGTATTAATTATTACCCTTAAATGATAAAAATCATTTTTAAACAATTACCATTAATATTTAAATATTAAGGTATTATTCACTAAAATATTAAAAGTCATTTATAATAACTTCAAATATTTTTAAACCACTTATATCATTTTTAAATCAATAAAAACATTTTTAATCTATTTATTTAATATTATTATTAAATAAATCTAATATCATTAATATTGAATAATTAATGAAATTTACCTTAAAATATTAAAAGTTATATTTTATAACTTAGAATATCTTTAAACTCTTTATTTTCATTTAAAATGATTTTTATAATATTAAAATCATTTTAAACTAATTTATTTAATATAATTATTAAATAAATCTAATATCATTACTATTAAATAATTAATGAAATTTACATTAAAATATTGAAAGTTATATTTTATAACTTAAAATATTATTAAATACCTTATTATCATTTAAAATGATTTTTAATATGATAAAATCATTTTTAATTAATTTATTTATTGTATTTATTAAATAAATTAAATATTAATAATATTCAAATAATTACTAATATTTATGAAAAATATGTCAAATTATTAAAAGTTAATTTTATAACTTAATATAATTTTTAAAAGCTGATTTTATAATTTTTAGAATTTATTTACTATTTTTAAATGATGGTTAAATTTAATATAATTAAAATTAATAAACTTTATCATTATAACCTTTAGCGACAAAATCTGTCATTTTAGGTGTTCTTGAGGCTCAGAACAACGACAGAATAATGATGAAGGTGTCATGTTTGACCACCTCTTATTCTCTCAGATAAACATGATCCTAACTAACTAAGACACCTCGACATTGTAGTATTGTTGTAACACTACAAGATCCAACTATCGTCTAAGTCATAACACATCACAACAAGGAGATCTAGCCCATCAAACTCACCATCGAGCTTCACGGGTTTTTACAGGTTACCTGAAACCCGATCGACTTCAGTAAGCGGTTTGAGGCTTAATTTTCTTCGAGTTTAACAATTCTAATGGGTTAGGGTTGTAGTCCTCATGTCATAGTACATATATCATTCATCAGGTCAGTCAAACAACATCAGATTCATAAGATATCACACGGTCAAACCTTGTTAGAGACAACATTCAGGTTACCCAGAAAACTGAGTTCGTGCTCGTCCAGGCTAGTTTGACCATCGATTAGTTTCATTCTATTTGTTATCTAAGTGATATAAAGGCCGCAGATCTAAAGCCCACATAGCGAGGTTATAACATGAATCACGAAACATCATCAAAACATATAAAACACGACGATTTATTAGTCTTTGAAAATCTTGTCAGACGCGGTCAAAGGATTTCTGGGTTACCCAAAAATCACTTGGTCATGGTCAGTCAACCGACTTTGACCAACAATATCTTGTAATCTGGACATCGAATGACCATGATTCCAGTTCTAGATTAAAGATATCATATCATCTGACAAGTTTAAACATTTAAACAACAAAAATGATAACCAGATAAAGATCTATATAGTGCATAGAGGTGGCAAAAGCAGGTAGGCGCAAGGGCGGTAATAAAAAAGGCCGGTTTGGCGAACCAAAAATGTTAGGCAAGTGGCCTGTTTAAATTTGGTAGAATTAAACCATGAGCTTCTTCCCTATTTTTTTTTTTTACAAAATTTTGCTACACCAAAAATAGTAATAATAATAAATATTAAAAATAATAAAATAATTTATAATAAACAATAATTCTAATTACCTACATTAACTACATACCTCAATCAATTAAAATTTTAATAGTATTATAAATTACTTTCAAAGTATATAATCAAATTTGATTTTTTAAAATTATACTTTAAAATTAATATAATTTATTTAACTTTTAAAAATGCATTCATGACTCCAAAAATATTGTTCCAAGAGATATCTAATTAATTTCCAAGATTTACACGGTTGGAACTTGGAAATGCCAAGATTTTATCAATTTGAATATTTAAATTGATTTTTAGAAGATTTGCATGACATGATTTTAGGCATTACCCAATATCTCATTATTAACAGCCACATCAATTAAGAAATTTCAAACTACAATTATTATTTACTACAACTATAATAATTAAAAATATATTTTTGTATTGAAGATTGCAATAAAAATAAATAGTTGTTGTAGCTCAGTTGGTTTGAACTCTTATTTATTTACTTACAAGTCTTGTGTTCAAGCCTCATAAACCACAAGTAGCAATATTTTGTTTAAAAAAAAAAAGAATCATGGGTCGGGCCTTCACTTTTGAAAATTTTCTAGATTTTGTAAATACTTAAATTCGAGCATATAAATGTTATGGATCCACTATATAAATGTTATGAATTATCATTTTATAAAAATAACTACGAGAGTTATTCTGAATTAAAGCTGTTGAACTACTCGATAGTAAAAAAAATACGCGTGGTTGCATAGTAGCACACAGTATTGATTATTGATGCTTACGTAAGATTTTCGTCTGCCATGCGGTAATCCACGTAGACAGATCATTTCCACAAGTTAATAAGGAATTAATACAAAGGATCATTCACCTTGCATGCAGTAATCCACATAGACAGTTATTCTAACAAAGTAATAAAGAATGGAACCAGGTCGTGCGTAATTAAATCTGAGACGAGGATATTCCAATGAATAATAAAGAATGGAACCAGTCATCGTAATCCGCATGCAGACGGATGTTCCAACGAATAATAAAGAATGGAATAACAACGAAATTCACGAGCATGCGATAGACCTTGCAGACGGGATATTCAGCGAGAATAATAAAGAATGGAATAACAGAAGAATTTCACCATGTATGCGGTACTTCGCATAGACAGGTTATTCCAACAAAATAATAAAGAATGGAATAATAGAAGAATTTCATTATGTATGCGGTACTTCACATAGACAGGTTATTCCAACATAATAATAAAGAATGGAATAACAGAAGCTCTCTTCATGCATACAAAAGAAATAATACCCCTTACCTCAAAAGAAAACTGGATACTGGAATAGTGAGGTAGCAGACTTCTCTTCTTCTTTATTTTTATAATTTCTCTCTATAATAATTGCTCTATAGCTTTAGTGAATTGGTGAGAAATGAAGGAAGAATGAGCTTCTATTTATAGGAAAATATAGTTTCGATAATTGCACGTTTTGGAGCTCGAAATATTACAGTATAATACCTTCCTCTTTTCCTTTATTTTTAATTTAGTCTTGCAAGTATTATCAAACTTGCACCACCTCCCCTAATAGTAAATCATGTGAATCAATAGTAAATCATGTGAATCAATAGTTCTAGACATGTGAAAATACGAATTACAGTATAGTACCTCCATCTATACCTCCATTTTTAACTTAGTCATGCAAGTATTATCAATCTTGCACCAACTCCCCTAATAGTAAATGAATGTGAATCAATAGTACACACATGTGAATAAATAGTTATAATCATGTGAATCAATAGCAATTAATTGCTCATTTATCCGGTTAATTACCCAATTGGTCAATATAACCTCCAGACATCAATTATTATCGAAATAAATGTCGATTTTCACTAACACTAAAATTCCAACATAATGGAACTATCAATTTCATCTTTAATCAACACGAACTTATTCATCATTAATATTATAATTCACAATATTTAACAACCAGGTCGTTCCCACGAAAGAGGGGGCTTTCAGATAAAGATTTCTCCTTATTGGCGCGTAATTAGGTGACCAAACCTCTCCTTGACAGAACTTCTAGACATTGTCAATATTACAAATAATAATATGAATAACTTTGTCGTCTCAATTATTGATTTAATAATATAAAACATTGATACTATGACAATAATTGAATCAATAATATAAGAGATATGATGTAACAATTACTGTAGCAATAATTGAGTATAACTGAGTGATTTCTTACGTAAGCATCAATAATCAATACCGTGTGCTACTATGCAACCACGCGTATTACTGTACTTTTACTATCGGGTAGTTCAACAATTTTAACGGTAATACTTTCGCCATTATAAAAAGATAATTCTGTCATTTTCTAACTACGATAATACTTCCGTTATGGGGTCCACCAATGATTGTATCGTCATACGAATATTCCCTGTTAAAATGAATATTCCTCGACCAATCGAATATTATATATCCACCTTGCTTACTTTGCACAATTTGTAAATATTACCCACAACTATAACATTATATCAAATCCACACCATAATATTCAAAAAAATATTTCGAGAAAATTAAATCTTTATTCATAAAATTTGGGGTGTCACAATCTCCCCTCCTTATGAAATTTCGCTTTCGAAATTTACGTGCGATACTGGTATCTTAGAAGAGATGAGGATACCTTGACTTCATTCCAGATTCTAACTCTTGAGGTATAACCTTTGAATGTCGAATATGATCCTTCTTATCCAAGATTTTAACATGTATCTCCTCATACGTTAAATCTTCTGCTATCTCATCTAGTTTTAATAATGTGATTCGGGTCGTCCACATATTTACGTAACATCGATACGTAAAAAAAATGTTATGAACATGCAACATACTTGGAGGTAAAATGAGTCTATAGGCCACAGTTCCTACTCGATCGAGGATTTCAAATGGGCCAATTAAATTGAGGGTTGAGATTTTGCCTTCTTGAACCTTCTTCTTCACGTTCATCAGATTCGGGTGTGTAGCTTGAGCGGCTTTAACTTTATCAATTAAAGTCGATTCTAATTGTATATTTGTTATCTTCACGTGGGTCTCTAGAGTCTTTAACTCTATCTTCATCATTTGTAAGATATACGAAATGGATTTTTGTGTTAACAACATCGCACTCGTAAACGCATAAATTCTTTTACTCAATGCGTCAGTTACCACGTTCGCTCTTCCACAATGATATTGAATGATATGGTCGTAATCTTCAACAGCTCGAGCCAACATCTTTGGCGCATTATACGTTTGTTTTAGTTGAAGAAATATTTAAGGGTTGAAGAAATGGGTTTTGTACTGGGGTCAATACAAAATTCGATTTCACGCTCTAGGGGTAGGCTAAGAAGTCTTCAAGAATACGTCAGGAAATTTATTAACAATAGAAAGTCTAATTTCTTCGGAGTTAAATTTAAACGTTGAGCGCAAGCAAGAGAGATAAAAGAATGGGTAGAACCGATATCTAATAAGGTATAGACTTCGCAAAAATTTATAATTAACTAACCTGTGCTAACTTCGTTCGGGTTACTCGCTTTTTGAGAAGTCACGAAAAACGCTCTTCCTGAAACCACCGACTTTGTTTTGTCCATATCTGCCTTTGGTGCCACCGTCCCAGCTGGACTTGACTTTGGTGCATGACAAAATCGGGCTAGGTGACCTTCTTTTCCACAACTAAAACATACCTTGCTTTCTTTTTGGATTGTACCTTCTCGATTATTTCCTCTCTATCATGATTTTCCCATTTCTCATCTCCTGTATTTCAGATATCATTCTAGAGTATAGTTTCAAAATAAGGGTTAATTAACATATCACATATTATCCCTATACCCTGACCGACCAATTAAATACCAAATAAACTTAGGTAAGTCATACTAGCGAAGGAATTCCCCGTCTCTCCCCTCCTAGTTCTTGTCTCACATCTCAGCCAGAGATCATATCCCTAAGCTTTGATACCAACTGTGACGCCCCCAAAATAGGTACACATCACCCATATTGCGTCGCCAGATACATGGTACTAAATATAAATACAACTTAATAATACAACTGTCGTGTAAAATACGACAAAACATAAACTGAGAGTTTTAATACGTATGTTGTCATCTAGACAGTATACAAACTCAATAAAGTCCTAATTACATTTATTGTCACACTATTTAACAGAATAGTGAGGACTACTAATGCTATCATCTAGACCGCCACTCCGTTCTCCTGGCTAAGTCCCATTATATTCTCATTTCCTGAAGAGAACAGTGAAGGAAAGGGTGAGCAGCTCAACTAGCGCAATGAAATATTATGACTAAGATAATACGAATAATTATCATTAGTCTTCAACAATGTTAAACTGATAAAATACAATAGACATCAAGTTTAACTACAGCGGAACAAACAATCCATTAAAAGAGTCAAATAGAGAATAAAATCTACTATCTTTTATGATTTAAAAAGTTTTTATCAATTTTTACCGTTGAGACTCAGCTTAATAAATAAACCACATCATCGAATCATCCCTGCACTACGGGCCAAGGATATTCATTAAATCATCAATGGTCATGACTATCTTAGAATAATCCTCGGTCATAATCATACCAAGTCCATCTCTCTGCATCGTAAGCCAAAGATATACAACAATAAAATCAATAATCAATAATCCATCTTTGCACGTAAGCCAAAGATATATAATTCAATAAACAACAGTCCATCTTCGCACGTAAGCCAAAGATAACTTTCATCACCATATAAGCATGAGGATGATGACAATGATATAAGCATTAATCAAACTAAAACAAGGATAAATATTAAAGACTTTAAATTTATCCAAATATTATCAATCACTTAATAAACTCATAATCTAATATTATTAATATTATAACAATATTTTAATCACCTCTAAACTTATAAATAATTTATTTCAATTGTTTACACTTTACCAAATAATGCATTTAATCATTCAAAGAATGCCATACTCATAAGATTTCATCACCAATGATCAAATCCCTTATCAAAAATCTGCATATACCTTATATAGGATTCCCAAGCCATAAAATCCTATTTTTTAACTTTGTTACTTCACATAACATATTTAACTCATATGTTCGTAACTAAACCATTTTCATGAAAAATACCAAATCAGTCCCAAAATATTTCTTTTCTGGGATTTAGCAGAATATAGTCCCATAATGAACATATATTTTTGTCGGAATTTCTAAAATTCATTTACTATTTTTCAAAAATCAATTTCTAATTATTTTCTTAAGAAATTAGCTACCTCAAGTTTAACTCCAAAAATTCCCAAATCCTGGCAGGATCTTACACATGTTAATGTGAGCTTCCAGTTTAAATTTCATGTTCATCGGAGTTATAGAACTCCTGTTATAGCATTTTTCGTCGGAAAAATCTAAATATTGAAATGGTCATAACTTGCTCATTTTAAGTCGGAATGATGTCATTTTTGGACAGGAGGTACCTTATACCGTATACTTTCATGTCCCAAAAGGCCAGAATATTTCTCACAAATTAAGTGGCCGAAACATCCCTTTTAAAAATATGGACAGTAGCTTTTTCCCATTTTCACTTTTTCGTGCTTAACTAAAATCAGTCCACACAAAAATCTACAACACCTTTTCCAGTGATTCCACTTGGATAAGTTAGTAAACTCATAGATCTAACTCTAAGACTTGATCACACTCAAAAATTCGAAATATAATAGGAGATATGGTCAATTGAATTTCATGTTCCATTTTCACCAAAATCTGATTTTCAACTCTTTGTGATTTCTAAGAAACTTTTATGTTTTCACATAATAACCAACATAACATATCATAACACTTACTAATACTATATATACCCATGATTTTCATCAATCCATTGCTTTTATTATGACTTTCTTCATAATCCACGTAAACAGATCATTTTCATAATTTAATAAGGAATGAATACAATGGATCAATCACCATGCATGTGGTAATCCACATAGACAGGTTATTCCAACAGAATAATAAAGAATGGAATAACAGAAGGATTCACCATGCATGAGATAGAGACCGCACAGAAAGGTTATTCTTAACAAAATAATAAAGAATTGAACCGGTCGAGGCGTAATTACCGACGGATATTCAACGAGAATAATAAAGAAGCGGAACCGGTCGGTGAAATTATGCAAGCGAGGATATTCCAACATAATAATAAATAATGGAACCAGTGTGCAGGCGTAAGCGCATGCGGACATGATATTCCGACGAATAATAAATAATGGAACTAGGTTACGTGAAAATGCATGACGGGATATTCCGGCGAATAATAAAAAACGAGAATAATAGAAGAATTTCACCATGTATGCAGTACTTTGCATATCAAAGTTATTCAACATATAATAATAAAGAATGGAATAACAGAAGAAGTTCACCAAGTATGTGGTACTTCGCATAACCAGGTTATTCCAACATAATAATAAAGAATGGAATAATAGAAGAATTTCACCATGTATACGGTACTTCGCATAAATAGGTTATTCCAACAGAATAATAAGGAATGGAATAACAATAGCTCTCTTCATGAATACAAAAGAATAATACCCCTTACCTTAGAATAAAATTTGGATCTTTGGAGTAGAGGTAGCAGACTTCTCTTCTTCTTTCTCTCTATAATAAATGCTCTATAGCTTTAGTGAATTGGTGAGAAATGAAGGAAGAATGAGCTTCTATTTATAGGAAAATATAGTTTCGATAATTGCACGTTTTGGGGCTCAAAATATTACAGTACAATACCTCAAACTTTTCTTTTATTTTTAATTCAGTCATCCAAGTATTATCAAACTTGCACCACCTCCCCTAATAGTAAATCATGTGAATCAATAGTAAATCATGTGACTCAATAGTTCTAAACATGTGAAAAAATTAATTACACTATAGTACCTCCATCTATACCTCCATTTTTAACTTGGTCATGCAAGTATCATCAATCTTGCACCAACTCTCCTAATAGTAAGTGAATGTGACTCAATAGTAACTCGTGAATAGTATTCCAACACGAAAAGTGCCCTGAATACCCGATTGAACAATATAATCTCCAGACATCAATTATTATCGAAATAAATGTCGATTTCTACTAACACAAATAATCCCAACACAATGGAACTATCAAATTCATCTTTAATCAACATGAACTTATTCATCATTAATATTATAACTCATAATATTTAACAACCGTGTCGTTCTGAGGAAGAGGGGGCTTTCGATAAGGATTTCTCCTGTTAGTAGCATTGATTAGGTGACCAAACCTCTCCTTGATGTAACTTCTAGACATTATAAATATTGCAATTGAATAATATGAATAATTTTGTCGTCTCAATTATTGATTTAATAATATAACGTATTGTGCAGATGATACTGTGACAATAATCGAATCAATAATATGAGATCCGACGATGCGACAATTCTTTGAAGCAATAATTGAGTATAACCGATTGACTTCTCACGTAAGCATCAATAATCAATACTGTGTGCTCTTCTTATGCAATCACGCCATTATTCGTACTTTTACTACAGAGTAGTTCAACAGTTTTAACGGTAAAACTTCCGCCGTTATTTTCATAAAAATAATTCTATCGTTTTATTACTACGACAATACTTCCGTTGTGGGTTCACCAATGATTGTACCGTCGTACGGATATTCCCCGATAAAAAGAATATTCCCCGACCAATCGAATATTATACAACAACTTGCATACTTTGCAAAATTTATAAATATTACCCACAACTATAACATTATATCAAATCCACACCATAATATTAAAAAAAATATTTCGAGAAATTTAAATCTTTATACATAAAATTTGGGGTCTCACATACATCACTCATCTTGGGTCGCCACTGACATGGTACAAAATTCAAATACAACTTAATTATACAACTATCGTGTAAAATACGACAAAACATATGTTGTGAGTTTTAATACAAATATTGTCATCTAGACAATATCCACACTCAATGGAGTCCTCATTATAATTATTATCACACTATTCCATAGAATAGGGAGGACTACCAAAGCCACTTATACTGGATCATCACTCCATTCCCCGACTCATCCCAGCTATATTTCTCATTTCTGAAGAAAAAGGTGAAAGAAAGGGTGAGCTCAACTAGCCCTAAGAAGAAATATTATGACTAAGATAATGCAGAATAAATTATCTTTAGCCTTCAACAGTATAACAACTGATAGAATATAATAGTCAACAAGTTTTAGATCAAGAACTGCAGCGGAATAAGCATTCCATTAGAAGAGTCAAGTAGAGCATAAAATCTATTATCTTCTATGATTTAAAAAGTTTTCATCAACTTTATCATTTGAGACTCAAACAATAAATAAACCACATCATCAAATCATCCTGCTTTTCTGACCCAAGGATATTCATGTAATCATCAATGGTCATGACTATACCGAATAATCCCTGGTCATAATCATACCCATAACTGTCCATCAATGCACTACGGGCCAATGAGGACTTTTACCACATCATTCGTTACATTAGGATCATGATTATACCAAATAATCCATGGTCATAATCATACCAAGTCCATCTATGCACGTAAGCCAAAGATGACTTTCATCACAATATAAGTATGAGGATGATGACAATGACATAACAATTCAATAAAACAAGTTCAAGGATAAATTTTAAAGATTTATAATTTAATTTATCCAGAGATCAATAATGTCCAAATTGTCAACATGATACTGCTTTGTAGAGTAAAATTCAAGAATAATATTCATGTACCAAAAATAATTTGGAGATAAAAAAATATATTTTTTGGGTAAATAGTACCCCGTGAATAGTACTTCGAGAATAGTACTTCATGAATAGTACCCCGATATGAAAAATACCCAAAATACCCGAGTGAATAATATTCAGGTGAATAGTAATTTAGGTGAATAGTAACCCGTGAATAGTAACTCATGAATAGTACTCTGACACGAAAAGTGCCCCAAATACCCGAGTGAATAATACTAGAGTGAATAGTAATAGGGTGAATAGTAACCCATGAATAGTAACTCGTAAAAAAATATACAAAAGAAAATGATATTCCATGACGAGTACAAAAGAAATGATATCTCATACGAGTATAATAAAATATCTGAAATCTATGAAATGGATTTTCACATACGTACGGTAATCCACGTAGATGGATCATTTCCACAATTTAATAAAGACTTAATCTGAAGGATCATTCACCATGCATGCGATAGTCCACATGAGGCAGTTATTCCAACGAATAATAAAGAATGGAATAACGAAGAATTCACCGGCATGCGATAGATACATGCATGAAGGTTATTCCAATAGAATAATAAATAATGGAACCGGTCATGCGTAATCACTTGCAGACGGGATATTCCAACGAGAATAATAAAGAATGGTATAACGAATAATTTCACCATGTATGCGGTACTTCACATAGGCGAGTTATTCCAACATAATAATAAAGAATGGAATAACGAAGCTCTCTTCATGCATCTGAAAGAAATAATACCCCTTACCTCAAAAGAAAACTGGATATTGGAATAGTGAGGTAGCAGACTTCTCTTCTTCTTTCTTTTTATAATTTCTCTCTATAATAATTTCTCTATAGCTTTAGTGAATTGGTGAGAAATGAAGGAAGAATGAGCTTCTATTTATAGGAAAATATAGTTTGGATAATTACACGTTTTGGGGCTCGAAATATTACAGTATAATACCTTCCTCTTTTCCTTTATTTTTAATTTAGTCCTGCAAGTATTATCAAACTTGCACCACCTCCCCTAATAGTAAATCATGTGAATCAATAGTAAATCATGTGAATCAATAGTTCTAAACATGTGAAAATACGAATTACAATATTGTACCTCCATCTATACCTCCATTTTTAACTTAGTCATGCAAGTATTATCAATCTTGCACCAACTCCCCTAATAGTAAATGAATGTTAATCAATAGTACATACATGTGAACAAATAATTATAATCATGTGAATCAATAGCAATTAATTGCTCATTTATCCGGTTAATTACCCGATTGGTCAATATAATCTCCAGACATCAATTATTATCGAAATAAATATCAATTTTCACTAACACTAAAAATTCCAACACAATGGAACTATCAATTTCATCTTTAATCAACACGAACTTATTCATCATTAATATTATAATTCACAATATTTAACAACCAGGTCATTCCCAGGAAAGAGGGAGCTTTCCGATAACGATTTCTCCTTATTGGCGTGCAATTAGGTGACCAAACCTCTACTTGACAGAACTTCTAGACATTGTTGATATTGCAAATAATAATATTAATAACTTTGTCGTCTCAATTATTGATTTAATAATATAAAATATTGATACTATGACAATAATTGAATCAATAATATGAGAGATATGATCACGGCCGATTCTTTGTAGCAATAATTGAGTATAAGCGGTGACTTAAATGCGTAAGCATTAATAATCAATACCGTATGCTACTATGCAACCACGCGTATTACTGTACTTTTACTATCGGGTAGTTCAACAGTTTTAACAGTAACACTTTTGCCGTTATAAAAAGATAATTCCGTCATTTTCTAACTACGACAATACTTCCGTTGTGGGGTCTACCAATGATTGTTCTGTCGTACGAATATTCCCCGACCAATCGAATATTATATATCCACTTGCCTACTTTGCACAATTTATAAATATTACACACAACTATAACATTATATCAAATCCACACCATAATATTCAAAAAAATAATTTGAGAAAATTAAATCTTTATTCATAAAATTTGGGGTCTCACAAGATACGTGTTAAAATCTTGGATAAGAAGGATCATATTCGACACTCAAAGGTTATACTTCAAGAGTTAGAATCTGAAATAAAGTCAAGGTATCCTCACCTCTTCGGCATACCAAGTACGTACGTAAATTTCGAGGGCGAAATTTCATAAGGAGGGGAGATTGTAAGACCCCAAATTTTATGAATAAAGATTTAATTTTCTCGAAATATTTTTTTTTGAATATTATGGTGTGAATTGAATAATGTTATAGTTGTGGGTATATTATAAATTTTGCAAAATATACAAGTTGTTATATTAAGTTTTAACAGAGGAATATTCATACGATGACACAATCATTGGTGGACCCCCTAACGGAGTATTGTCGTAGTTAAACGCATGTAATTATCATTTTATAAAAATAATGGCGAGATTATTACCGCTAAAAACTGCTGAACTACTTGGTAGTAAAAGTATAATAATCTGGCGTGGTTGAATAAGAGCACACACTGGATTGATTATCGAGGCTTACGTAAAAGTCACCAGCTTATACTCAATTATTGCTCAAGAATTGTTGCATCATATTTCTCGTATTATTGATTCAATTATTATCACAAAGATCATCGTATAATATGTTATATTATTAAATTAATAATTAAGATGACAAAGTTATTCATATTATTATTTGCAATATCGACAATGTCTAAGTTCTCATCGAGAGGTTTGGTCTCCCCAATTGCGCCAATAAGAGAAATCGATTATCGAAAGCTCCTTTCCTCACGGGATGACACAGTTGTTAAATATTGTGAATTATAATATTAATGATGAATAAGTTCGTGTTGATTAAAGATGAAATTGATAGTTCCATTGTGTTTGGAATTTTTGAGTGTTAGTGAAAATTGATATTTATTTCGATAATAATTGATGCTGAGATTATATTGACCAATCGGGTAATTAACCGGATAAATGAGCAATTAATTGCTATTGATTCACATTATTATAATTATTTGTTCACATGTGTGTACTATTGATTCACATTCATTTACTATTAGGGGAGTTGGTCCAAGATTGATAATACTTGTATGACTAAGTTAAAAATGGAGGTATAGATGGATGTACTATAATTGTAATTAGATTATTTCACATGTCTAGAACTATTGAGTCACATGATTTACTATTGATTCACGTGATTTACTATTAGGGGAGGTGGTGCAAGTTTGATAATACTTGCAGGACTAAATTAAAAATGAAGGAAAAGAGGAAGGTATTATACTGTAATATTTCAAGCCCAAAAACGTGCAATTATCGAAACTATATTTTCCTATAAATAAAGCTCATTTTTCCTTCGTTTCTCACCAATTCACTAAAGCTATAGAGCAGCAATTATTATAGAGAAATTATAGAGAGAGAAGAAGAAGAAGTCCATTATTCTTCCATTCTTTTTTTTGAGATAATGGTGTATTATTTCTTTCATTCATAAAGAGAGCTTCATTATTCCATTCTTTATTATTATGTTGAATAATATGTCTATGCTAAGTAAGTATCGTATACATGGTGAAATTTTTGTTATTCCATTCTTTATTATTCTTACATTGGAATAACTTCTATGCTTGTAAGGCTATCGCATGCCACGGTGAATTTTGTTGTTATTCCATTCTTTATTATTTTGTTTGGAATAACTCACATGTAAGCGGTCTATCTATCTCATGGTCAGTGAATTACGTTGTTATTCTATTCTTTATTATTCATTGAACATCTTGTGTGTTCTTGGATTACTTTACTGGTTTCATTCTTTATTATTCTCATTTGGAATATATCACATGCATGCAATTACGCACTTGACCTAGTTCCATTCTTTATTACTTTATTGAAATAACCTATCTATGTGGATTACTGCATGCATGGTGAATGATCCTTTGTATTCATTCCTTATTAACTTGTGGAAATGATGCATCTCGTGGATTACTGCATGGCGGGCAAAAATCCATTTGCAGTTTCATATGTTCTATGATACTCATTTGGTTAAAGTTTTGGCTTCTATAATCCATGAAATTAGTGGAATATCCTTGATATTTGCGCTTTATCTAGTATCTTTTCATGAAAATATTCTTCTAAGCATTCTTGAATTTTACTCTACAAAGAAGTATCATGTTGACAATTTGGACATTATTGATTTCCAGATAAATTAAATTATAAATCTTTAAAATTTATCCTTGAACTTGTTTTATTGAATTATTATGTCATTGTCATCATCCTCATGCTTATATTGTGATTAAAGTCATCTTTGGCTTACGTGCATAGATGGACTTGGTATGATTATGACTAGGGATTATTCGGTATAATCATGATCGTAATGTAACGAATGATGTGGTAAAAGTCCTCATTAGCCTATAGTTCATTGATGGACAGTTGTTGGTATAATTATGACCAGGGATTATTCGGTATAATCATGACCATTGATGATTACATGAATATCCTTGGCGTAGTGCGAGGATGATTCGATTTTATTTATTAAAATTTGAGTCTCAACGATAAAGTTGATGAAAAACTTTTTAAATCATAGAAGATAGTAGATTTTATGCTCTACTTGACTCTTCTAATGGATTGCTTATTTTATTCTTGCTTTTTTGATCTAAAACTTGTTGTCTATTGTATTCTATCGGTTGTTATCTTTTGAAGGCTAAGGATAATTTATTACGCATTATCGTAGTCATAATATTTCTTCTTTGGGCTAGTTAGAGCTCACCCTTTCTTTCATTGTTCTCTTGAGAAATGAGAATATAAATTTGAGACGAGTCGGGGAATGGAGTGATGGTCCGGATAAATGGCTTTAGTAGTCCTCACTATTCTACGAAATAATGTGATAATAATTATAATGAAGACACCATTGAGTGTGGATATTGTCTAGATGATAATATTCTTGTTTAAACTCTCAGCTATGTTTTGTCGTATTTTACACGACTGTTGTATAATTAAGTTGTATTTGAGTTTATGTACCATGTATCTGGCGACTCAAGATGGGTGATGTATACCTATTTTGGGGGCATCACATTGACCCTTAGGGTTTAACACTAAGGTTTCCTAAGCTCATAATATAGGATTGTGTACTAAGGGCAAAAATGAAAATCTTAGTCTCTACAAATGTGAATTAGGGTTTCTTAATTAAATTAGGTTTCTTAATCACTTAGGACTTATAAATTAGTCTTTATCAAATACTAATTACCATTAAGCTTGCTAAATTAATAATTAGGGTTTATAACTTAGCAATTAGGGTCTTGATCTAGTAATTAGGGTTTCTAAATATTAATCAGGGTTTACCTAATTAACAGTAAATATAATAATGGTCATTATTTACATAACACACAACTTAACAAATCTTACAATCATAATTGACTTCTGTACTATAGCTTATCAGTAATGCTAGGGTTTTATATTGTTTTACTGTAACTATTCCACAACTTAACATTACACACATGTCAGGCATGTTTATATTACTGAAATATAAATAATATTATATTATTATTCTCTTTCTCCTTATTCAAAATCCAGACTTAGGGTTTTGAATTTATATCTGACATAACCTTCATACATACCATTATTAATTAAGTTAAAATAATTAACTTAACTAATACATATCATAATAATCATATCATATATACAATAATCATATTTTCATGAAAAATAATAAATATTTTTATTACAACATAATTTTATTATAAGAATATAATTTGTAATGATCAATAATTCTAAAAAAAAATATTTACATCGATAAATAATTTTATTTATCACATATATACATATACTTTACTTTGCACATATTCTCACCCTTATATATATAAAAAAAAATTATTCGCAAAATTTCTTATTAAAAATATTAAGTTATTACAATATCTAATGCTGAACTTTGAAGCTCAATTCAATGTTTTAGGTATTCAGATCTAGGAATTTTCATAGCTTTAAGATAGAGAAAATCGCAAATCTATTTGATTTGGAAGAAGGGAGAGATGAGAGGAAGGAAGATAGAGAATAAATCAAATTTGTTTATTTTCTTTTTTCTTTTTCACGTCCACCTAGGATAAAAACTGAAACGATTCAACACTCGTGAGGTCTGTAACATAATGACTTAATTTCAAAATATTAATTAACTTAATGGGGTAATTTAAAAAATTAAAAGTTCAATTGTATAATCAGTAAAACGTGCCAACTTCAGTGGTAATTCATTAGTTTTGTCGATTAAAAATTAACGTCCATTTTTTTTTACGTAATGACCCCATTTCAAAATAATAATTAGTTTAGTGGGATAATTTAAAAACTTAAAAGTTTAATAATGTAATTAGTAAAACGTGTCAACTTACAGTAAGTATTTCATTAATTTTGCCCACTAAATTTTATACTAATCTACTGCTTCCGTATTATATTATTTAAGGGTAAAATGCAAAGTCGACCACTGAACTTTGAGGGTTTTTGGGTATTGAGCCCTTTTTCTTTTGGTCAACACAAATTGAGCCCCTTTCTATTAAAAAATTTGGACTTTGATCCCCAGGCGCCACATGTGCATTTACACTTTCGTTATTGGATCGTGGTGGGCATTTTTATATTTTATTTTACCGTGGGCCGAAATTTGACGTGGCCATTTTTGAAATTTTTCCCAAAAAAATGTTGCTGCACAGATTCGAACTCAGAACCTTCAGTTTGAAACTTTGGTCCAATGACTACCCAAGCACCCAAGCTTAGCTGTTATTATTTTATAAGGATTAATCTTTATAACTAAATAATTAGATCCCAAAATTAAAAGACAGATCCCCAAATTACATAATTTCTGGTAAATAAGTTTTGTATTAAATCAATTTTTTATTTTTACTATTATTATTATTATTATTATTATTATTATTTTTATTATTATTATTATTACTCATGTGTGACCCAAATTAGTACCATAAGTGACCTAAAACAACAAACCCAGATCAGGAAGAACACGAAAAATAGGGGGTAATACCCATATCCATATCAAAGGAGATTTGAAAAAAAATCAAAACCAATCAATTAGATTCGAAGGAAAACAACAAAACATCAGATAAATTAGAACCAAAACCCCATATTTGAAGCCAAAGCTAATAAGAAATTGGAGGAAGAACGAACCAACACCATAATAGACCCAAAATAATACACAATGACACAACCCATTTCAACCGAAACCACCATCCAAATCAGATCCAACCTCTCCAAACCAGAATTCGAATATAAACTCCTCTACTCACAAAACCTTTGAAAGATCCTTGAGCCTAAGTCACCGGACTGAACATCAAAGGCCACAAAAATGATTTTGAAAAAGCTCACGTTAGAGCTGCCGAAGGGGCTCTAACAGAGCCAAGCTTATGAATAGAATTAGGAAATGAGAGAATGGGTGGGCTGCAAGAAGGAGAGGTTAAGAATAATATACCTTTTGTTTTCCATCTCTCGCCTTCCTCTCTAGCAGAGAAGGACTCTTGCCATTTGTAAACAGACAATCTCCAAGGTCCTCAAAATATCCTCGGAGTTCAGTAGGAGGAATTCCAGAAGATGGTCTCTTTTTAACATAAATTTAATAATAACAAATTAAATCAAATTAATTCCAGGGGGTTGTTGTTATTATTATTGTTGTTGTTGTTGTGGTTGTTATTATTATTATTATTATTATTATTAGTAGTAGTATTAGTATTTGAAAGTCCAATAATAATCTAGAAGAGGGGGTTGAATAGATTATTACAGGTTAAATGAATTATCTCAATACTTGGACCAATTTCCTCTTCTAAAATAATCAATTTTTTTTTAAGAAGAAGTATAAAGCTTTTAGAGAGAATGTAGGCAAGGAGAGTATGCTTTGCTTTTCACTGAATTGGTAAAAATCAAATGAATGAAATACTCCCTATTTATAGATTTTTAAAGTTGAGGGAAAAATTGTAATTTTCAAAATTTGATTTAAAATGCATGGTCTAGATTGCTCATTTTTGAAATAAACGGTCCAGATGGAAACAAGATTTTTACGCGGTAGAACTTGCAAAAATGCTATGTTTATCATTTAATGCTATGTTTGACCACATGTTTTAAGCCAAGATTTTAATGTCAACACACTCACGCGTCTTAGTCCCAAAATAAGTGTCTCAAATACACACATTTGCTTCATTTAATATATACACATGCCTACATGATTCATATATGTGACGCCCCCAAAATAGGTCCATTCCACCCAACCCATTCTGAGTCGCCAAATACATGGTACAGAAATAACTACAACTTCAATAATACAAATGTCGTGTGAAATACGACAATACATACTGTGAGTTTAAATACAGATATTGCCGTCTAGACAATATCCACATGCAAATAAATCCCCATCATAATTATTGATACATTATTTTACAAAAATGGTGAGGACTACTAAACAACTCTCTCTAGAACCTTCATTCCATACCCCGACTCGATCCTGCTATGTTCTCACCTCCACGAGAAGAAAATGGAACAACAACGAAAAAGGAGCTCAACTAGCCCGATAAAAGAATATTATGACTAAGATAATATACAACAAATTATCGTTAGTCTTCAACAGGGAAAAATCTAATAGAATACAATAGACAACAAGTTTTAGATCAACAAATGCAGCGGAAACAACAATCCATTAGAAGAGTCACGTAGAGAAAGAATTCTACATCTTCTAAGGTTTAAAAGTCCATCATCAATATTTTATTCACTGTAACAACAATCAATATTCATCTTTTTACACTACGGGCCAAGATATTCATTTAAATCACCGATTGGTCATGTTCATCTCAACACTGTTCATCTTTGCACTACGAGGCCAAAGATATTCATCGATTAATCGTTCATCTTTGCACTAAGGCCAAAGATATTCATCAAATATCACCATTAAGACCGAGGATGATGAAAATATTTTTAAGAACGAATCCAATGAGATAGAAGGACAAATATTAGGGATTAAATGCAACGGTTTATCCAAGATCGATAATACTTCATAATAAGCGATTTTGAAGCGGAACTCAAAAATAACGATCAAAACATGGATACAATCAAAGATAGTAGCCAAAATAGACATCTGGAAGAAAAAAAAAAAATTTATTTTCTAAATGAATAATCTCGTATTTGTGAATAGTCAGATATCGTGAATAGTGTTGCAGTATCGTGAATAAGAACCCAAACACAAAAAAGATAGAAATTTCACAAAAAACATCTTCACGCTTACGTGAATAGTACTCGTGAATAAGAACTTTCGTGAATAGTAACTCGTGAATAGTAACTCGTGAATAGTAACTCATGAATAGTAACTCCGACATGAAAAAGTTCCAAATTTGATAAAAAGTTCAACCAATATTTTGGCATAATGATATTGAAGAAAATAATATCATTTGCGAAAGAAATAACATCCTTTACCTCAAAATAACCGTATTTACGATTGAATTTAGATATAGTCTTGTGAAACTCATGCCGTATAGCAACACTCAAAGCATACTCACAAGAATACGCTCGATAATATAGAGAGAAAAGAGAGAAACTTAGTTTACGGTGTGATTTTCAATTCTAACTTAGCCCTCTATTTATAGGAAAATGTTAGAGCGCCATGAAGGAGACTAAATTAATAAAATATATTATTATTTATTCAAAATTCCTACCCACATGTTTTGAAAACTCTAGCATGCCTTCTTTGGTCAAAAACATCACCACCCATGTGCCAACAACCACAAAAAAACGTTTTTCTTATATAAAATAATTAAAACTTCCAAAATCAATTATTTGAACTCCGAACTTCAATAATTCATGATAAATAGCCCTTTTGTCAGAAAATTCAAATCTCGGATTTTTTTTTATAGGAAATTCAATTCTCTACAACTTTGCGAAGGAAGGTTTTCCAAATTCCAAATGTAAATTATCCGAAATCCATAAATGAAGCGATTTTACGATACTATAATCAATTTTTGGTCAAGAATTGTGTCCATTTACACACAAAACATATATTAAACATTTAATGCCACAAAATACTCTACCTCCTCATATACTCATATATCCCACATTCATTATAAAAATATCACCGTTAATATATTATTAAAATAATATATTTAAATGAATTATTTTATCGGAAAAAGATAAAATATTAATTTTCAACAATTGTCACATTAAAAATTTTCTCCATCTATATCCACATAAAATAAATATTTTCTTTATCATAATAATCAATAATTAATTATTTTAAAAATAATATTCTGAATCACAAAGATCGACAACCGGTAGTTCCTGGAGAAGGGGCTTTCCAATAAGAATTTCTCCTTCTTGGCTGCCATGATTAGGTGACCAAACCTCTCCTTAGATGAACTTTCTAGACATTGCCAATAATGTTATCTAATAATATTATTCGGATAATATGAATTATTGCTTCGATAATGAAAAATACTTGTGTAATGACAATTATTGAAACAACAACGATACAAAATATCAATGCAGCAATTATTGAATCAATATAATATTGAGCATTAACTCTTGTAACAATTATTGAGTAGTGCCTTCTTACGTCACGAATCAATAATTCAACAATCTTTATCTTGTCTGGTGCTCTTTCTCTTGTCAACCACGCATATTCTTGTATTTTAACCACCGGGTATTCCAACGATTAAATCGGTAACAACTACTTCTGTAGTTATTTTTAAACAACTTATATTTGTCGCTTTCTTCCCAATCGCTTTCCGTTATGGGCACACACATGGTCATGTTGCTGCGTCGTATGAATATTCCTGAAAGCGATCTGAATATTCCACGACCAAACGAATATTCCCGACAACAATGAATATTTTATAACCACTTGCTTATTTTGTAAAATTTGCATTTTACCCATAACTAACCACATTAATCAAATCAACCCTTACTATTTCAAAATAATAAATAAAGGAAATTCCATTTTATATTTATAAAAAAAAATTAGGTCTTACAATATATATATATATATATATATATATATATATATTGGGCAAGAAAATCGTACCTTCTTTGGGTTAGAGTTTCGTGTTGGTGAGGAGGAGAGAAATCCACAAAGAGCATGAAATTGATTGGTTGATTCAAGAGAGAGAGGCAGCAATTGGGCTATTACTTCAATGACGTGGCGGAACCCCCTAATCCGGAACCGTGTTAGGGTTATTGGGATTCCAGAGCCTTCTTGAGTGTCCTTGAGTTTAGAGAAATGTCCAAACCCCTTTGGTGCTTTTAGGTGGAATCTCCAAGCCTTTAAGTCACCAAAAAGGGTCTCTTTTATCTTCTGAGAGTCTGAGTCTTGAGTCTGAAGAGAAAGTCCCCTTCCAAATGGAATCTAAGGAGTATTTATAGGGTTTTTACGGAAAGTAGTCATATCAAGGCACATGCCTTGAGAGAAATTCGAAATACCCTTTAGTCGATTAGAATAATGCCCATATTGCCCTGTCCTTCTAGCCACCAATCCAATCCCTCAATCAATTCCCAAATCGAGCCGCCTCCACGAGTCTTCTGCCTCGGGACACGTGAAGGCTTCTCCCGGGTCTAACATATTTATTTCTGACTTTTTCGTCTTCACTCCAGTAGGTCATGCGAACCCTGATTTGCACATTTAATGAGGCTGTGGAAACCTAATCGTGCATTTAATTCAATTAGGTCATGTGAACCCTAATTTAACACTAGGGCCCACATTTGCCCCCTGCGCGAGAGTCGCATTTCCAAATAGACGATCGTGCAAGAAAAGTGCAAGCCTTTGAACGATTTTGCGGGACTTCACTTTACAGGTCTTGAAGACAATGGTCCTAGAAGAGGGAACCCCTAGGGAGCCAAACCCTTAGAGTTAAACCCTAGGAAGGCAAGACCTAGCAAGGCTCTTCTTTGGACATATTGAAAAATCTTCTGAAATTTTTATGTATCTTGCCCAATATTTATTTCTTTTGTAGGCCTAATATGCTTCAAGGATGAATTTAGTTGAAGCTCCAAATGCTCAAGGTCTTTTATATTTAGCGGCCCCAGGTCTTCCCCGAGAAGGTGCCTTTGAGATTGTTGTAGAGACTCATATTTGCCTTTTAGTTTTAAGTATTCCCTGTATGTGCTTTGCTGCTAGGGACATGACAACAAGTAATTCAAGTAAAAAAAAAAATCATGAAAACAAAATGAACATAATCCCAGGAAATAAATAAAATATTCCTAATAAAAAATTTAGGATATTTGTTTTAATAATAATAATTTATTTTGGAAATAAAATTTTAATTTTATTTTGGAAATAAAATAAAATAAAATCTAGATTTTTTATTTCAAAATCAAATCTTAATTTTATAAGATTTGATTTTATTCTGAAAATTAAATCTTCCTTTATTTTGGAAAATCAAATCAAATCTTTCTTAATTTGAAAAGAGATTTTTTAAAATAAAATAAAATCAAATCAAATCTTGATTTTTTATTTCCAAAATCAAATCTTAATTTTATAAGATTTGATTTTATTCTGAAAATTAAATCTTCCTTTATTTTGGAAAATCAAATCAAATTTTTCTTAATTTGAAAAGAGAGAGATTATTTTTTTTTAAATCAAATCAAAAACATTAAATCATATGAAATAAAATAAAATCATATGATTATGCATGATAGCCATATAGTCTCTTTCTATTCACGCCAAAGTCTGCTTTAGTCCCATCTTTCCTCAATTTTCTCGATTCAAGGAAATGGTAATAAACAAACTCCTTTTTGGCTATTGGGTTTATATCAACCAACCAAGAATCTAACCTTTATTTTTCCTGGTTGAACCCTATACAAAATGGTTGCCTCATTTTTTTTTTTAATGACTGTATATACCTCAACAAATAGGTCTGTATTGATGCAAGTGTGGTTAGGAAAATAGGATATGTAGAAGGGTCGGAAAGATGGGAATTAAAACACACGAGATATGTAACATCACTAGTACGTACTCCATCTTAAGTGTGTAAGCCTAGATCATATATATATATATATATATATATATATATATATATATATAATTAAAGAGAAAGAAATGATTACAATTTACTTATCTTAATTTTTTTTTTTTTTTTTGAAGAGTGGCGGAGTTGCAATTTCTTTTTTGTCTTTCCACCATATCTTGCATCCAAATTGAAGTAGAAAATCCGTTGCCGTGCGTATTACTTTATTGGGTGCTTCTTCTTTTTTCATAATAAAGGACCCTTCAACTTCATCGAGACCCTACCACTTGAAAGCAAGAAAACCATACAAGGCAATATGCAACTTCTTATTTAAAATCAAAGGATTCCTCCGCTTCTTCCACGAAGTAACAAGGCTCGCTTCCTAGATAATAATGCAATATCAATCAATCGAGTTCAAGGTCTTTGATTATCCTTTCTATGTATAACCCCATGGCAGCCTCCATGTTTCTTCTTCACAGTACCCATCAATTGAAATCTGTCAACCACCGAATTTGGGAGGACCCGTGCCATATTTTTGTGTTTCCACATTTGATAAAAAAAAATGTGCCCACATTTAATTTCCAACTATATCATGCCTGGCCCACACGGCATTTCTACATCCTCCCAGCATTTGATGGCATGATTCATGAAATGGGCAAGGAAATTTGGATTCAAGATATTTTATTATTATTTTTTTCTTGAATATTAGCCGAACCCTGTAGGGAGAGGTGCCGAACCCCTTTTTTTTCGACGAACCATGAAAAAAAAGAAAAAAAAGAAATGCTTTTTCTTTCTTTTGTTTTCCGAGCCCCATTACCTTGATTATATCTCGGTTTTTTCCCTCGGATAATAAAGAAAGATTGGCATTTTTTTTTTGAGGAGCCTGGTGTTGATCATCAAATAGCATAGCCAATCTTTCTTGTTGTAATTTCCATTAAAATCTTGGTTGATTGAACTCAATGACTCAATTGAAGAAAGTAGATTGTCATTATTATTGTGATCTTGAAGGAATATTCCTCCTGCTCCATTTCCATTATCATGTTTAAGTACAGAAGAAGATGATAAAGGAAAATTGAACCCCATCAAATTATTAGTACCAAAAGAATTCCCTATTGGATCTATACCAAAACAAGAAGTTGATGATGTTGAAATCATTTCCCCAAATGAAGAAATTAACTGACCATAGTGTTTGATTTTATAAATTATAACCTCAAGTTGTATTTACTGAAGAGTGAAATATTCTAGGGAAATTGTTGTTGTTAAGGTCTAGGCCTCCAAGCTGAAAATCCATGGCTGGTGAAATACCATTAAAGAACTTGAGCACGCCTATATCCGAATAATAAGACGATGAATCTGCTGAATCCTTAGAATCACCACCCGGGGAGAGCACCACTGTCAATTTTTTTTTTTTTTTGACGAAAACCCAAAGAAAGCCAAAATTCTCTGTATGCGGCAAAATTACTCCAATTGGCCGAACCCTAGAGATAGAATACTAGAAATTTGAACCCTGGGGGCGAATCAATCTCGGAGAAATCAATGTCTAGACTCCTTTTGACATCTTTTCTTTCTTCTTTTCGGTGTCTTTGAGGTTACATATCAGACCTTCATCTTTGTCATGGTGAGCATTTCTTTTCCTTTGACATCCTTTCATTGCATTTTTTATAGAATTCTTATGATGAACTTTCCTTGCTTGTAGGCCCTTTCACCCTAATGCTCCATGAGAAAAAAACCACTTTCGGAGTCCCCTTCATCACCGATTGGGAAGGGCTCCCTTCTTCGGTCCTTCCGACACCTTCCGGGATAGAGTTAAGGACTATGGCCAGTACAACTTTTCCTTCACTGCAGAAAGAAGGCCTATTACAGATGCCCCACTTACGGAGGTTGGGATGACTTCCTCTCGTCTTCTTGCATTCCCCGCCTATTGTCGTAGAAGAAAGAATACCCTTCAGGTCCTCTTCACTTCCTATCCGATTCATCTAATAGCCTTGAAGGATGGCGGGATTGACCGACGAAAATCCTTGGAAATGTTGAATCACGTGGAAATACTAAAAACGCAAGCATTTTTCGTTGTGTTCAAGCTGTGTAGAGACCTACGCATCCACCATGACCATAACGCTTCTTCTTCAGGTTGATCTCACGATGGTGTTCCTCTACTTGCACATTAAATCATTTGCTTGGGGAGAATTCACCCCTACTCTGAGGATGTCTATGCCCTCTATCGGAAATTCTCTTCTTTTATTCCTTTCATTCATTCTCATTTTTAAAACATATTTATTTATTTTGAATCTCATCTTGTAGCCTTCTCGTTTGTTGCTTGAACTCCTGTGGCCCTTTCTAACATGTCTACTAGAGATAACGAATGTGTTTGCCTACTTGATGGAAGCCTTCAAGCAATCTTCCCGCTTCATCTCCCGCTTCAGGAGATACACTCTTCCAGACTTGAGACTTTCGATTGGCGAGAAAAATTCTTGGTTATCCTAGATACGCTTACTTCTTTTCGTGACTATAAGACCAACCAATGGGATGACTTCTATTCATGACAAATCATCCTTGCCTTTCGTGGAGAGAGACTTGTCCTTTTCCTCTGGCGAACTTATCTCGGCTATGTGGTCATCCCGCTTCATCTTCCTGGATCTCCCATGTAGGCGGTCCTTCACGCGTGTATTCGACTTGGCGGCGTTATTATCCCGAGGCTCAGAGATTCCCCTTGCTTCTCTCTTCCTAGGGTCCTTATATCGTCGCCTAGACGAAACAATCCTTGCCATGAAAGAATCCGTTGGGAGGTAATCACTTTCCTATATATATATATATATATATATATATTATTTGTCTTTCCAACCGCACTTATTTTCCTTTAACCTTTTTCTTATTTGATTTTTTTTTTATTCCTTCAGGTATGATGTCAATTGCTTCATTTCATGCTCCTTTCTTCAGATTTTTCTTTTTGAACGCTTTTCGGGCTATTCCTCTAAGAAGAAGAAGAAGTCTCCTCTTTTTTCATCACCCAACGTCATTCCTCGCATGGCACGTTGGATTAATCACCGACTTAGACTCGATATTGCGGATTTGCGGCCTTTTCTTGATGATTATACTTTGTTCACTACCCGTCCCTATACTATTGTTTCAAAGGGTTGCGGCCATCTACCTCACTTTTATAAGCGCCAATTTCGTACTTACTCAAGCCTCAACAGAACCAGCTTGAGTGGTTCTGCACTATCTTGGTTCATCTTTCTTCGGTCTACAGAGCTTCCTTACTTCCTCGAGAATAATAGTTTTGGCACTGTACTGTATTCTCCTCACCGGGTCATGAGACAATTCGGATATGACCAGAACATACTTTGGTCACACTGCCGGGAAGTTATGAAATCGCTTCTTCTCAATTTAAATCTGTACCTCCCCCTCTTTTACATGGGCATTTCCAAGGCTACAAAGTGATCCTCATATATCCCTTCCTTTTGTAATACCAGATAATTCCCGGAACGGACGATATACTACTGGCGAATGTAATTACTGGCAAATCAATCTTAAAAGATGGGAGGATGATACCTTGATTTGTTCATTGCCAGTTTCTATTCCAAAACGTCTCCAATGGTGCCGATTGCTATGCTTCTCCTAAGACTAATATTAAGTCCAACACTTTGGCCACCAAGATGGTGATTGGTTGAGCACGAGGTCTTGATGCCTAAGTCTTCTCTTCCTCATTTAGCGGACATTCCTCCTCGAGGTGATCCGAATACTTTTCATGTACAAGCTCCCACTACTTCCATGATTCTTCCACCACGGGCTCCATTTCGGTGTCTCCTCCAACTCCTCCCGGGGATCCTTTGATCTTGAGAGGCAATGAGAGTTACTCGTTCTAAAATGAGAGCATTTATTACTCCGATTCTCAAGTAGCTCCTCTTATTGCTTTGTGGTTCCAACAAATTGTCTTCCTCCTATTAGGCTTATCATAAAGCCATTGGCAAAAGCGCCTCTCTGATAATCTTGATTCTAATATCTTGCGTAATTGAGGATCCAACCAAGAAAAGCCGTAGAAATTTGGTAATAATTAATTTTCTTTTTTTTTGTACTATTCTCATTTTTCTTTCATCCCTTGTATTACTACTTTCACACATCGTTAAGTAATTGATTGGGTTTTTTTTTTTTTTTTTTTAGGTTACCGTGGTCGATGAAGATGATGATGATGATGATGACGTTCCTCTTGGGCTTATTTGTAGTACTGCTAATGAGGCGATCGCGGTGGTTTCCACTAGTCGTGAGCCTTCCCAACCTGTACTTGTTGATATTGAGTCATCTACTCCTCGTGATGATTGTGTTAGCTTTGGATGCTAAGGATACCTTATCCGATGTGAGCTCGAGTCCCGCTTTGGGTGATCTGACTATTTCTTCACACCTCCCTGCTGTGATCGCTCCTCATGATGAGTGTGAAGATGTTGATGAGGCTCTTACTTCCCAGGGGGAATCCTTCCGAAATTATTGGTGATGCTCATCCTCCCGGAAGGATTCTCACCGAAGTTTGTGATTGCTTTCGGGAGGCGGTGTTGAATAACATTCCCTTTACGTGGCATCTCCAGACTCCTTTTCCATTGACTATATTGTGAGTATCCTTCTTTAATCAACATGTGATTTGTCTTGACTTTCCTTTCTTTCTTTGTTTTTAATATATTGTGTTTTGACATTTTGTTTTTTTCAGAGGCGAGAAGATGAAAGACTTGCCTTTACCTGTTGAGGCACTTTCGCTTTATTTGATGCTCTCCATCCGGATGTTTCCTTTCTGCCATATAGTGACCTTGGTTATCCTCCGGTGACCAAGGTTTGAAGAATCCTCGACCATCTGACATCTTTCTGCGCTCCTCCACCCCTCGACTTGATAAATTCAATGGTGGCTTCTAAAGTAAACCGCTTTGCGAGCTTCCTTCAATCCAAATGGGGATCTTATTTCTTGGAGGGTTTCCAGATATCATCTTCTAGTCGGGAAAATGCTGGAGCGTCTCTAGCTTCGGTTCCCGAGATACTTGACCTGTTAATTATTAAGAGACTTCCACCCAAACCTTCTTCCTAGATCATTCGTAGGCCTTATTTGTAGATTGCACACTCTTTCTTTATATTTCTTTAAGAGTCGAGGACTTGAAGAAGTTTAATGATAAAGTAGACGACCTTACTGACCATAGGTGTTGACATGTCTCCGCTTTAAGTGATAGATTGACTCTTCTCAAGTCAAATTTTGATCTTGTTTCATTACGTTCAGAGGTTGCAGTACGTAAGTGTGAAGATGAATCCTTTTCAGTGCAGCTTTCTGAGCTTGATGAAGCCGCCAACAAATTGAAGATTCAGTCTCAAGATTTAGAGGGCCGACTTCGGGAGGTAGGGGCGCCAAATGACGGGACTTAGAGTCAACTACCCAACAAGTTAGGGAACTGAAAGCTGCAAATCTTAAGATTCGAGATGCTGCCGTTGCTTTGATTTAGAAGCTTTAGTTGTGCCTCCACTTCATTTTGATATGTCTTGGCCTTTAGATCATAACTTGTTGTAGTAGTTTTTTTCGATTTCCTGTTTCAGAAACTCATTTACACATGTTTCATTTATCAAAATGTAGTTTCTTCAACCTTGTTGATTGCTTTTAATTTGAATGATTCCTTAAAATTCAATATTTATCATTGAATCTCAAGTTATTCAAATTAATATTACAAGACAACCACAAGTAAATATGAATTTTATCAAAAATATGTATATATAGTTTTCACAAACCAAAACTTGACTTTATACTCCTTTTTTTTTAAAGAAATTTAAAAAATAACATTCAAGTATAAGTGTAAGTTTGTAAATTTATTGATAATAAAATTGCTTTTAACGAAAAGCATAACGTTTCATTAGTAAATCTTGCTTTTGTCGAAGAAAGCATAACGATTGCCACTTTTAGAGGTAAAGTGTAACTTTCTTGCTTTTGTCGAATAAAGCATAACGTTTGCCACTTTTAAAGATAAAGTGTAACTTTCGGGGTTGAGGGCTTATACTCAGGTGCCTCAGTCACTTTTGAAGTTGAAAGTGTAACTGTCGAGGGCTGTTAATCAGGTTCCTTGATCACTTTTGAAGTTTGAAAGTGTAACTTCCAAGGGCTGTACTTAGTCAGGTGCCTTGATTACTTTTGAAGTTGAAAGTATAACTTTTTGTGATGCTCTTCTCATGTGTAATATTTCTTTACCCACTTCAAGTTCAATGGGCCTGAGACAGCATCTGATCCCACACGAGATATCTTGCAATACCCGCTTTCGGAGATCTCTCGTACCCTATACGGGCCTTCCCATTTGGGGTAAAATTTAGTGGTTGGGGTCCTCTCATGACTTGAGTTGCCGTTTTGAGTACCAGGTCCCCCACCAGAATTCGTCGTGGTACTACTGCGGTATTGTATTGTCGTCGCAGTCTTTCATGGTACCGTTCAAGCTTTTCTTTAGCCTTATCTCGAAATTCAACTAAGGCCTCTGTGGTCACTGCCTGATTTTCTTCCTCGACTGCTTGAAGTCTCATTCGGTAGAAGGTATTTCTATTTCAAATGGCAAAAATGCAACTTCTTCACCATAAACCAAAGCATATGGGGTCTCACCAGAAGGCTTCCTTTTGAAGTTCGATATGCCCATAACGCTATTGGTAATTGTTACGCCCATGTCTTGGATGATCGTCTAGGGTTTTTTTTGATAAAATTTTTATCAAGGTTTTGTTTAGTAGCCTCTGCTTGTCCGTTGCCTTTCGGGTAGTAGGGCGATGATTTGTAATGTTTCACCCTGTATCTTTCCATCAGATTTTTGACGTCCCTATTGATGAAGGGAGTTCGATTATCCGACAAAATTATCTTCGGGATCCCGAAACGGCAAATGATGTGCTCCTTGATAAAATTGGCCACTGCTGGTCCCGTGGCCTTCTTCAAGGGTATTGCCTCCACCCAATTTGTGTACATCTCGGTGGCAATTAAAATCCATATGTTACCCTTGGAATTAGGGTGAACAGGACCTATAAGATCCATTCCCCATGTATGAAAGGGCCATGGTGTTGCCAAGGTTCGCAAATTCACGGTGGGAGCATGAATCAAGTTTCCATGTATTTGACAAATGTGGCACTTTTTAACAAATTCTGACAATCTCCTCTCCATCTTTGGCCAAGTAGTAACCATGATCGATAAGTTGTTTGTGCAACTTGGTTCCCCCTTAGTGTTCATCCTTGTGCATTTGGTAAACCAAATCTTTGGCTTCTCCTAGTTCCAGACACCGTAGGGGCTTGCCATTGAATCCCCTTCTAAACAATTCTTCGTTCTGCAAGAAGAAACGTTGTGACTTCCTCTTGATTATAATTGCGTCCTTCTTTTCGATCGGAAGAGTCCCGCTTTGTAAGAACTCCACATAAGGGATTCGCCAATCCACTATGTCTTCAATGAAGGCGAATTCATCCTCCCCAGGGTATTCTTGGCATGAAACACATTGGCGTTGTAGGGAATCTGCTTCCTTCTTCATTTCAGGCCAATAATACCCTTGACGTTGCAGCCTACGATACAAGCCTATGTCTTCCAATCCGCAGTTCTCGTCATGCACCTGTTGCAATACTCTATCTTCCCCGCCTCCTAAGCATCGTGTCAACACAATGCATCTCGCTTCTTTGTGATACTGAAGACACCTTTGATGATGTTGTATTACGTAACTTCACGAGGGTATTGTTCCCTCCTTTGTTTGCAATTGATGGGAGATGTCGACGCCAATCATCTATCATATCTTTGGGGAACAAATTTAGCACCGTGGTTGGGAGGGTTCTCTTCATTACCTTTACATCCAAATCCTCACCTTGGACATAGACTGAGACGCCATCTTTTGCTTGCTTTAGTGCATCAGTTGTTTATTCATCTCTTGGCACATATTCAATCACCACCTTCTTGAAAGCCTCCATCACCTTTTGTGCTACTACCGATCGATATATAGCCAAGATAGGTTCCTTCATCTCGAATTGGCCTCTTATTTGTTGCACTATGAGGTTTGAATCTCCTTTTACTTTAAGATGTTTGGCTCCTAATTCTTGAGCCGCCAACAACCCTAGTATGAACGCCTCGTATTCTGCTTCATTGTTTGTGCAAGGGAAATCCAATTTGTATGACAAGGCCACTTCATTTCCTTCTTTAGTGGTCAATACCACTCCTGCTCCACCTTTACCTTCTGCAGATGATCCATCAAAAGCCAAACTCCACCATTCTGGGTTCTCATTCATCAACTCGATTGATTCTACTTCTTCACCCTGAAGATCTTCAGAAGGGGGTTCATATTCTCCATTTGGAAATTGAGCGGCCAGTGCCGCCAAGGCTTGACATCGGATCGCCTTGATTGTTACACACTTGATGTCGTACTAAAGAGAATCATCATCCATCCGGCGGTCTTCCTACTAATCTTTGGCTTAGTTAATAGGTATTTGATTGGATCGCTTTTGTTGCAAGCTTTACTTCGTGTGCTAAAAAATAATGCCGCATTTTTTACGCAATGAATACCAATGCTAGGCAATGCCTCTCCACCTGTGAATACCTGGTTTCCGGTCCTCGGATTATCCGGCTAATGTAATATACAGGTTTCTCTTCTCCATCCACCTCCTGCGTGATCAATCCACCTATGGACTTCTTGGTAGATGTGATGTACAACTGCAACGACATTCCTCTTTGTGGCACTACCATTGTTTGTGCTGAAGCCAAAATTCTTTTCACCTTCTCAAACGCCTGTTGTTGGTCTTGCCCCCAGTCCCATTGTGCCTTTCCTTTTAGCAATTTGCCAAAAGGTTCTGTGACTTCGGCTAATGCTGGCATGAATCTTCTCATGTATGAAACTTTCCCTAGAAAGCTCTTCAACTGTTTCTGCGTTTTTGGTGGGGGCATCTCTGTGATTGCTTTTGCCTTGCTTGGGTCCACCTCTAAGCCTCTATTGTGCACCAAGAAGCCCAAGAATTTTCCAGCCGTCATTCCAAAGGCGCACTTCTTCGGATTCATCCTCAACTTATACCTTCGGCACCGCTCGAACACTTTCCTCAGGTCCTCCACATGAGTTATCGCCTTCTTGAATTTCACTACTATGTCATCTACGTAGTCCTCCACTATATCATGAATCATGTCATGAAATATGGCATGCATTGCCCTTTGATAAGTTGCCCCCGCATTCTTCAACCCGAATGGCATTACTACATAGTAGAAATTCCCAAACGGGGTACGAAAGGCTGTCAACTCTGCATCTTCTACGGACATCTTTATCTGATTGTAACCCACAAACCCATCCATGAATGACATCATCTCATGATTGCCGTTGCATCTACCAAAGTGTCTATATTGGGTAATGGGTACATGTCCTTTGGGCATGCCTTGTTCAAATCTCTGAAATCCACACATATTCAGTATGGCCCATTTGACTTCTTCTGGGTGACAATCTTTGGATAGCCATATTGGATGTTGAATTGGCTTGATGAACCCTACTTCCAAAGAACTTCTTGATCTCTTCCTTTATTTGAGTTTCTACTTGGTGCATAGTTATGGGTGTCTTGCTTTCTTCGGCTTCATTCCCGGACTTATGTTTAGATTGTGCTTTACAAGATCCTTGTCAATTCCGGGCATCTCGTCGTAATTCCAAGCAAAGACATCCCTAAATTCTTGCAATAATTGTACAAGCTCCTCCTTCCGCTTTTAACATCCAAATCCTTGTTGACATAAGTCGGTCTTGCTCGTTCCTTCCTCATTATTTAATTAACTTCCTCTAATTCATTTTGTTGAGATTTTGGCCTATCCTCAAAACATTCTGGAGCTGGTTATATCTTCTGTTGTACAACTTCTTCTCCTTCATTATTGTTGGAGTGGGGGACACCTCCTGAGCCGTTGGGTTCACACGCTTCTAAGGGCTCTTCCCCTTGCATCGTCTGAATCGAAACACCACCTTTCTCATCCGGGTTTAACGACCCTCTCCCATTTGTCTTCCGCCCTCAAATCGATTTTGCCATCCGCTTGGCATTTATTATATTTCTGGCATCTTCGGGGTCTGCTGGCCTTTTCTTTTCTTCTCTTCCTTCTTTCTCTAAGTCTACTACCATGGGCTTCTTATTTTTGGAACATTCTCCGTGTTCCGAGGTCTTCTTCTTCTCTTTTTCTGCAGGCACGAACTTATCTTCCTACACTTCCTCCCAGCTTGCTAGTCTTAGAGAATTAGGCCTTGTAATCTGTTCTCTCCTCTTGAAATGACATCATCAAAGAAAGTCGTTTGATGATGTGTGCCTCCTCCGTCCAAAAGGATTCCGAGTTCTTTGGTACCTTTACTTCTCTCCTTTCCAAATAGCTTTAAAGCAGCGATGAAAGACCAAGGGTACTACCTCATAGTCATTTTGCCAAGCCCTTCCTAGCAAGACATGATATGATGCATCCACCTCGCAACATGGAACATTCTGAGCCCTCGAATCTTCCCAACTTGCATGTCCACCTTAATGTGTCCTGGGGTTCTTGTGCTTTGGTTGGCGAATCCCGTAATGTTCGCTTGTTCCTTCACAATCTTCTTCTCCATGAGTGCCTAACTTGCTTGAACACGGTATAGGGGCATGATATTTATAGATGCTCCATTATCAATGAATGCCCTCCGCACCTCAATGCCATTGATTCTTTACATCACATCACATGACTTTGTTGTCTTGGTATCTTATCTCTCTATCAGCTTTAGAGAAAGATATCTTATTTTCTTCTTCCTCCATCGTCTTCACAAATCCTTTACTCATGGCCATACAAGTCTCCTGCGTCTCAGTAGCTTTGATAATTGCCCTGGTTGCCTCAATCCTTACTTCCTTGGCCAATCCTATCTGATAAAAAAAATTTCTGAACTTTGCTCCGTTCATCAATGCCATCACTTGCAGGCCTGGATCACACTCCTCCTTTTCTTCCATTATCATCTCCACTTCTGGGCTTGTGCTGTGAATAACAGTGTTGCACGTTTCCTTCCCTTTGTGGTTTAGCAGCGGCTTGTCATGAACACTACATTCCTTTCCAAGTTCAATCTCCCCATTTGCCAGCTTCTCGTGGAATATCCTCCGCAGGCTATAACAATCCATCATTGAGTGTCCCGCGTATTAGTGGAATACACAGAAGTCTGGTCTTCTCTTTATTTCTTCTGTCACTACAAATCTAGGCCTTGGGGGTTTCACTACTCCATGTTCAACCCATTGTTCATACAAACCCCTGAATGTTTTCTCACTACATGTGATAGCTTCCGAGATTGGTTTTCTTGCATATTTGTCTCCAGGCTTTCCTCTGCTTCGGTCAAAATTTTTCTCGTGTTTCTCCCTTCTCTTGCCCCTTGTGGTTTTGGTGAGAGTCACCAAAGCCACGATTCTCGGCCCTCTTGCCCTTCCATGTAACAAATCGCATAGTTAGTGGGCAATGTCACGATTCCTCCCAAGTCCTCGTGCAAAGATGAGAGGGTCGCAAAGGAATCATGAAGCCTTGGTGATGAGGTGGGGTTTGAAAGAATCCAATGCACCATTGTTGCAAATCTTGACTAGGTTCTTTTCTTCAATCGGTTACGCACACTTCGTGCTCGGGCCCCGAACTCGTCAACATAATCGACAACTCTCATTCGGTTTCTGCTTGAACCGCATGAGCTCCACAATGGTTACTGTTTACGCACATAGAAAAATTTCTTGAAAATTGTAATTTTAAGTCATCCCAATCATGGACTGACCCCTTCTCCAAATTGTAGTACCAACTAAAGGCACTATCCGTCAAAGTCTTATTGAATTCCCACATCAACAAGTTGTGGTTGTTCACCTCGTCATATCCGAGCCACAGAGACATTGACTCTACAAACCTGGCAATATGTTCCCTAGCATTTCCTTTCTCCCTGTTGTATTTTGGAAATTGCGGGGGATGCTCAATATACCTTGTTGGGTAAGGTTGCCTCCAAATGTGTGCTCCAACTCCGAGGGTCGAGATGTCTGTCTGGGAAGTTGATTGATCACATCAATCATATCATCCTTCGTCACATACGGGCTTGTAGCATGAACTCTCTGGGGTGTTGTGATATATTGCTGCATCGGCGGTGTGTATGGTAGAGAAATTGGTTGATGAACACTTGTATCATGAGCAATACCGCACCGGTGGAAGTTCTTTGGCTCATTCACGGACATTGCTTGGAATGATTGGCATTTGCACCTGTGAAAATGATGGAATAGTAGCTGAGATGATGTTTGCCTGAGGTTGGCTTGCTTCCATCCTAGGTTGTGGTACGTCACCACTGTTCTGGGCTTCCAAGTTGATTATTGGAACCGATTGACTTTCCGTTAAGGGAGGTACAATCTGGTTCTCTTTGTTGTTGCTACCATTATTGTTGTCTTCCAAACTTCGCTGTTCCCGTGCGAACTTCCCGGAACATGGCCTTGAAAGTGGGAATCAGCATCAATCTATTTGGCGGAAATTCCCCATCTCCTCTTGCTTCCTCTGCATTTCCAGCATCATGGCCATCATCATTCCTTGCCCTTCTCGTGCTTCCTTCAATGCCTTGAGCATTTCCAGTTGCACAGCATTCGTTGGGTCTCCACCTGTATCCTCGCCTTGCCTTCCTGCGCTTGTGTGTTGTTGATTGGCTATATGTGGTGATGTTGAACTTCCTTCTGAAGAGTCTTCAATAAGTGGTTGGTCAAAATCCAGGTTTGCACCTTGGAAAGCTTGAGTGGCTTGCCTTGGAACTGGATCCGGTGAGGTAATGCTGTTTGTTGGTGAAGTAGCTCTTCCTGTAGTTCTCCCACTTCGAGTTGTGGGCATACCCTTCACGAATTCTACACCTCCCAAAGCAGAAGTCGCCAAAATAAATATGGGCAAGGAAATCGTACCTTGCTAGGGTTAGAGTTTCGTGTTGGTGAGGGAGGAGAAATCCACAAAGAGCACTGAATTGATTGGTTGATTCAAGAGGGGAGAACGACACAGTGGGCTATTACTTCAATGACGATGGCGTAACCCCTAGAATCAAGAACCGTGTTAGGGTTATTAGGGATTCCAAGAGCCTTCTTGAGTGTCCTTCGAGTTTAGAGAATGTCCAAACCCTTTGGTGCTTTTAGGTGGAATCTCCAAGCCTTTAAGTCACCAAAAGGGTCTCTTTATCTTCGAGTGCAGAGTCTTGAGTGCGAAGAGAAAGTCCCTTCCAAACGGAATCTAAGGGGTATTTATAGGGTTTTCTGGAAAGTAGTCATGTGCAAGGCACATGCCTTCAGAGAAATTCCAGAAATACCCTTTAGTCATTAGAATAATGCCCATATTGCCTTGTCCTTCTAGCCACCAATCCAATCCCTCAATCAATTCCCAAATCGAGCCGCCTCCACGAGTCTTCTGCCTCGGGACACGTGAAGGCTTCTCCCGGGTCTAACATATTTATTTCTGACTTTTTCGTCTTCACTCCATTAGGTCATGCGAACTCTGATTTGCACATTTAATGAGGCTGTGGAAACCTAATCGTGCATTTAATTCAATTAGGTCATGTGAACCCTAATTTTACACTAGGGCCCACATATATATATATATATATATATATATATATATATATATATTCATCCAGTTTATATGTATATATATAAAGTATACTTATTATATTAATATACTCATATGTTTAAATAAGTATGCATTCATGCAATGAAATATTTTTGTCCAACTTTGGTTTTGAAAAAGAAATTAGATCTCCTTGTCTTGAATTTTATATGAATCAATTTATTTAACACTTGACATTTAATTTATCAAGGTCAATAAAAATTAATTCAAGTAAAATCAGAAAATAATTTAGATAAAAATGATTAACTAATTAAATAATTACATATTTAATTAATTACATTTTTAGTTAATTACAATATAATTGTTATTATCAAAATATATAAAATAAAATTATACCTATCAGTATTATTATTAGTATTATTATTATTATTATTATTATTACTATTATTACATTGTTATTGTTATTATTATTATTATTATTATTATTATTATTACTATTATTATTATTATTATTATTAGTAGTACTACTACTACTCACTGCTACTCTTTACTTCTTTAATTTTGCTTTGTTGTTGTTGTTGTTGTTGTTGTTGTTGTTGTTATTATTATTATTATTATTATTATTATTGAAAGGAGAAATGATTTATTTAGTTATAAATATTAATTCTTGCGAAATAATAATTGTTAGTCCATTGTGTGTTTTCAAATTGGTCATTGGACCAAAGTTACAAACTAGAGGTCTTGAGTTTGGGATAAAGTTCAATATTCGCCACGTCAGCCCGTCCACATGTAAAATAAAAAAAATGCCCACACCAGATCTGCCACGTACGCTGGTCAACGCACATGTGGCGTCTGGGGCTCGAAGTCCAAATTTTTTAATAGAAAAAGGCTCAATTTGCGTTAACCAAAAGAAAATGGCTCAATACCCAAAAAATCCTAAAGTTCAATGGTCGACTTTACATTTTACCCTATTATTTAAGTCTCCTTTATCTCACTCTTTTATACTCGCATTTGTTGTTGAGGTCCTGTCATTAAGCTATTTATTTTATCTCTATTAAAATTGTTGAGTCTTGCTATATATATGATAATATTAAATTTAAATCAAAATGTCGATTTATGTGAATACATGGTATATGAAGAAATTAAAAAAGGATTCATATATTATTATAGAAAATATATATTGTGAATATTTATGAATTTTTTAATTGTCAGTTACGTAGATAAATATTAGTTGTAATCCTTTTAATGAGATGTATACAAACTGAGCCTGTTTTATAATTTTATATAATCTCATGTATTGATATGTTTTTAATTATAATTATTTGACATAAATTTATCACAATACAAAACTTTATTATTATTCTATTGTTTAAGATGAATTTTAATCATTAATTATAGATGACAGGCAGAAAGAAAGAACATGAACTCTCAAATATCCCAAAAAATTAACTTATGAGGAAAGTTAATAATGATTGAACTAATAAGAACCCTTAAGTGGAAAGTTAATTATTGAATTAATAGGAACCATTAACTTTCAAAATATATTATAAATTAGCATAATACAAAATAAAATTTTATTTTTATTTTTATTCTATTTTATCGCTTAAAGTATTTTAGATATTGTGTCTTCCCTCGTTTGATGAGAAGTAACAAATGACTAATATTTATAATTTGAAATACTTGTTGTAGATAAAGTAAAATAAATTTTTATAATCAATATTACATTCATAATTTACAAAACTACAAAATTTGTTATTTATAATTTGCAAAACAAAAATGATGAGCATGTTTTATTCCGGAAATCCTTTATTCTTAGGCTGTGTTTGTTTGCAAGAATTATATTTGGGATAAAACTATTAATTTCAAGTGTCTTGTTTGTTTTCAAATTTAGATTTGGGAATATTAGTCTAAAAATTATAAAATGACTTCATAGTTTTTAGATTGTAATTATAATCCCGGCATTATAATCCTAGAATTAATAATCTTGGAATTATAATCCCATAGATTATAATCTCAGGATTATAATTCTTGCAAACAAACATAGCCTTAAAGTATAGGTCGCACGCTCTCAAATTCAATTACAACATTAATTAAATTACTAAAAATGGTCTTGCATATATGTAATATGGGGATTGTTATTTTTATTAGAAAATCATATTATTTTTATAGTCTTTTTTTTATATTTACAGTAAATCAGTTTTACATGTATATTATGAGAAAGAGTTCATCATTATATTAGATCATGATGAATATATCAGTTTTTTAATAGTACTCTCTCTGTTTTTAAATATGTGACATTTAAGATTTTTGCACATGGATTAAGGAAGTTACAACTCCTAAAATTATCCATTAAAATTATAATGTACTACCAAAAACACCCTTGCATAGATAAATGAAAAGTTAAACTATAGGTAAAAATAAGAGAGACATATTGTTAGAGGATAGAGAAAATATAGGAATTAAAGAGAGTATACCGTTAAGATATTAAAAGAGAGAGAAAAAGTAGTTTTGAAAAAATAGGAGGAAATTAAAAAGAGTATTAAATGTTTAGGGGTAATTAAGAAAATAATATAATCAATTCTCCTATAAATCATAGAACGTCATATATTTAGGAATAAAAGAACTATCCTAAAACATCAGTTATCAAGGAATGGAGAGGGAATAACAAGTAACAACTATATTCTCTTCTTTGACTTCCTAAGTTCAAACTTTGTGGCTAGCATTTAGGGAAAAATCTCTTGAATGCATTAGGTTGATGTGGGGGTGCACCTTTAAGATCGTCCGAAGAGAGAATTAGTCTCGATTGATGAGTAAAATGGCACGGAAATGCCCTTACTGTTTCAACAAAAATAAATAAATAAATAAATAAAATAACAACTATATCTGCTACGTACTACTCCCTTCGTCTCATAATATATGATATTTTATAGTTGGGTACAACCATTAAGGAAATAATTGTATAACATTAAATATAGTATCATTTGTCTATAATACTACCTTTTGTGTTGATAAGGAGAGAGAAAGAGTTA